>JAZDUH010000245.1:3975000-4487500 GCA_036419115.1 Scarus forsteni | reverse complement strand
GCCGTATATACATTTTAATCATGTGTTCAGGGAATATAGGGCCTCCATGGAAGATTACAGAGATAAAGAGATCAAGAGAAGCCAAGGGGACTTTTTATAGAAGAACAGATTGTGGAGCTGCCGCACCTACATGGCTGTTAGTCACACAGAGAAATAACACACCTTAAGGATGATGGTGTAAATGACAGAAAATCATTTCTGACAAGATTTGCAGGTATTATGCCTTGTTCACCAACAAAGCATGCAGGCCATTACAGGAATTATGTACATTTATCTCAGTCATTCTAAACAATGTTATGCAGCCCAGATATTTTCCACTTACACCAGACTGACACTTTTTTACAAAGAGATCCTACATAGAGCTGCACTGATCAGGCTTTTTGTTGCCAACAGAGATCGTTAATCACCTATTAGTATGATTGGCAATACTGAAAAGCGATAATGCTTTGTAACCAGGCACAACAGATGGACTAGTGAAACACACTGAATGGTCCATCTGGTATGCCAGGTTACAAAATATGATCCCAACTGGGAAAGAGCAAGAGCCGTACAATTAATCAAATTTTAATTGTGATCACGGTTTTGGCTGCCACAATAAATAAACCTGATTGTCTAAAATATTTACATTCAAGCTGCAGGATCTGCTGCATATCTAATCAAACACTTTCTCAATAAGGTTTTTAAAGGAGAATCTTTTTTAAAAGAGTCAGCCAAAATTGGCTCTGAAGATGAAACAAATGTTTCAAGAAGAACTTCTTATTGACCGTAAAAAGAACTGGACAAAGCTATGTGATGTCAGACATTTGAAACATTTGTAATGTATTTGCATCAACACTACCATACTGTATATGCTATCTCGACCAAACTTCAGATCAACCTACTCACAGACAGAGAGGCTATGTTAAGCATCTGGCTAATAGCAACTCCTAGATGACTTGTAGCCCTGAGTTTACAACTTTGTGGCAGCACAGATTACAATGTTTCTGACAATCAGCCAAGCAAAGTACAGAGCCAATTTAAGAAGCACAAAACAACCCTTTAACACAGCTGATGTTAATGTAAAATTAAGAAAATAAAAAAAAATCAGGCAAAAACATTGTATTGCTAGCTGTGTTGCTTAGCTTTTATCCCGCCATTGTTAGCTTGCATTACAACACATACTTTATTACTGGATAAATATTCTCACCTAATAGGATTAAGAATTAAGATTAAGGATGATGGAGCAGCAGAAGTAGCGACACAGGTGCATACAAGTGTGAAGACTTGTTTGCAAGAGCATGTGCTGGTCAAATGACAAGTGCAGGGCTAACAGATATGTGAACAGCATGAGTGCTAAAACTGCAGTTCTTCAAACAGCCAGCAGTGGCTGACACAAAAACACAGTTGTCACTGCTTTATTCACAGTTCAGTTCAGACCTGTAGCTAAACACTTTGTTAAAAATGCGAGAAAGCTGCTTGCCTCTTTTGACCACTTTAGTACCAGGATAATGCCTTGCAGCGGAAATGCCCTTTAACCTTGATGTACCCAAAAGCTGTATAAAGGTGTTTGGGGGTTTCTTCACATAGGAGCAACAAGCAAATCATGGTCAACACAAGCACGTGAATGTAAAAAAGCAATGAGGACCAAAGGCTTGCAGTCATAACACTATGACATCAGTAACCCTTCTACCTGCAGACTGTGTCTTGTATTAAATGACTAGTGCTATGTTTAGACTGCTGTTCTCTTAAATCTACAAAAAATATTATATTTTCTTTGAGCTTATTCAAATGATCTCTCTAGGAACATCCCTAATCCACAGAGTGGAGCGACCAACAGTTAAGGCCTGTCTGGCTTCTTCTTCCATTCACTGGATTTGTATTAGGGGGAAGATTTTTAGAGCTCACCTGTTTTGGTGTTTGGAGGCTTAAGGTCGTACATAATTACACATGCAGCATCTCTGAGTGACAGCTATATGCTGCTAGCTGCCTGTGAGGTGTCACTTCAGCTAATGTATTCACTGACCTCAACATCCTGAATGTGTTGTTGTCTCCTTTTGGGAATTTATTCATGCAAATACAGAACACCTAATGAGTCTCTCTGTGCTGTTTGTTGTGCTAACAGGTCCTCCTCAAACTTTGAGCGCCTTGTTTTGGCAACTGAATTTCTGTTGTTATCTTACAGGTAGGACAGGCATATTTAGAGACAGACTGATTATGTGTGACACTTAAAGGGACAGTTCAGTTTTTTTAAAGTCAGGTTGTGTAAGGTTCATGGCATGAGCCTAAAACATGTGCAACACTGTCACAGCTCAGTTCTCTTTCTGTTCAGAAGAACTCCAGGCAGATGCTAATGCTATACACTGCTGTACATGGTGCCAAGTTATCCACTTAATTAAAATAATTGTGGGAGAAAACAAGCTACAAAAATAGCGTGGGGTCATCACATGCTAGAAACAGTTTGTCTGTGTCCACTTAATTTTCCAAAACACTGTCGCGTTGATTACGCACTATTTTGAGACATGGCACAGCCTATGTATCCTTCCTCAAGCCAAGCGTCAAAACATTTGTTTCAATCCATTAATTTGAGTCAAGGCAATATGTTGCAAAACATTTTTTTCAGATCAGAAAATTGAAAATCAATACTCATCAGAATTCAAATATCTGTTAAGTTATTGTTAAAACTGGTCTTTTTAAAAATGACACAGTTAACCTGACTCCATCCCTTCTTTAAAGAACTTTGTTCGATAAGAAGTGGTGCAGTGTTAATCTCCCACAGTTTGATTTGGCTCAGATCCAGGGATAAGTTTCATTTAATAACAAGTTTTAGATAAAATAGATAATTTTACAATAAGAGCCCTCGTCCAAGGACAGTGTCTTTAGAGTTGGCAGCACTTGCTTTCAATTTCTGTGCTCCAAACTCTCTCAGTTAAAAACAGTTCACTTCTCAGAGTGCGCCGCGCTCATAAATGTCGCCTCTCCCTCACTGACCAATCACAATACAGAAGGGGTGGGACTTCTGCTGTTTCGCTCTGTCTCGTATTTACAAGGGAACTGTTTCCTGTCCTGGTTGTCAGCTTCTACCAATGGTAGGACACGATTTCATGCCTTTGTGTTCATGTTGTACGTTGTCTTGGTGATATTTGGTCAGCCTAATGGAAAATGTGGTGCAAATGAAGTGACCTAAACAGTTTGCCACTGAGAGATTGGGAAGTTAACTGCTTTTTCCTGGAAACATGCGCTTGCAAGATGCGCTCTGAAACTGAGCCTAAGAGCGCCTCAAATGCAAATAACACTTTTTATTGGTACAGGCCCTAAAAAGCACATCAAAATATGTTCCAGAAGCTTTTTATTGTAGTTTTTTGCCATCTTAATATAACAATATGAAAACACATTTCATAAGCTAAAGAAGAAATTTTTAAGCTTTATTTAAATATATATTCAAAATTATGCTATAACTACGCAGACTGCATCTACACAAGATAGAGGCTGAAAATTGGGGTTAGACTGGGGTTAGAGTTTAAATGAAATGTTATATAGAAATATGTCTAAAAACTGATTAATAAAAGTTTGGAACAGATTCAGAACCTCAAACAGTTATTTAGAAGCAGTGGGTCACAAGCTTCTCAGTCAGAAATTAAGTTGGTGTCATTCATAAGAAACTTTATGTTGGTCAGCCTCTCTCTCCAGAAAAACTCCACTCTGCCTAAAACCATCATTTTCCATTAAATAAAATCAAAAACTGTAAGATCCCACCTGCAAACAGTGTCATGAAAGGGTAATAACAAATATAGTCTACAGTTACACCTGACACATACACACCTAAAGCAACAATCTGTAGTTTCTGGAATATGGAGCTAAAAAAGAAAATAAGGCATGCAAGCAGAGCATCATGTGGTATGTGAGGATACTGTTGATTGCAGTATTCACAGGGTCATAAGGCCAATAGTCAGATAGTCATCGCATTGTGACCTCGCTCGGGGGAAACCATGCAGCTCTGTCACAGGAAGGAAATAGGATCCATTTACAGCATGGCCCTAGAGACGACCACTTTCCAAGAGCTGGCAGCAGTACTACCACCATCCCCGGCAGGAGACGAGGAGTCATTCACTGCTCCATTTCATTTAAGACCGAATATCAAATGTAACACAGTGTTCCAGCCAGGCAAACAATAGACGGACTGTGGTGTACCTTTATCCCATTTCAGCACAGACCATTTACCTCCTGGTTAAAATACATTAGAAGTGAAATCTATCTGGTGATTCAAACAATGCAAAGTCATAATCTAAAATGACAAGCATGTTGCACCTTCTGCTTTTGTGATACAGTGAGTTCAACAGCAGAGCAACCTTGTGCTGAAACATGTGGGATTTCTCACCAATATTAAACTTAAAAAAGGTGACCTGTGTTCTAGGGTTGTAAGACATAAAGGTTGAATCAGAATCAATTAACTTTAAAGGCATGCAAATTAAAAAAAAATGAGTGAAGTGAAGTGGCACTCGGCTACAGAGCTCTGTCTACCTAATGACCGGCTGCCTGCCTTTAATCAATCACATTTCATAGCATATAATCATAATGACATGCCCTCTATTAGAGGTCAGTGTGCTTGATCTGGGCTCTGTTCCTGCTCTATAAGTGGACAGTCGCTGATGAAGCAGTTTACAGTTTACATGTATGAAAGACGAGGTTGAGGTGAAATTGATACACTAGAGTAATGTGATATTTGGCGTGGTTGTATTCTATGGATTCACAGCCAACAAGTATCAATATATTATAATGTATCAATTTCCAACATTCACTTACATTTTTGGTTCTAAATATTACAAATAATTTGAGGCAATGTTGAGGCATTTACTAGGTGCTGGTGGTGGAGGTGATGCCAATTGTGCAGGAGAGAAGTAGTAAACAAACATGGCAACACAAAGCAATGCACTCTCAAAGCAATGTGTCTTCAGGGTTGACAATATTTCAACAAATTGGTATTGGTATTTATCTCCTGAGAACTTAAAGAAAACTTTCAGGAAAATGCCATGTATTTTTATCAAGACAACAATTTAAATTGGTTCTTGGTATTCTGGTAACCCACACATTCTTCCATTGCATACTCAAGCCCTATGAGATACACTTATAGAGGAGGAAATCTAGGCCAATTACTTTTTTTGAAAACCATTAAAGGCACACTACACCCAAACAACGATTTGGCCTCATTTTCTACTCACCCTCATGCTGAACAACACTGTGGAGTAGTTTTGGAACATCTAGGATGCAGCCGGAGATCTGGGGGAATCCTCGCTGTCCACTGACATTGATGTCATGACTTCGGTCAGAGCCCGAACAAACAGTGTCCTTAAAAGTCCACAAAAAGTCGGCAATATTCCTCCATACTGCTCGTGCGCTGTAATCCAAGTGTCCCGAGCGGATAACGTCCACCATTTACTCGAAACGACATCATTTAGCACATGTTTATAGCCTAAACAGTACTACTTCGCATTTCCATGATACACTTACGGGTGCCCTCACGGGCAGCGGCTGATAAACCAAAGGCAGCGCACTCTGCAATAACTAGGAGGCGTAGAACAAGAAAAAAGAACCCAAGAAATCCCACATTCTGCTGACCCCTCTTGTGTCTGTCCACGGCTCCGTTGCTCACAGCAGAATGTGGGGTTTCTTGTTCTCTAATTATTGCAGTTGGTTTTGGTCATGCCACTACTGGTTGTTCAGCATGAGGGTGAGTAGAAAATGAGGCCAAATCGTTGTTTGGGTGTAGTGTTCCTTTAATTGCAACTGCATTACCTGTAGCCTGGTATGATATCTGCCACTACTGGTGGTGTTTAAAATATTTTTGCAAGCAGCCCTCAGCATCTCCGGTTGTTTTTGGAACATATATGAAAGACCAAAAAAGTGTCTTGTTTTGAGATCATGGTTGACAGCTAAAAGGAGAAAAAACAGTAGGCAGTCCCCAGTTTGTATGGCAAGTCATTGAATTGTAACAATGAACCTGTGGCGAGCTCATAACTTGTACATTCATTACATTAAACTGAAGCTTCGTGTGCAACAGGGTTCAATTCCTTTGCCAACTGAGAGTGATATCAGACAGAAACTAAACAATTTGGTTTAAACCAAAAACACGTCACTGTTGAAGTCTTTCCACTTCCTGTGATGTAATTTATGTGCATGCGTGCATTACAATAGCAATGTTTAAACAATGCATTGTTCAGCTGAAACTGCATCAAAACCCATAATGGAGTGATTTTTTTTACTTTAAAGGGGCAAAAGATGCAGACATGACATATGGGGTTTGTAAAGACTGACCCAGGAGAATAAAATCTATGAAAATATGGCTCACCTCATGTGGCACCACCAAGGGTAAGCGAGAGCAAATGATAGCAAAGCTAATGCTAAATGATCCTCACTGAATAAGCATCCAAAAAATTGTCATGCTTTGCTTGTGAAGCTACTGCCCAATTCTGAGTAAGCTGAGAAAACAGGTCAATCCTTCACTAACCTTATGTGCACAGACTCAAGGCCTCAGCATGTTGTGGAAAACAAGGGCTTGTGTTACATGCTGGTTGGAGCCCAGGTATGTGCCTCCATCTTGGTATTATTTCATCTACAAAGCAGTACTGAGGCTCTACAGAACAACGAAACTAACACAGCAGAGTGGGGTGCATTAATCTGCAACAAGTGGACATCAGTCTGTGAGTTTTACAATAACATAACATTAATATCCAGAGCTATGGATCTTATTACATTTAACATAACTTTAACATAACTTTTCTTTTTGGATAAAAATACAGGAAAACTTATTAAGTGAAATATATTGCTTTGTAATGTATCAAAATACTAAGCATATCATCAAATATGAAGAACTGTAAAAAAATATATATTATTTAGTTATTTATTCATTTATCTCAAACTTAAAAAAAGAGAACAAAAGGAAATAAAGAAATAACAAACAACAACAACCAATCCAACAAGTAATATGTAAACCAACTGTACTGTTATGGTACATTAACAAATTAAGAATGTGAGTGCAAACACATGCACAGCAACCAGTTTGAGAAGGAACAGAAAGAAGCAAAAAAGCTTATCTAGTCCTGCCCCTTCCTTACAAATCAGATACAATACTAAATTATAGCTCAATACCTGCTGTCATTATTCATGGAAACAATGTAAATTCATGGGTAATAGTAACCCCCTTCTTCATATTAATCACCATGACAACAAACAAACATCCTCAATATAAGTAAGCACTTCAGAGAAATCATTATATACATTATATGTCCATATAATACATATCCATGTATTGTTGAATACAGTGTTTATGTAATCAAACCATTTTAATGCCAACAGTATTCATAAACATCCATCTCATATTACTATAAAATTCCCTATAGTATATCTGTTCGAGACTACATTTTAAGTTACTTACTATAATTACTTACATATGTAGTAATGATAGCAATCAGTGGTTTGGTCCAAGGCCACGTTATAACTAAATTACCTGTATAGGTTTAGTAGTACTTTTCTATGGTGTAATTTAAATATTTGCATGTTACTGCACATTTTTAAAGTGACATCCAGTCTGTTCCAAAATTGAATCAGAGCTCAAGCACTGTGATCATTTCTTATTGTGGGGCCACTGGTGTGTCCCACCCCTACTAAATATAGAGGGCATTTAATGATACATCTGTGGTTGCTGTTTCATGCAACTGTTGTGTTAGGTTGTGTTGATTTTGCCTCCTAGGGCTCTAATTTCGTGGCGCAGCGCAGGGGGCGCAAGCCTGGCGCACCCCGCACAGTGTTAATTTCGTCTGGTGCACCGCCGTGCGCTGCCAATTTGACAATTTGGTAGACCGTCTGCGCAGACATGGGTGTGACGGTGCACCAGGGGGAGGTGTCAGCAGATTCAGGTTGGCGCAGTGACAATTTCGTGCCAACAACAGTGCAGAAAGTGTGCTGAAAGCTCGCCAGCTCCAACCTGGTCTATTCTCGGCGCAAAGTGGAGTGCACCCTCCGCAGCTGTAATTTGGTGACAGGCGCACATGTGCACACACGTCAACAAAGCCTCAGAGGCAGGTTTCCAGAGTGTCAGGCACATTTTAATGCAATAAACAATCACAGCAATCACTATTTAATGTAACCGTCTGAACCAGCATATACATTTGTATCTATATTAATTGTCTCGTCACATCTGATGTCGGATTAAAGCCGTTTGTCATCATGGAAACTTAACCTGACGGCAGCTGGAAGTTTGATGCACATCTTACAAGTCAACAATAAACAGCCTTAACATCTGATACTGAGTATATATCTGGCTTCTCTCATTTTATTAAATTCAAAGAAAAGAGGGAGAAAAAAGACGAAAAAAAAAGAGAGAAAATAAATGTATGTCACTCAGGATTTACCTGTGATTTCCCATATTTCTCTATTTTAGTCTTTATTTTTAACGTGATCTAAAAAGATGGAGTACATTATTGTAAGGAGGATGAGGAGGAGACACCGGGAGAGTATACAGTATATCGCTAAAGGCGCTGCTATTTGGCGATGACAAACCAGGAGTGCAGGTGGATCACAAGAATTATAAATGGATAAGCCAGCTGCGGTGTAACTGTCCCCTAATTTTGTACTCCTATTAATGACAAAGGAATAGATTACATCAGTCCTGGGAGCTGGCCCACACGGTGACGCGCTTCGGGCCTCCGATGTGCGCCCCGATGGCCAGTCTGTTCTCCCAGCTGCTGAATGACAGCAGCTCTGACCATCTCCAGCAGCAATCATTCAGACCAATCAGACGCTGCGCCTCGGCCGCAGCGCATTTAAAGGCGAGGAGAGGCGCTCATTTTGATTGGTGGAGACCACACTCAGCTGTGTTAAAACCACTCACGTCTATTCTCCTCCTACTCTGACATTTGCGCGGAGAGGCAGAGACGTGGGTGTGGACGCGCTCCTCTGCGCTCCTCTGCCCTCCTCTGCGCCTTGAGTGCGCCTCTCTTGGCACTACGAAATTAGAGCCCCTAAAGTTCCTCTTACCTCAAACTGTCTCTTGCATGTGAGTGTTTTTTTTTCTTCAAGTAAAATCATCTTGCTTTATTTATTTCGTTTAAAGTGCAGATAAATGTTCATCCTCTGCAAGAAAAATAGTTGAGGAAGGCTATTTAGGTAGTGTGTTGTTAATCACTTTGTCTGACACCTGTGAGAGGAGGAATAAAATATGATCTACAGAAATAATCACTTTTCCTGCAACAGTCTAGTTTGATTTAGTGGATCTTAAAAAGGCATCATTTTAAATTTAAATCTATTTCATGCAGCTCCCACAAGAAGTTTTGCTGCAATTAAACTTAAGATCAGATTTACATGTATACTTTGTTAATTAGATCAATTATTCTTTCCTGTTTTTGACTTTCCAAGGCGTTAGACAGGCAAGGGAAATTTATCCGAGATGATGTAACAGAACTGAGTGACCTTATATATGCATCTACAGAGACACAGAAAGACAGTTAATGTATGCATACGTATTATAACATCTGTATGGCATATTTATGTATGCTGTATTATCACATGTTAGTTGAACAGTACACTATTGAATTGTTGCTGCTGAGTACATATCATCTACTAAGATTGGACAGAAATCCCAACATCAAGGTTATATTATGTTTGCTAATAACCTGTCATTTAAAAAATTAAACCAAGTTAAAAAATGATAAAGAGTTTTAGCCCTTTTCCCTCAATAAGAATCCACATAAAGCTGACAGTAGCTTCTAAACCAATTTGACTTGTAATATATTTTATCCCATAGCTCAGTATCAGGTCACATGCTATTAATGTCAGGTCAGGGCGGCAACCCAGGGGCAAAATGCACAACAAATTTGACATGAGTGTTATATAGAATCAGGGTAAAGGGCACACATCATTGATTATGTCACACAACAAGAGTGTATGTTATTCGTGACATCTAGATTTGGGCGGTAGTGATGCAGTCTGGTCAAAATCTGGCCATATTTGTGTCGTCTAATTTGGCCTTAAATAATGATGTAATTGAGGGTGGCAGCAGTTTAATGAGTAGCATTCATTTAAAAACAGCACAAAATATTCAGCATAATCCATCCTAATGAGGAAAATGGATCAGCATAGACATGTTAATTAAAGTGAAACCAAAAAAAGAAAGAATTGGTCAAATTAAAACCTTTTTAAGAGAATTTAATCAAACATTTGTCAGATTTCTACCATCAAAATGTATGGTAGACCTGTTGCTGTGTGCTCTGTTATACTGTACAAGAACAAGCACAAAACCAAAAAATGACTTTTGATTAATCTTTTTTTGTTTGAAACTCTTCATGGCAAAAAACCCCAAAAAGTCCAGTTGTAACCTCTCATCGTGTTATAGAGGAATATGAATTGTTTGCAGTGTCACCAAAGACAAAAAATGTCTCTGTGCTAAAGAGAGGGCTTGATTGAAGTCACATTTTGAAGCCCTGAGATGTCATTTTTTTCTTTTTCTTTTTCCACAAAGTTAAGAGTTGGTCTGAAGTCTGAAAACGAATGTAAATTGGCGTGGAAGAACATTTCCTTCCTTCTTCTCTCATTAATCATTTCTGGTCTGCCAAGATTGGTCTTTGACCCGCTGAGGGAGTCTTGAACTGTGAATCAATGTTCATTATGTGGGAAAACTGACTCTAACTCAAAGTGCTCTGTGCCGACTTTTTGAAATTAAATTGTTATTTAAGAAATATGCTACAAAGAAGCAGTCTTTTGGTGAAATGTAAGGTCAAATGAAATACAATTTTACCTTTATAATGAGGAATCGTGGCTTCGTACTCAACAGACAAGTTTAAAAATCCACAGTGTAAAAAATGCTCACTATTTACAGATATGTGTTCTATTCAAAAATAAGAAATATTCTAAGTAGGGCTGCATGGGATTTTTGCCATTATCCAACATGCCAATATTTCCAAACCCCTAATTGCCAGCACTGAAATCAACACCAGTATTTCTGTCAAGAACAAAAAGCCTTCACTTGACTAAAATAGACCTTGGTTTTATGATGACGGCCCATAAGCATGAAAAAACATGAGAAGAAAGGGAAACAACATTTTGTGCTTTAGTAAAAGATATTTTTAATTTGAAAAAGTGGACATGATATGCAATGATAATGAGGTAAACTGTTATGTCAATATTTCAGCCAATAGATAGGGTATTTATGGTTGATATGCTTATGCTTACAAAAACATTGTTCGTGCCTTTGGCTAATATTCACATGCCTTAAAAAATAATGACGTTACTCTCTCACTAGTGGCAGTGACCACATAAGACAACAAAGATATTAAGTCTGCTTTACATAATCTCTGCTTTTGGTTTCTAATGAATTCATTAATGTTAATGTTAATGATATAGTATGTTTGAAATAGTGTTTGCCAGGAGGTCGGGAGACCATGATACTTTACATGATACCTGTGGTGTTGGGCAGTCCTACATAAAAACAGCTTAAATTATAAATTCCAGGTTTGACATAGAGAGTAAATCTGCCTGTGGCCCCTGTGCACTGCACTGAGCTTTAGGATTTTTGAACTATATTGTATGCATTATGTTACAACAACAATGCTGCTGTGTTAAGGATGTGCCCCCCTTTTTTATTTTTTGTTGGGTCTCAGATTTATTTTTAAGTTGTTTATATTTATTATTACATTTAGTGATGCACGATATAAAAAAAACTTCAACCGATAAGATAACCGCTAACGTCCTGTTTCTCATGGCTGATACCGATAACCAATAAGTTCATATGTTTATATTTAATATAATCTATTCACATGCTGAAATCTGGATCCAACCACTGAGCTGTTAAGCCGAGCTTGCTGACAGGACTAACATCAGATGTCCATATGACTGTGGTAAAACTTACGTGTAGTCTGTTCTTATTATGTGTAAAGTTATCAAGTCATGGATGTGTGTCGCAATGATACCTTAGAGGGCATGGAGGGATACATCCAAGAAGAAGCAATGGCTTGAGAGGGTGTAACATGGCTCCAAATGTGCTATTAGCTTATGAAAACTAGGGCTCTCAACAACAGAAAATGGCTCGTCGTCAAGCGCTATGAACTCCATCACTTTGTCGTTATTTAGCCTTTTCACTGCCTCTTAAAAGTTTTTACAGTTTTCAAACACCTGTTGAATGGAGACATCCACACTGCATGTTGTTGTTTATAGCCTGAGCACTGCTAGCTGCTGCTGTTATCTTCTGACACTGAGAAAAACAACCACACCGGTGAAGCCCTGTTCACTTTTGGTCCGGCAGGGAGACGGGGCAGGTTTGGGTCCTTCTAGTAATACGTGATAGATGACATGGCTTGTTTTGCGGCTACGTGGCTTGCAAACAGTTTCCCCAATTTAAGCAATTTATCAGATCTTTTTATCAGATAAAATGTAGGTATCGGGTCGATAAAAAATGACATAATTTTTCCCAAATCAGAAGCTATTATATCAGTCCGATAAATATTGTGCATCCTTAATAACATGTAGTCTTTCTATGTAATGTTGTTTTATTGTTTGTAAGTGAATATATATTTGTGTTGTACAAAACAAAAAACAGAGATATCAAATTACCATGGCAGAAAAGAGGCTAAAGTCAAAAGTTTGCCTTCATCGTACTGAAGATAACAGTAACATTTGATCATGACTGTGGCTGTATGATTTCAAGAAGGAGTGAAAACAGCAGCAACATGGTGCCATGCAGCTCAGCATTATGTATCAGGAGTGACATGAGTTTGATTTTTTTCACAGAAAGCCTGTGTAGGTTCACATTTTTCCACACAAATAATTCAGGCTGGAGTACCAGGAGAGAACAGAAACATGAAGAGCGAGAACGGGCAAAGTCCACCCAAAAAGGCCCTGACCATTCAAAACTTGAACCTTTTTTCAGTAAAGCATCAGAAGGCCGTGTGCTGCCAAGCAGCCCACCCAGGAACAGTACATGTCCACAATAACTCAACACACTCTCTTTTTTCTTCTCTACTCCTGCCAACAAGTGGTGAGAATATCTTCACCTTCATTATATCAATTGTAAGCAACTGTTGAAAGAGCAGAATGAGAACTGGAAATTTAAAATGAAGGCTTATCTTAAAGACCACACACCATCCCTCTTTTCCACCTTTTATCCCAAGACCCCGTGGTCTATATGAAATATCTGTGCTCTAAACTGGATCCAAATCTATTATCAGTCGATCACCGGAGGAGCTAATTTACTCTGTGGAATCCATTACTGGACGGACTTTCTCAGAAAGCATATTTTCTGTGTTGGATTTTTGCTGATATCCAATAGGCAGATATATCCAAACTTATCATTGCCGATACTGAGATATCTCCTACTCTTTTGCAAGAGTAAGAGATATCCCCTTTTCTGACATCTACCTATTCTTGTACCTATTACATATTCATTTGGGAAGCTTTGTTGTGTTAGAAATTGATGTTGACTAAGGAAGACAGCATTTATTCTCAAATATATGACACTATTGTTACCTCTGCCAAGAAGGTTATTTTTTTTACGGACATGTTTGTTTGTTTGTTTGTTTGCTTGTTTGCAAGATTATGCAAAAACTACTGGATGGGTTTTACTGAAATTTATAGGAGATGTAGGTAATGGCCTTCCTTAAAACAGATTAGATTTTGGTGGTGATTTATAGTTAGAACACAATCATATTTTCTCAATAACTGTCTATCTAAAAATGACATCAACATGATTCCAAATGGTACATGTGGATTTAAAGGATCAAGGAATTGTATTATGATGGTAACTTTATCATGGAAGTTCTGTTAAAAGCACAGTCAATGTTCACAATTTATGTGTATCGGGATAGATATCGTATCGTGGCCTCAGTATCGGGATACGTATTGAGTTGTGGGGCTGCTGGAAATACCCAGCCCTACTGTCAATACAGGCTCTTCTTGCAGCTAGTAAAAAAGCAATCACAAGAAGGTGGTTAAATCCATCACCTCCCACATTGAAGGAGTTTTTTGAAATAATTATTGAGATATACAAAATGGAAAAATGGACTTGCTGCCTGAAAATTCAAAAAATTAAGTTTGACCTAATTCGGGCAAAATGGATTAAATTTGTTTCCCTGACACAAAATGAGTGTAGTAACTATAACTAATCTTATCATTTTTTATTTAATTTTATTTATTTTTTTATTTTTTTATTTCTGTTCGTATACTGTGTAAGCCGCCTTGGTTCATGAGTTTTCATATATTTACTCATATACAAAAAGGGGAAAAGAGGAGGAAGCTAATGTTGTAAAGTAATGTTGAATAATACGAAAATGTTGTGTATATACATACATATATACTTGTATGCATCATTTCTCTAATAAAAAGAGAATTAAAAAAAACAACTTTATCATTGAAGCATTGGTTATAGATGTAACAGTAATATGTGAGCTACCTCAGTGAAGGTCTGCGTTCTCTGAGTGCTTTCTAGTTTTTAAAATGTCAACATTAAGCTGTAAGAGGGTGAAGCATTGTGCTACATGTAGGGGTGAAACGAAATTTCGTGCGAAATAAAAAGATGACGAAATAAAATTCAAAGACGCACGAAATAAAAGCACAAAATAAAAGACGCGAAGAGGCGTGTGCATGACTAGTGATGTTTACCCTCCTCGCCTACCGTAGCAAAAAACTCGCTTCAATATGGAGGAAGACAAAGTGAAGGAATTAGCTGACGCTCCTTTGTCAAATAAATTGGTTGTGTGGACCTATTTTGGCCTCCTATGTAAAAGACGAGAGAACGGTGAGAAGATTGCGGACAAAACAACAACCGTGTGCAAAATATTGCAATATAGAATTTTATGCACTGTTATAGGCTAAATATCATAGTTCACAGTTCAGACATGTATAGGTCTAAACTGCAGCTCTGAGGACTGCTATTTGTTTTCCTTTTTATTCAAGAATGTACTTATCCTGATTGTTACAACAACAAAGCACTTTTTATTAAGATTTTATGTTTGTATTGCACTGTCGTCTAAGTAAGGGGAAAAAGCTACAATATTGTTTTTTTTTAAAGAGCATTATTTTGTACTGATGCAGCAACATTTTCTGTATGTCTGCATTAGGAAGAAAATAAAGAAAATGAGATTTTTGCACAACTTCACACTGTTGGAGATTTTCTATAATCTTTATTTTGTATCGTGAGTATTTCATATCGTGAGCCCTGTTTCGTATTTTGTATCGTTTCGTGAGTTGACCATTTCGTTACACCCCTAGCTACATTCATTCATTCTGTGGGTATTACAGCCAATATGTTTGATATGTGGCTAATATGTAAGGCCAAAATACTGGCTGTAAATATTGTCATTAATTTTGTTCATTCCATTTTTCAAGCAAATATCTGTCAATACAGATATCACACGGATAAAATACTGCATCCCAAACAAATTATTTCTAATTCTCATTTTGAAATATTATCTGTTTGCAGCACACAGTCACTCAACCTCAAGTGTTGCCTCGAGGGTCGCCACTTGACCTTTCCTCTGCTACTCTGAAGTGTTGTTTATCTCATGAAGTAAAGAAATAAAAACTGATTTCTGAGGAGCCACAGTGATGGGACTCTTTTGCTCTACATGAAAGATTTTTTTAAAACACAAAAAGTGACTATTTGTACACGATAAAGAATTTCTTTGTAACTTGCTAATTTGAAATATTTTCTACCACTAGCATTACAGATGCAGGTGCTTGAATTTCCCCATCCAGCCAAATGCCCTCTGAGTTCCAGCCAATTACCAGCCAACTATAGGCCAACTTCCAACCACTGGGAGTCTAAATTGGTTTTTCTTTGTTTTGTTTTGTTATTTTCTGTACAGGCAGCATTCTCCACGCCAACTAAGTTTCTATAAATTACAAAAAGTTCTAAGGGTTTCATGTTCATGTTCACATTTACCCCGTCATCGTGGGGATCTAATTAGCCACGAGGGTGGGCAGGTGCTAGCACTTTCATGTCATGGACCAGCCAAGAATCTGTTAAAGAAATAGGGGAAAATCTAAGTGCCTCTATCTGTATGTCCTGACAAACAATGTGTCTCATAGCAAAGGGTTCTCCTTCCAACAAGAGAAGAGAAAATATTTGCAAAGATTTTCATCATCTTTGCACACATTGTTCCTCCAGCTCTATTTTTAAATTTCTATTTTAATATCAACACACCAGACAATATTTAAAAGGGCTCATATTATTAAAGCAGCAAACTGAGATGGCAAAAAATGTGACTGGGAGCAAAGAGCCCATGTCAGTGAAGCTTGAATGATGTGTGCGCATGTGTGTGTGTTAACTCACCAGCTTGCGTTGACACCAACCACAGATGCCACAAAGAGCCACTAGCCAAACAGCACACACTGTCACTGCGAGGGAGACCAGGAACACACTGAGGGACACTGAGCCTGCGCGGACACACACACAGAGGGAGAAAAAGAAAAATGAGTTGCTATTTTGCATACATCTGTACATTTACTTCAGCCTGCGTGCAATATAAACATTGGATTGCTGCTGCAGAGGTGATTGTGTGCCACTGTAAATCATGTTTTCAAAGAGGTCAACACAAAACAAAGCTGGGCCGTCTCCCTCCTTGTCTAATTGAATATCCAGGCAGAGCAGCCATTTTTACATACTGTCCTACAGAGAGCTTAGAAATACAATCCCATCACTGCCCCCTGGACGCAGGAGCGTTTCAATACCTTTCCAATAAGGGCTGCAGCCGGGCATCACTCAGCTGCACACACATCACTGTCAGGGTGTCACAGCTTGTTAAGTGACGGGATGAAAGTGAAGGGGGAGAGAGGAGGGGAGGCTGGGGGGATAGGAGGAGAGGGTGGAGGGAGGCTTGGCTGACAATACAAGGGAGCTCATGATTAATGGGTATCAGTAGCAGCCCGGTGAGAGAGGTGGCTCTGGAAGGGAGTCATAAAAAAACATCATCTATTGCTGCTCGCCTGTGACTCAGAGTCTGTGTGTGTTTGTTTTTGTGTGCAAGACTTTTCACACCTGCACCTGTGTGTTTGTGCCTGCTTCTATTTACATAGAGGTAATACTACTGAGATTTTGAGATCGGCATCCAAAAATAGAGTTGAGTTTTTTGGGACAGGTGCCTGAATAGTCACTACTGAAAGACACATTAAGCTTATGGAAACGCTCTACCTCAGTCGGGGGACCTTCATTTAAGGCCCTGAAAAATGCTATTTTTCTTTTTGCTTGTAATGTTGTTGAAGGGGCTTGAGAAGCAGAAGAACATGACATCTTTCACTAAACTCACAGTTCACAGAGAAGTGTGCTTTGTCCCTTGAAACAATATGCCCCTCAAATTACTCAGTTTCTTACTTCCTGGAATTTATTATGTCACAGCTGTACAGCCACCACCTACATGTGTTTTCTGCGAATCACTGGCAGAAACCCTAACTGCTTTAAAAGTCCCCTCCAAGGACTATAACCTTTCCACTCTCATACCATCAGACATTTTGGGCAGCAAATCACCACAGACCTCATTATCATCACCCCCCTGCCCCTCAAGATCCAAGCAGTCCCAAATGGTGTCATGTCGGTCAGGTTTTCTTTTATTTTTATCCTTTTTTTTGTCCTTGTCTTGTTCTCCCTGTTTGATTTTGAAGTCACTGACCCTTGTCTCTGTCCTAGGTGTGTTCTTGTACCTTTGTCTGATCACCCCTCATTCATAACCTTGTATATTTAACCTTATGTCTCCTCTTGTCTTGTGCCAGTTTGTCGCACTTTCAAGTCTTGTCCCAGCACTCTCATAGTAACATCGTGCTGGTCTTGTTTGTACCTTGAGCTAGTTATTTGTCTCACATTTTGGATATCTTTGCCTGGTCTGATGTTTTTGTGTATCAAACCCTGCTTGTCTAAACAATAAACCAATTTTCCCTTTGTCAAGTGGTGAAGTGTTAAGCATTTGTGTCCTGCTCTTGAGCATCGTTTCTTGGCAAACAGGGAGGAGAAAGAACCCCAACTTATCCTCTAGATGAACAGGATTTTTATTTTTTCCCCATCAATCCATCCATTATCTACTGCATCTATCTGGGGTTGCAGAAACTGGAGTCTATCCCAGCTGACATTGAGCGAGAGATGGATACACCAATTTGGTGACACCAATCAACCTACTGAGCATGTTTTTGGTCTGTGCAACGAAGCAGAAGTGACCGGAGAGAACCCACATATGCACCAGGAGAACATGCAAACTCCATACAGTTAGGCCCTGAACGACACAAGAATTAAACCAACAACACCACCTGCTGCACTACACATTTCATTATTTTATTCAACCTAAATCAAACCTTTGCTTAACAACCAAGACATGATGTAAGTGGTCAAACACACCAGGACATGTGACCTTTGAGAAAGTACCAGACTTTAACCTTTTAGATGTACTTACTGTTTTAAACTAAATGATTGATTTCCAGTAAAAAAAAATGCACTCTATCAAGTGTATTTTCTTGAAAATTAAAGCATAATGGCCATTTTGTACCAACCCCTATTCCAAAAAAGTTGGGACTTTGAGTAAAATGTTAATAAAATCAGGATACATTGATCTACAAATCCTTTTCAATCTGAAATCAATTGAATACATCTGTGCATTTACTTCAGCCTGCGTGCAATATACACATTGGGCTGCTGGAGCAGAGGTGATAGTGTGCCACTGTAAATCATGTTTTCAAAGAGGGCAACACAAAGCTGAGCCATCTCCCTCCTTGTCTAATTGAATATCCAGGCAGAGCAGCCATTTTTACATACTGTCCTACAGAGAGCTGAGAAATACAATCCCATCACTGCCCCCTGGACACCAGAGTGTTTCAATACCTTTCCAATAAGGGCTGCTGCCGGGCATCACTTAGCATCACTTTAACCTATATTTAATTGAATGCACTCCAAAGACAAGATATTTAATGTTCAAACTGATAACTTCTTTCTTTTTTTTTGCATTTATTTACTTATTTTAAAATTGATGCCTGCAAAATGTTTCAAAAAAGCTCTGACATGGGCATGTTCACCACTGTGTTCCACCACCCTTCTACATCACAACACTCAAGGCATGTTTGGGAACTGAGGACATTGATTGTTGAAACTTTGTAGGTGGAATTCTTACCCATTTTTATTTGATGGCAAATACCAGTTGTTAAAACAGTCCAGGGTCTGTTGTTGTATTTTTTGTTCATAATGTACCTCACATTTTCAGTTTCAACTTCAAGAACAACATGAGGCTATGGGGGAAGAGCTATTTTTTTTTTTTAATAAAAAATACAGTATTTCTCAAAGTAAAGGTTCAAAAACTCTTTCTGTAAACATCCTGAACACAGGTCATGATATTAAACATACAATACAAAATAAACACAGAAAAACTATTACATTCAAGTGCTTTTTACCCTTCACTAATAGCAGTTTTTATTTTTTTTATCCATGTTTTATGCTAGAAAAACAAATTCAACCACAATATGACATTAGTGATAGAGGTTTTAAGGCAGTCATTTTTCTTTATCTTGAAATATGTGAACACATCATGGTGACGTTATTTTTGTCTGTCATTTTTCGGAGCTCTCTTTAAAAACATCATGATGTCATGGTTGACTTGGTCATACTCATTAAGGCTTTTAAGTCTCACAGACAATTAAAGACAGGAATTCAATAATTTAGCAGAATATTCCATTTTAACCAACATTATTACTTTACTTTAAAGGGACTGTGAGGAGAATCTATTACCAGCGACATAAAGACTCTGCTACCCATGAGCACGCGTGGCGACTGTCGTAATGCTGCGTTCCAGTAACCTCGGAACTGGGAGTGACATCATCTCTGACTTATCGGCGTTCCAGTTGAAGTCGGAAAAAAACATGCCAATCTACCAGGCTATTGTTAGCTGTTGTTAGCTCGCCCTGCGTTGTTGTTCACAAATATCACATGAAGAATGTGATTATCACTATGGCAGCATTTTTGTAAATATAAGTCTAACAATACGATGTATACAGCTGATCTAGAGCGACACACCCCAGTCAGAAGTGCAAATAAATGGATTATTACAGGAGATAAATAACTGTTCACACTGGGGACATCCATCTTCCATTGTCAACTCAGGGGTGGCGAGGTTTCACTGAGTTCCCAGTAGGAAATTCAGACTTTGGGGGACGTTCCAGCTGCAGTTTCCTACTCGGAACTCGGAAATTCCTACTTCTGACTACAACTTGAACGCACCATAAGACGTGACCAAAGCCAAAGCGTGTGTTTGTTGTGATGCTAATGAATGCAGCTCGGACCTTCATCAGAACTCTGCATTGCTTTACAACTTCTCTTTTCAACAACTTAAAGGATGCAAAGTGACGACGTAATGTTTCTCTTTCTAGTTACGTAGCGGTAGTTTTTGATGTGTGACAACAAGCAGTTTTTGGAAAACTTAGTATAGTATTTTTTGCCGGCTATATATCGCTACTTACAGCCCAGTGCTCTAAGACGTGTCCGAATAATATAAATTTGCTCTAGTTTTAATTGTCTTGTTCCTGAAGTTGAGCATCCAGGCCAGTCCAGCCCTATCCGACCCGACCAGAAGGCTAAGGAATAGCATTTATAAATGACCTATTTTGATGCTGTTAAACTCATCTTAAAGTGCGTATTTCGATCAGGCATATATCTAAATGTGAGACTTTTTTGCAATTACTTAGAAACTCCTCACAGTCCCTTTAACTGTGAAATCAAAATTAATCATCATCCCATCACTGATAAACAGTAATCTTAAAATTTTGTCAGAGAATATATCGCACACATGGAATTAGTCATCAGACCAACTCATTACTATCCTCCTCTTATTTTGCTATCCAGGAACCATCTTTACACCTGTCTCCTGGGACTACACATATTTTAGGGAAGATTATTGACAAGTTATTGACTGTTACTAATGGATCCTGCTGTATGTCTCACTTAATCATGACTGCTGCTTTTCTCTTTCTGACATTACACGCAAAATCTGTCTGACAGACTGTACTGTGAGGAAGGTCATCACCTACAGCAATCTAGGCCTCCTTGTGATATCCAAACACTTATGCTGCGTTCACACCTCAAGCAACCCAGCAACCAAAATCGCGTCGCCCACTGACGTATTGTCGCACATCCACCGTTGCCGTTGGCCGTTGCTCGGTGACGTCACGTCCGCTCGAGTTTCACCGCAATCATATCATATATCATATAATAGATGTATAAGCAGACATTATTCAAGCTGTATCCTTTTCATTCACTTATCAACCACAAAACACTGCAGCTGATGCCCTGCAGCAGCAGCATCTGTTAGTTTCCCACGGTCCGTCTCGGTGGAACTAATGTCCTCACTGACTAATGTTTCCCACACGAACATAAATTGTTCCTCTGTAGTCCGGATGAAAAAATGTCTGTCACGGGCACCGTCACACGTGCACACAACACTGGTTGGCTGCTGCCGCACAGCCACACACGACATGGTCTGAAAAGATCAACTTTGTTTTTTACTTTAACGTCGCGCGACAAGCTATGTGGTAGTGTGAAAAGCGGCTGTTGCATCGCGGGAGGGTTAGCTCCGCCCCATCGCGGCTGTACATTGACTTTGCATGGAGAGTGATCGCCGAGGTAGTACAAGTAGCATCCGGTGTGAACGTACCTTTAGTGGAACCAGCCTCAGCACAAACCAGTGACACAACATACAATGATATATTGATATGGACTAAATGAACCTTTTAAATAGGATCTGCTGTTTAAATTGATACTTCGGTGCAAAAGTAGAAATCCAGACAAATCTCATTAATGATCAGTACTTAATAATATAAAAACATAACTTCAAAAATTAGTCTGAATATGTATTAGTGCTGAAAAGAAGT
Source organism: Scarus forsteni (assembly GCA_036419115.1). Lineage (NCBI taxonomy): Eukaryota > Metazoa > Chordata > Actinopteri > Labriformes > Labridae > Scarus > Scarus forsteni. The sequence goes on along the minus strand of JAZDUH010000245.1, from coordinate 4,465,648 downwards.
CATGGTACTGAAAATATATGATTTATATCAAATATGACTAAAAGGGACTTGAACTCCAGTATTAGAGTTATACAGCCTCAACATTTATACAAATTAATTTCCGTAATTCAAAAGATGAAGCCTCATTGAGCTTTGAATATTTACACAGCAGGGAAGATGCTAATGTATTCAAAACTGTGATTCCTTCTGACTGTTCTGAGTTTTAAACACAAAGCAATCGACGAGTCCCAGGACGCAACTTTACACCATGGCTGACAAACACCAATGAACACCAGGACTTCCTTCGAACACACTGTCCTCTCCTTTCACTCTGCCTCTTTTGCTTCCTCTCACTTGTAGTGGCCGGCCTTTCTACCACAAGCCTCCATCAGTCCTCTGCTATATCAGCCCCTCACATGTCCTCTGGGTACCAAAAAGGCAGAATCAATAGCAAGTACACTTGTTTCATGTGGAATAAAGAATAGGGGTCCCATGTGGTTCGCTGCAGTCCTCCAACGGCCACAAACACTGTTTTGAAGTCAACGTGACACCTGAGGCCACTTACAGGCAAGAAACAGAGAGTGCATATAGAACAGCGAAGATCGTGAACAGAAACTCAACGACAGGGAGAATACATGATTTAGTCCCATTCTCATCTGCAATTAGATCTGTCCAAAAGTGGTAAAAAGTGAATGTGCATTAGTTAGTTGAGGGACAGGACAGAAATGAAAAGCGATGTTTTCTGCCCTTCCAAATGTGACACTGATGTGAAGTATTTTAAAGATGTCAAGTTGTCCAGTTCTTCATAGAAGCAAAGTCCTTTAACAGTACTATATCTTAAACATTGAAGTTCAGTGGTACCAAAAATACAAAACCATGACAAAAATGAAAAAATAGGGTCTGTTTCCATTTTTTTACACTCTCAGTGCTCTTCACCTCAGTTTTAAGGGCTTCTCACCAACGATTAATGGTGCTGAGTTATGAGAGCCCCCTTCAGAGCTATCAATACAGAAATTAAAATCACTTTGTGAGCAACATTTTTTCCTTTTTTAATGAAATGCATAACCAAAAAACATGAAAACAAAATCCAAGGATCATGCTGTATAGCAGCTGAGACGGAATTGTTACCTTAAAAGAAGTCAGATCAGTTTCTTCTCCGTCATTGTTGAAGTCCTGTCTGTTATTGGTGGGTAAGTGAACATCACCAGATCCTTTATATAAATCTAATAAGCTAGAAAGGTTATACTTTCTAGATTGTCCTACTGAACAGAAACTGTTGATAAACTCAGACCAAGTACCTGCAGACTGGACACTGCCAGGTGCCTTATTTTAAAGTGTTTTTTTTCTGTTTGGCACTAGACTTTTTTCAGACTGTTAACAGATCTCTTCAGCCTTCCACCTAGAAGTCTGCTGTTATCAACAACTTTTAACCCTATAAAGCCAATTGTATCATATTTGATACATACTTTTATAATACCTCTATCTACTTAATATGATCAAGAAATTACAAAAAAAAAATCTGAATACAATCAGATAAATGATAAAAAATGTCCTCAAATGGATTATCAGTTGGCAAAACAACTCATGTATCAAGTGAGATATGAAAAATCTATATGTTCAATTTTACGGACATTTTGATATTTTTAGGATTTTAGCAGAAAGTGAAACAAACATTTCAGCTCCAAAAAATTATAATTTTCTGGCTATAATCTATGTTCTTGGGCCTTAAAGGGTTGAAGTTTAACACTGGAAATAAAAGTCTCTTATACCCACATCAAACCTACAACATTTCAGTCTAAGTTTGGACCCATAAAAAGTACGAAGACATCACCCATTAAAGTCTTAAATGACATTCATCTGAACAGCGGTGCATCAGAATTTGGAGTTTTGGTCTTCCCTGATCTTTCTGCAGCTTCTCACACACTTGACCACAGCATAAACTGGACAGACTGAGACTGTGGGTGGGAGTTCCTGGTACCGTATTGAACTAGTTTAAACCAATCCTAAAAATCAGCTTTGGGGTTCTTAATAATCATGAATTTGAGTGTTGAAAGATGAAGTGCATCAGTCTTCTGCATATTTTCCCCTGCAGAGCAAAACTATTAGACCTAATTCCACAGACTCTTACAGGCCAGCACTGCCTTCTCTTTGTGTCAGAGGGAGAAAGTTATACAAAACAAACCTTGCTTTTAATCTCATCAGAATCTGTGACAAATATGATCCATGTGTCCCTTGGAATAAGAGTGCATGCAGTTTGGATGTGGAGTAGCTTGTCTACTTCAACAAAAGTTTTGTTATGAAAAGCAATAACAAACCTGTCCATCTTTATTTGTATTGTGCCAACACATAACAAGTGTTATCTCAAGGCACTTCACCATAGAGCAGACTCAATGCAATCCTAATTTACAGACACACACATAAAGCCTACATATACATAATAAGGCTGTCACTTTAACTTAAAGCCCCAGTCACACATTCCCGTTTCTCATGGCGATTGTGCACGATTGTCATAATCCTGATAAAGCGTGCTTTGGTCGCGGTGCATACGCTACTTGGTCTGGATCAGCGCTGTATAGTCGTGGATGAACGGAGGGGAACGTAGAAGCTCCACGACAGTTTTGAACTGTTCAAAACTGTCGTGGAGAATCGACGCTCTCGGTATAGCGGGATGGAAGCCTAATGCAGTCCTAAGGCGAGCGGTATTAGCGGGGCATGTACAGAGCTCAGTCGGGCTGATCGTGGCCCAATCGTGGCTCAATCCTGCAAGCTTTATGAGGATGACTGACAAGGATGTATCCGCTTGAACCCCGTTCAAGACGGCGCAAGCGACGGGGCTCAGTCGGGGCTTACGTGACGCGAACTGAGCTCGAGCGGGGCTGACGTCCTGCCAGCGGGATGGAGTCCTCGTCATATCGCTGTATTAACCTAACTGGAGCGGGACAAACGCCCCCTGAAGCGCTGTAGTAGTGCCACTGACGGTGTATTTACGGAGTGTCTCCAGGGGTGAGACAGTAATTTAATCCTGTATCATAGCGATTACACCAGCCTCCTCAATCGTGTACAGTCGTGCACAGTCGCTATGAGAAACGGGAATGTGTGACTTAGGCATAAGATCAAACGATTTTCAAACATACATCAATAAACGAAGATTTTCGGTGAGAGCGCCCTCTGTTGGATGAAACGGTCCACTGCTCCAGGCGCCCTGATGTGCTCCTAAACTCAACATTTTACATCTGAAAATTATTACTTTTTGGTTACGGATATTTATCCCCATATTTGAACAGTTATTTGAATATCGAATATAAGGTGACAGCCCTAGTACATAACAGAATATGTATATATGCATATATTTACATACATACATTCAGAGATGTATCCATCCAGGCAGAGACCAAGGGACTAAAATAAGAATTTATGATAGCGACTAACTCATGGATGTCCTGATCACAAATCTGTCCTCATTCTGAACATTGATTTATTCAAATAAGCCCCTAAAGATGTGGTATCTCCTTTTCAATGAGGGTCCTCATGTCTATTTTTATTAAGGTGGTTGCTATGGAGTGATAATCACTAACATTCATGATTAGAGAGGTGATTGTAATATTTACATTAACACCTATAATGCTCATAAAGTGGAGAGAACTGATAAATATCAGCTTTGATCAATGAGAGAAAAAACACTGTGATCACGCTTTTTGATATATCACCCAACCCTAGCTCCCCAATTATGTTTCTCACCTCTCACATCCAAGCATGCCAACACATGTCTTATTCTATTGTAAAGACTGAATACTGAATTACTTTAGGACCTTGTAGTTTTCAATGCATCACATGGCCATGACAACCACAGAAATAACAATACTGGAAATACGTCTGATTTCACTGTTTCTGACCTGAAAGCCTATTCATCTGCATAGAACAGATGGATCAATGAAAACAGTGTTGGAGCAACAGCAGCTGCCAGGTTTAAACATCTGGGCTTGGTAAACAGATAATATTCATGAAGCATCAGAGCAAAACTGTTTGTGTTTACTTTCTTAAACTACTTCTCCTTTTAAAGCTACAACACCACTCTGCTTGAGCTTACAGCAGGTGGTTAGCAGCAGTCTGTCATGTACAGGCTGTGAGGATCAGAGAAATGCACAAATCAACATGAACTGATGCCTGAAAGCCCTTTACACCCTTCTGTAGGAGTCAGGATACAGTGAAGGATGAATTTGAAGAAAGTTACCTTACATTTTTCATCACAACTAAGAATGTTATACAATCTGTTCGAGTGAATGGATCTCTATTTTATGAGCTTATCTTACAGGTGGTTAACTCAAGGACGCGTCATGTTCTGTTATGTGATTTATGATACAATTAAGGTTTTCTAAGACATTTCTGTACAGGTTATGTTCCTCATAAAATATGCAAAGCCATTCTGTCTTAAAAGATTAAAACCAGAACAATTACATTGATGTTTCAGTGTAGTCAGTCCTCCCTCTGACTTTATTGCACATGCCTTTGTGTGTCACTGCCACCATCATATCAGTATGATACTGGCAGAAAAAAAAATGAACAGCCATGCATTAGGGCTGTAAGAAAACATTGAAAATTAACATATCGTGAAATTTTGCAGCACAGTACTTCAATAGTATTTTGTTGTACTACAATGTATATGATATTTAATTGATTGACCATTCATTGGAATTCAGCACATCTATTTTATTGTAGTTCAGCCTAGGGCTGGGCGATTATACCTACTGTCAATATCACGATTAATTGAAGCTCTTATCTCGATTGTGATTAATGAACGATTATTATATGTGATGTTGGAACAAATAAGTGGCGATACCGATGGTCGTCAACATGGTCTCCCTGCAGTATTCACACTTAATTACGTTCTGCTCAAAGTCCTCTGTACAGAATCCAAAATGTGCCCAAACAATGGAGACAGTAGTTTTCTTGGCTACAGGGTCCTCTGACGAATTGGCGCTTGTCTCCTCCATGTTGGCGGTGCGTGAATGAAGACTGTATGGAGGGGGTGCGGTCATGTGACTTACACAGGGAAAATAATCAAAATAATCAACATGAGTAAAATTACTTTGATTACAGGGTCTGAATGTCAATTTCAATTATTCTTCAATTAATTGACCAGCCCTAGTTAAGCCTCAGCAGCTGGTTGGCAGCAGGCATTCAGTCATCTGAATAAGGCCTCATCCACACGAGGACAAAACGCTGAACAGTTTCCAAAACAATCGTCATAAGGACGAAGGCGTCTCAGAAAATGTGTGCGTCCACATAAATGCCCTCGATACGCATGAAGAAGCTGTGAAACACATGCTAGACCTCTAGGGGTGCTGTAATGATATGACAGAAACAATCGGAAACAGACGAAAAAACAGTGGGCCTGCGCACTTGCGGCAAAAGTTGTAAAAAGAGATTGTGATAAAGTGATCATATAGTGGCGTAACGTGTCCTCGATAATTGTTTGTTCAACTCAGTGGTGACTGAGAAGAGGGAGTTTTGCTGCAACAGGGATAGTAGGGTCACTAGCTTCATCAGCACATATGCTACACTGTACGCCGCCATTGTTGTTGACGTTGCTGCGTGTGGGGCATGCGTGTCAAAGAAGATATGAAACTATGACGTAAGCGTATCTGAAAAGCTACGGAGAGCCAATAATCACGGAGCTGCGTATACGGCATTTCAAAATCTTTCCACTCTGGAACCTGGTTTAAAAATTATCGTTTACAGACCCCCAAACGCAGTCTTCGTATGGATAATACGCAGATTCCGCAAAAAACGTATGCGTTTAGACCTCGGTTTGTCTTTGTGTGGATGGGGCCTAAGTTTATCCACCTTGCAGGAAGCACTCTTTATAAGTATTTCTCAAATAGCGTGGCATGACCAACAAGAGGGGACGTGACTTGACTGGGCAGGGGTGTGGCTAAAATTGGGTTCTGGGCCCCCAGAAAGTGATTAATGTTTTTAATAGAATAGTCATTCAACCACCTGCCAGATATTCTTTTTAAAGGTTCTGCCCAGATGTACAAGTAAAAATGGTTCTGTTTATTACATGTTGGATGATCCATCTGGTCTGCCAGGTTAGCAAACTCTACTCTGCCATTATGTCTTAGATTTCAAAAAGAATGCAATGTTCTGACCTAACCACAATGCAGCTAAGTGGCTGATGTTGATATTAAAGTAACTTTGCGTGAATGAAAGACAAGTTTGATATAGTTTTGCCATGTTGTGTATAAGACCTTGATCAAAGATTGTTGGCAACGTATTTTTTTAATGCACTGTTATTCTTAATGCAGGCACCCTTTCAGAAAATGGTTAAAAAAAAGTATACAATCTTGGATCATGCTTTGAATGGGAAAAATTGTGCCATATGGTGGATGAAAATAAGAATTACTCATTTAAAAGCTCATAGTCCAATATTAAATCATAACATGTAGGAATGCATTGTTTTATGTTTAGATAAATGTGTGATCAAATGTGTCATTTTCAATTGTTTTCAATTGGACATTTTTTGCTATGAGGAACAAATGTGACATTTTTTGTGGAGCTTAGTTATGGTAACCCCTAATAAACTGAGACTAAAAACCACAATTATAAAAATGAATTCACCAGCAGCTTTGCATTATATTCATTTAACACAGGCAAAATGACATGAAAATAATAAAACTGAGTGGCACAAAATGGTCCTAGGATCTCTTTAAGGTTAAGTCCTATGCAAAAGTTATTCCCGTGTTTGTCTTGGTTTGTTTTCAAAATGCATATCAATAGAAAAGGGGGCATAATTAAATTGTAACAATGGCTTCATGTAGTTTTAACAGACTTTTTTCCATCTGTAGAGAAATGTACATCCGTGCATGAGACACTGTAAGCCGTCATCTGTTTATTTACCAGCATGCCGACACTAGCCACGCACATAAGTGGAAACAGTGCATTAATATCCCATAGTACATGTTTTTATCTTGACAGGAGCTGCTTCCCTGGAAAGTACTCCATTCAGGCTCACTAATCTTGTTTAGATCATGAAGGCACAGATATAAAAAGGGTGATAGCTTTAATGTACTCCTCACCTCTCCATTTATGATCCACAGCCATAGAGGCTTTAAATGGTATAATGATGTAACATCAGTTTCTCCTAAGGCATCAGCAGGTTGGTCAGCAGACAGAGCCAACTCCTGAATCATGAATATCTCTATTCATAGACATTCAGGAATAGACGCAGGCTGTATACTCTTCTGCTGTATATTCATAGAGGGGTCAATAAAGTTGAGTCCATTATGCACCACAGGATCATCACAGGATGGGCCTTAAATAAAGACAGTGGTCTCCAGCTAAAGGCCTCCATGGTAGCCTCTGTGCAAAGTGGCTCGGTGATGGATGTTGTGGTGTTTGAAGGGGAGTAAGGTGGATCTGTGAAAGCCAGTGGCTGATGTAGGGCTTTAAGTCCTGTGTGTACCCTGTGAAGGTCGAGAGATTGGGTGGGTGGGTGGGTGGTTGGTATGGTTTATGATCTATGTCAGTCATGAGAGCTGAGGGAGTAAATAGCTTCCAAATAAAAAGCTGCATCCAAAGAAGCCAAGTTACTGCCCTTGGTAATGGACAGCCGTACTTTACTTCCCACTTCATGGAATAAAACTAGTCTTTTTAGTCGCTACAGAGAAGGACTGTGGGCAGGCAGAGCAGGGGAATAAAAGTGGAAACTGTGTGTTGAGGAATTAGGGAGATATGCAAATCCTCTGCACTACAGCTGAGACATCATTAGAGTAAGAGAAGCCTGCACTACAAACAGCTATCACAGCACTGAGGAAATTCAATTTATCTCTCTTCTTCAACAAAACTTTTACTTTGAAATACTCCAGCAGGTGACACTTTAGTGAGGTGAAACATAAAACAGTGTAAATATGCTGAAATAAAAGGAATATGAGGACGGTTTCACGTGATTGTAAAGGCAAGCTGCTGCTTTCTTAAACTGAGGGGAGCGTGAAATATTTCCAAATGGAGGACGATGAATCACATCTAAAGGAGAGCGCTCTCAGAAAAACAGACAAAACATCTGAACGAGCCATTGAACACTCTGATCAGAAGCCTTTAGAAGTCAGAGTACTCTTGAACTTGAAAGTCGCCTGTTTGTTTTAGATTTCAGTGGCCATCCTCTTTTATATGCACATAAAACGAGGAAATAAACGGCCCTGTGTAGTGGGGTGATTGGAGAGGCTGATGTTGTAAATGAACCCACCGTAAACCCTCTCGTTGAAGACAAAAACAAATATGGAGTCTTTCAGGAGGCTAAATATGGATATTCAAGGGAGAGGCAGAGTAAAACTTGCTCTGAAAGGAGCATGTCTGTGGTTTCACACAGCGGCACAGTGCATGTAGGTGATCTGGCCCACATGCAGTGAGCTAAGCCAAGCAGAAAGGGACCAGTCCTCAGGGGTGGAAGAAATTGCTAATTGGACAGGCGGAACTGGAGCAGTGTCCAGTCAGCAGAGCTGCCACGCCGCATCTTTATGCTCCGACTGAGGTGGAGAAGAGGGCAGAGCCTCAGAAGCTCAGGGTGCAAAGCTCAGAGCCTAATCGCCACTTCAAAGTGCCCCTCCTTGTATGTGAGTCTGGGTTCTGCTCTCTTTATAGCCACTGAGCGGCTGCTGGGGTAATCCTCACATGTCACTCAGATGTTGTTTAAGTCTGTCCCCTCTGAAGTAAAATCTGTGTGCAACAGCAGAACCTACCTCCAGGTACATTGTGATACAGAGACATTTAAATTGAGTTTATGTGGCTTTTGAATCTGATGCACACTGAACTTTATCACATTATATATTCTTTTATCAAAATTTGGGCTGGTAAATTTTAAAAAAAAAGTGACACTGTGATATCTTTTCTTTCTTTGATGTATTTTTTGTAATGGAAAAAAGCTGTGCTGAGTTTCATTTACAACTAGAAAAGCACTCGGAGAGCGCAGACCTCCGCCAGCGCCACAGTCCTCAGCCATATTGTGACTTTTACCATAAATATTAGTCCTACCTTTATTTTATCGAAATATCTAGATTCTTTGACCATGAAAACATGCCATTAGCAATTGGATTCGTAATCACCTCTGCCAAGGAGGTTATGTTTTTGGGAGAGTTTGTTTGTCTGTCTGTCCGTCTGTCTGTCTGTTTGCCTGTGAACAAAATAACTCAAAAAGTTATGGATGGATTTTGATGAAATTTTCAGGAAATGTTCAGCATGGGAAAAGAGAGAATTGATTCGATTTTGGTGTTGATCTGGATCAGCGTCTGGCCGCCATGGTGAAAAATGTGATTTCTGTGAATAACTACTGAACTAAAAACGATATCATTATGAATCCAGTTGATAATGGTTTGTTTACTTGGTCAAGGAATCTAAATATTTACATGAAATAAAGGTAGGACTAATATTTATGGTCAAAATCACAATATGGATGAGGACTGTGGTGCTGGCGGAGGTCTGCGCTCTCAAAGTGCTTTTCTAGTAATATCTATTTTTTCCTGAAAATTTCATCAAAATCCATCCATTACTTTTTGAGTTATTTTGTTCACACACAGACAGACAGACAGACAGACAAACAAACTCTCCCGAAAACATAACCTCCTTGGCAAAGGTAATTACGGCCATCCTGGCGCACCAAACGGATCAATATATTTCACTCATCTATCTGGAAAACAGCCCATGAAAGTGTTTGGGAAAGGGCAGAACCTTCTTAAAGGCATATCTAGCAGGTGAATGGCCATTGTTAAGTCAATCACATTCGCTACGGGCCATTCAGATAAGGTAGTAAGTTGGCATTACTGCCATGGGGCGTCAGTGGTGCAGTCTGACATTGTGCTTGGTTGGTATTTGGAAGGTGGCGGGTTTGAGCCCAACTCAAGTATCACATGGCACTGTGTCCTTGAGCAAGACACTCAACTCCCAAGTTGCTCCAACTGCTGTGTCACCGGGAATGAAAGGTTGAAAAATGTGTTAGTTGTTACTGATGGACAACTAAATTCTCCAACTGTCAGTAAATGTATGTGGGAGTGAATGGGTGTGTATGACCTCTCATATCAAACTGCATTAAGTAGTCAAAGAGACTAGAAAAGCACAATATAATCTCAAGTCAATTTACCAAAATACAAATCCTGATTCCCTTTGTAAAATATTAAACTCATCAAAACAAGTCGGAAGTAAAATCTCTTCACTGGAAGATTGGTATAAGGAAATACTGAGAGTACTTCCCCTGGAAAAACTGAGTGTATACCCTTCATGACAATGTTAGGGGATTTGTCAAGATTTGGCAACCAATCCTTGAGAAAGTTGACCCTGATGGACGGACTTTTGCTCTACCCAATTAACAACATGGAAACAACAGTTATCATGGGGAAATTAGACATTATTACAGCTATCTGTCGGTGTATGTGTTCCACCTTGCTTAGGTTCTCTCACTCTAATGTCTTCCTCCTTCCTTTATTATTGTTATTATTAGTAGTAGTCGCAGTATTTTATTTTTTATTACTATTTTTATTTTTAATATGTGCATTTATAATGTGTCCTAATGCCATTTGTTCCTTTGTTTAAGTTATTCAACGCTAGGAACGGGGGGGAAAAAAGTTCTATTTTGTGGACTGGACTGGACTGCAATGTTGATTTCCAGAACCTCAAAAAAGAGAAAGTTAAAAAAAATAGAAATAAAAAATGTCAACTAAATGTATTAGCATCTATGCTAATCTCTGTGCAAACTGACTCTTCCTGCCATCATCTTGTCTGATGCTTTGAGCCACTTAAATCATTGTAGATTGGAGTTCTGCAAAATGGATCTCTCTGATTTCAAATTACGGCCTCTCATTATCACAAAAACAGAGTGATATTCATGAGCAGATCACAGTGCAGTATGCCTTACCCCCAAATTCCCCTGCATGCGGCAGGACAGCGCTCCGCGGAGCGCCGCAGTCTTATTCCGACAGGTTAACCCCACTGAAAGCGGCTGATCCCCGGAGAGCCACAGGCTCTCATGAGAATAACGATATCACGCGCTCATAAAACATGTTATGGACTGAGAAAAGAAATAAACAACACCTCACTTCGCTTCTCTAAGGTCTCTTTGCTGGTCCCAACCACACAGTTTCGTGATTTATTCAACTTCCATCCATCTATATCCTTGTAGAAAAGATATTTGGTGTCATATATACAATGTTCTGTACCTCTACGATTCACTTTTCTTCGTCCATGGTGTTGTGTTGCCTCTGGGACCCTCTGACCAACTGTTGACCTTTTGCTTGTGCCTCCGGTTTTCACGTAATGACAAAGAATTTAGCAAATTTCCTTTCAAGAGTCCGTGCAGTTTTTTCTTTTTAAACTTCCGGATACTTCACACAGTGACTTCCTGTCTGGTTCTGTCCCTCCGTGAATTTACGAGGTTTGGAAGCGGCCGCGAAGAAAATAGACCTGAAGCGTATCTCTAATGCCTTGGCGCGCGCCGGCGCTGACGCAACCCGGCGCGTACAATGGGAGCGAAGTGCTCCGCAGAACGTTTCAAGGGTGCGGCGCTTTTGCGTGCAATGGAATTTGGGGGTTACTTGTTCCACCATTTGGGTGAGGCACTTCCTCCCCCTCCCTCTTCCCACAGTAAAATCACTGTGGAGACTTTTCTGATATCGTCATCAAGCAAAATAATCAGGAGTATATATTTTTCCATAATCAAGCAGCCCAAGCTGAGATTCCTTGGTAAAAATAAAGGCTAGTAACATTTTCATCATGCCATATTATGTAATTAATTTGGTCTTTGAGAGTTGACCCTCATTTCACTGAGTCTCACCAGCAGTTCAGTGGTGCCAGGTTGCAGTAATTGACTTCTGCTCCCCCCGTACCATCTGAATTGCCACTTTAAACCCCTCAGTGTGATTTATATGTCTTTCATCCACCGAAATATTAGTCCTGTATGAGTCTAAGTTTCTTCTGATGTTTATTAAGCAGACATCAGAGGTCCCGCCCCTTCTTGACTCTGACAGGTCAGTGAAAAGGAAGTGACACTGATGAGCCCTTCACCACCACCCATTTCCAAAAGCTGAACTGTTTTTAACACTGCGAGTGACAGAGCACAGGTGACATTAAGGGTGCCTTCGTCTTCAGGGTGCTGAGAATGCAGAGAATACTACACTACATTGGTTTGAATTAAAATAAATGCTGCCAGCACAGAAAATAGCAGCTGAGGACACAAGCCTTAAGTCTGTTTACAACAGACTGATACAAGATGAGAAAAGGATTGTGCTTAACCAACCAATTGTTTACTGCTGGGGTAATGATGGTATGTCAAATAAATCAAAGTAAAAAAAATCTGTGTAAATGAAGGAAAAGCTTTTCTCTACACATATCTTGAAAATCCAAAATAAATCAACCATTCCTTTTCCCTTAAAAATGAGTCCTACTATTATTCTAAAGTGGCTGGCAGCTTGTTTAGGTTTCATCTGAATGTAAGATAGTGGTGTGAGACTTTGTAAAATTCAGTTCAAGAATTACAACTCAGTGCAGATGTGGCACAAGTACTAATAAGTCCAAAACATTCAGAACTGAATCCTAACAGATTCTGGTTCTTCATACCTTTCATTTAATGTTAAGTCAAAGATGTAGAACCTTCTTTGCCATTTCAGCCCACCGGTTTATGCTGCCCTTAAGACAAAGATACAAACAAAACAGTTGACTGGACACCAGCACCATTTAAAGAGTATTCACTAAGCAAGGAAAAAAAAAACATAATTCTGCTAAAATGTTTACATGATATGTGAAAAAGCTTTGATTATTCCTCCTAAGGATTATTTCTTATTACATATTATAGAAAATAAACTACATTTGTAAGGTTCTTATTGAAAAAAAATGAAGTGTGTAAACACTAAAATTTTGATTAGGCCTAACCCCCCTTGTGACCAGTTTGTTCAGAAATAAATTACGTAAAATACCAAATAAACGCTGAGTTCCAATTAATCGTCAGTTTCCAAATAAACGCAGAGTGTAGCAGTACATTTTGACAAATAGATGCCCATTCCAAATAAACGCGGGTTGTAATTTATTTGGCGCAGCCTAAGAGCTATGGTCGAAGTTACAGGACACACATGCGAACGCTGAGCTCACAGCTGATGGTGCACGCTTGAAAAGAAACATTATCAGACTGAACCTTAACAGTCCACATGGTTTATTTGTTTCTCAGGACGTCCTGTCGGCTTCTCCTCCCTCTGTATGTCAACAAAAGGCACATTGGTGTACAGCGCTCTGTTTCACGACAGTGCAGTTATACTCAACGACCACAGAGGGCACTAGAGCGCCAAAAGCTGGAATCTTACATGCTAGGGCTTCACAAAACCAAAGAAGAAGACGTTGCCATTGCGCTGCAGGTTATTTGCATAGATATACATAGAGCTCTGTTCTATGTATATCTACGGTTATTTGCCCTTAACGTCAGGAGGCATGGGCTGGACACGACAGTTAGCGGTACATTGCTGCTTATCTCCATGGCCCCGGTGCAGCCAAAAAACAGAAGGAAGACCTTAGCTTAACTACTTACTACTGGTAAGGTAGATCCTTACCAGTTTTAAGAGTGTTTAGAGAGTGCTGAGTTGAAAGAAGAAGACAAGAGTATAACTACAGTACTGTAATCTTGCTGTAAGGGTAATACTGGTGTAAATAAATAATTTGATTACATTTACCATATTTTTTCATTTTTTGCTAAGCAAGATTTTTAAGGGAAAGGAATTAAACACCTGTCCCAAATAAACGCCTGGTCTGCTCAGTGATTGAAACAAATAAACGCCCTGGCCAGTATTTGGTATTTTACGGTATGCAAACACCCTCATCAACACACAGTGGATGACATCAGAGCAACAGCCATAATGAAATGTCATCTCTCACTGTGTGACTGTGCACTTTACCATGCACAACCAATGTGCATGATTCATATGTGGTGAAACTGTTTCATCTGATTGTTGGCTCATCAAGATCACATTATTAAGGGAGATTCAGACAGTTAACTTGCAGTTCACAGTTTATGCTTATTTAAAAATCACAGACCAAATCTTCTGGACATTTGTCTGATGCAGGCTTTGCAGTCCTGCAGGGAGAAAACCAGTGTGTGAAAACCCCCCACAGACCAGTTAAAGTTCTATCCTTTTGTGTTTCTTTAAAATGGCTCAAATAACCTCACAGACAAAAATTCTTACTTTGGCACAGTTTTTCCCGCAGTAGCTGCTTCGTGATAAAAACATTCAAATTCAGCTGGAGCTCCATATACATTTTTCTGCTCATTCATACATTTCCTGTATGCTGGATGTAACCACAGTGATTTTTTGACACTCTCTGACTGCATGAAACACAGTCGTGCCCATGAAATATCAAATATGTCTTTCTAACTGGTTAGGAGCAGCTGATTATGCCATGACCTGCCATTATGTCCCCTTACACTGCACGACTAATGACAGACATTTGGGTTGTAATCCAGTCTGACATTAAAACTCGACGAATGACTCAAACATCAGGTCAGAATCACCCTGAAATGGCAAAGTGCTTGCCTGGCACACTGTGACACATTTCTGTGCTGAGTGTTTTCAAATATGTGAAGGGAGCATTCTCTTTTTAAGGGATTTATCATAAGACTGGCATCACTCAATAGTTAAAAATTCAGGTGTCATGTCAGCCCTACCCAAGACCAAACAATGGTTGGAAATGAAAAGCACAATCATTTGGCCGTGTTCAAACTCAATCTTCCCCCTGTGCTCAGTCCACAAAATAATTTGTGTGGGAAGAGCGTGAAATTGATTTAACAGGGGAGATGTGAATAAAATGAATAATTACGACGGTTCCAGGTAAATAAAGTCATTGTCTAATAGACTGCAAGTGACATTTCACACAGCGAGCTCGGAGGATGCCTCGACCAGTTGCTGTGCCATGCTAAAAGAGACGACCCGTTGTTTTGGCATGCTTCAGCCCTTTTACTGTTGTCGTTGTTTCAGAGCCAGACAGTCTGGCAAGACTCAACCAAACGTCATTTCAATTAGGACAAGGAAGAAATGACTGACATTCTCTCCTCCATGCAGACATCATTCTGAGCCCCTCCTATCTGAACGAATGCACCACTTGATGAGTGGGTGATGCTGTTAGTTTTAGATTTACAACAAACAAACAAAACAAGGCAGCTCCCTGAAAATTTCCAGAAGTCTCCAAATTAATGTTTGAAGTCATTTTCTAGTAGAGACCCCTAGGTAGAACAGTGTCTCACAACTTTTTTGGGGTTCAACAGAGTCTTAGAGAATTGTTTCAGTTCTCCTTAAAGCCTGACAAAGCTTTGATTTAGAAAGACAAGATTCACACTTTGAAGAAAGTCCTCTGTTTCTTTTGATTTCAAATCCCACAGAGATCTGGGTAGGTAGGTCAACATAGTCAGTCCTCTTTGTTCTCTGGTAGAACTTGCTGTTTGTCTCTTACGCAATGAACTTAGCTTAACATCTACAAGAAAGGAACATTTTTTGATTTCTAATTCACATGACCCTTAGCTGCTTTTCATGGAAGTGGGGGGACGGCTGCGTAGCTAAACGTCTTTATTTTTAAACGTTCTTTGACGCCATTCACTGTCACTTTTAGCATATCAATCACACAGTAACGTTATGGATAGGAGTTGAGGACTATTGTTTAAAATGAGTTTGAGGAATCAATATCATTTGCTTTTAAGCCTAACAACTCCATTACCAAAGCCCTCCACTTAAAGGTCCCATGTTCCAGTGTGCTTGGCCACTTACATAATGTCTTAAGTGTCTATAAAGCAGGGATTTGATTTGATTTAAGTTGAATAAAAACAGAAACATTTTAGTCTCTCTAGAGGATCAGATGCAACTCTTTTGTCCTCCCCTTTGGCAATGCTATGATCTGAGGGGGCGGTAACAGGCAGAAAACACACACAAAGATCAAGGAAGTTAAGTTATTACATAATAAACCACAGGAAGTACAAATTTGAGTGTTTTAAGGACCATTTTCATTTTCATGTTTCTTCATGAACTCAGAGATGAGTAAAAGACGTCATGATCTTCTGCCCAACGTCTTCTAACACCATTAAAAGCAAACTTTTTTGAATTTGCTGGACATGGGACCTGTATGTGAACCTTTCTGAACACTGATGTAAACCTTTTTCACAAGAGACAGGCCGTGCATGCAGAAGCAAACAACTCAAGAGAGCAGTTATGAAAGACAGCAGTCCAAAGTCATCCAAAGTGTTTTTTCATTTTACACATAATGTTGCTGACAGTGTGATGTAAAATTTCAGTGGCTGATTTCTGGCAGGGTTAGAAAGACTTGCAACATGATGTAGCATTTGCTGATGAGGCATGATAAATAAATATCAGGACTGTTGTGTTTTTGAAGCAGTAAGAAAAGAAAAATCACTGTTTTCTCACAGGAAGTCACAGCGTTGGCAACACTGCAGAATCTTTACTCTTGAATCTGCTTATCAAGAAATGTTGACAGACACTGAATACACCACAGTCACCTGACAGCTCTGGAAAAAAGTTATTTTATGTTGTTGCATGCAACAAATAGGGCCAGAAATACTTACAACGAGTAAATGAGGCAGCAAATGCAGTTTCTTGATAAAATATACTGATTGCTACAGTAAATAAAGTTAACTCTACATACTGACTCTATTCCTCTTATTTCAGACACACTGGAGAGGATTTAGGTTGTTTTCACACATAGGCCGTTGATACAAGTGGTCATTCCAGCATGGTTAGATGTACACAGCAGTCTGTCTCTGTTCCCCACAATTGGGTTCCAAGCTCGCCTGAAAGAGGTGGTGTTGGCTTGTTTCAAATTGACCCCTGGAGTAGTTCCTTGCAGTAAGGACACAAAACTCCAGGACACAAACAATGTGACTGGTTTACTCAGTACACTGCTGTAGTAGTTTAAGAAGCAGCAGTAGTAATATTACAGCATCCGGAATAAAAAGTACTCCTTAATAATAATGATATTTTGGATCCCATCAAGTAGGCCTGCACAATATATCGTTTGAACATTGCCATCGCAATGTGCACATGCACAATAGTCACACCACGCATACAATGTGACTATCGCATTTCCCCCATTTATTGGGGAAATGAAAAAAAAAAGCAACTGAAATTGAAACCTATTCTAATTTGTATGGAGATATGGCCTCCTGGATCCCTTTTATATACAGCAATCTTCATCATTCACAGATGAACCCCCTTAGCCTGGATTAAATGGTATTATATGAATACAATGGTGTCATTGTGAGTCAACCAAATTCTTTCCAAACAGAGCTATTCAAGTTATCGGGTGAAAATTCTTCTATTCTTAATATCGCAATATATATCGCAATATATCGCAAACCCACCAAAAATCGCAATGTCAGTTTTTTCCAATATCGTGCAGCCCTACCATCAAGTCACTTTTTGTGCAGAGACACAACATAACATGAACATAGTAACACATAAACATAAATCACCATCTTTATGGCAGATCATCACAGGACTCAACAACATTACTGGTTTGAAAAACACAGCAAGACTCCCAAATTGTATGAATTTAACTTTTTTTTAACAGGAGAAAAATATCTTTTTTTTGGTGCTGCTCAATACATTCAGGCATTGCAGACAGTTTCTATGTGGGACACAACTGAAGCGCTGAGGCAGGAAGCAAACACAGCCATGGCAGCATGAGAAAAGACAAAGCAATAAGCTAGACAAACGTCAGGTCTAAGTGTCAAAAACAAAAACATGGCACAATCACTGGGGTCAGTGTTACAATATCTTCTTTAAACAGCCTGGCATCTATTGAGCAGCTTAAGCAAGAGTGATCATTCTGATTTCCCTTACGGAAAATGCTACATGTGCATCTTCAGTGAGTAAATGACTTCAGTGTGATCAGAAAAATGATTGTTCTGATCTTGTAATTTATACTGAGTGTTTAAAAAAGTCCTGGGTGGGTGGTTTAATCATGAGTGTTAGTTCAACAGTGGATAGTAGAGTCCCATGTGCTGCTCACCTCTGGGATGTAACAACCAACCACTGAAATTTTGACAGGTGGGAAGGGGGAGCACCTGTGGTCAAAGCAGCCCATTCCCCATAGACCACCGGCGGTGAACCCACTCTCTGTCCCTGCATGCTCCCTGTGGCTCAGCTGCAGCACTGCTGAGCTGTCACTGTTTCACAGTAAGCTGAGGAGGACTGCCTCCTACGTCCTGTCTGCTTCCTGAGGCAGAAGATCCATCTCAGCCCTGGGACGAGCTGGGCTGGAGCTGGACCAGGAACACTTCATATGACACAAGCCTGGTGTCACTTGTGATGACACCATCATCTTATTAGCACATCTGACAGTGAATGGGCCAATTGCCCACAAAATCCCACATGATCTGGACACCATGGGTGAGAGTGAGCAGAGGCTGTGGTGATGTTTGGTCAAGTTACAAGCCCACAAAATCCATGTACAAGGTATAAAGTTAACTTTAATGGATAGTTCAGGGTTTTTAAGTGAGGCTGCTCGAAGTCCATGGCACTAGCAAATAAAACTGCCACTGAAGCACCCTAACAGCTTTGTCCTTGGTGGGATATAGCCGGTTAGCAATGCAAGACAATACATGGAAGTCAGTAGTGCAATCAAAAGCCTTGTAATTAACCCATTTTAAGGAACAATTTTGTGATGCAATGAATTGGCTACATATCCTCCCGCCAGCGACTAATCTTATTAGATCAGATCAGAGTGCTTCAGCAGGGTCAGATAGTAGTCAATGGAGCACAACTTGATATAAATCTAACTCTCCTGGATACTAAGAAGATGGGTTGCTCCTTTATTTTTTCTGAATGTATAAGAAAGCAAAACAAAGGCCAAAATTCAGATTTTTACCACATTCTGTTGCCTTCACCAACTTTGGCTTGTTGTTTTAATATGTAGATTAGGATTCCCCCTTTGCAATGCCAGAAGAACCTGTTTACAGTTCCCATTTTACCCATCAGGACTTCAACACACAGTGGTAGTTTCAAAGGCTTACCGAAATGCAAAAGCTCAGAGGTCCAGGAGAAGAGGTGTAACAGAGTCCCACTTGTGACAGCAATTAAGCCTGCAGATTCATGTGCATGGGCTCACAGTTCATGCATCTGTACCACCAGGTAACTTGTTCTCTGTCCTGCTCCTCAGTTTCCACAACAGTTTCTCAAATCCCTCTTCCTACCTGTGACTTCATCCGCAAAAAGTTCTTTCTCTGTGTACTCCAGTTCATATAGATACCCTTACACATCCACAACTAAACACATGTTGTGATCACTCAAGTCAAAATCGCTCATTTTTAGTGATGTTTTTGTAAAGTGTTCATTGTTTTTTTTCCTGATGATCTGACCAGCTGATGGCATGGGGATACCTAATTCCCCTAAATTACAACATACAAAAGGTTTAAACACAGGGGCTTGTGGACAAAAACTGAATGCTGCAAATGATTTTACTGTAGCATCTAGTTGAGTTCATGCTGTTTGTGTGAAGTTTTAACCTAATTACAAGGCTTTTTGTGGCACAATTGATGGCTATATATTTCCTAGTGGCAATATTCAGCCATCTTTGCTTTAGTATCACATATTTACCCGTGCCATGGGTAGGCCTGTCACAATAATCAATAAATCAATTAACCGAACGATAAATAAAAATGTCCTCGGTAAGTTGCCGGCCTCAATATACTGACGTGTACAAGCGTGTTTGTTTCCTCCTCTCTTTCTACCAAAGAGGCTGAATGAGAAGATGGCTCACTCTGACCATCTTTCTCAACACAGGGGTGCATCAGTTCTATAGCGGATTTAGTGGATTCATAACGGAGTGAGCATCTGTCTTTTATGCAATCTTGGGGGGGGGGGGCTGCTCGAGCGTACACTCACAGAGAGCTGAAGTGAGTGTCCTGAGGAGTAACGAGGAAACAAACACTAATATGAAGGAAGGCACGAAAGCTACCTCAGCTGAATGCCACAGCCCCAGTGCGGGAATATTTTGGTTTTAAACAGAATGAACAAGGTGTGAGCTCATGAACACCGACAAGCCGATATTTCGTATTTGTTTGAAAGTAGTGGCGACTAAGAAGAAGAGGTACAGCGGAGCCCTCTTCCCGACAGTCAGCGCCTACTGTGGTGTTTGGTCTGCAAAGGATATATAAATAAAACGGCGTAAAATGGTGCGCGCACACAAACAGTGTCGTTTGCTACATTGCAAAAGAAATGCAACCCTTCAATACGGTTAAAAAGCCAGCAATGTTACATTTGACCTGACAAGAGAAAGTACATGTCACAAACAATTCTGGAACTGTCTAAACTCCGTTTTATTTGTTGTTTTTATTTTGGTGTGTGTTTATTGGAGTTTCGTCTTTTCTTTACAGAGACAGGGTCTATTTTTTTATTGTTTTTGATTAGTATAATTATTTTTATTTACATGCAATTTTTCCTAAAAGAGAGTCCATTTCATTTCAATTGGGGTTTTTTCTCTTTTTTGTTTGTTAAATTTATTTTATTTAAAAGATCTTGACCTTCCAATTACAGTTAAATACTCTCAAGAAATTAAAGCAACTTGCTTTGGATATTGTGTACTCACTTTATTACCACATATACTATAGTTACATTAATGAAAAAATGAAAAAAAAAATCTAAATAATGTTGACAATTATATCGTTTATCTTCAATACTTTTTTGGACAATTATCGCCCAGCAAAATTTGTAATCGTGACAGGCCTATGGGCCTCAATCAACCCCTCTCCAAAAACCCCAAACTATCTCTTTAATAAACCAGATTACATGTTTCCTGTTCAATCTTGTTTTCTGTGTATCTTCTATACAGAATGTGACTCAGACAAACACTCCTTTGATAATGTATATTCATAAGCCCTATTAAGACCCCCATTAGTCTTTGTTGTTGACTTGTTTTTATGGTATTATTCCAAGAGTCACCACATTGACTTCTCAGCTAATCCTGAAGAAAAAGTGTCTTCTCATTTTCTTTCTGTAAATGTTTTATACACTGAAGTCTTTGAGGAAAACAAGCAGTGGCTCACATTAAAATGCTGAAAAATAGTCTGCATTAAATAATAAGGGCCCTGAAATCTTTTTCAAATTACACACTAATGAAACAATGACAGAGTGGTTATCAAACAGGTTGAGTATATTTGAGGAGGAAAAGGGAAAACTAGCTTTGTTTGACTTACTGTTGTTAATAATTCTTCTGATCATAACATTGGCCTTTTTTCTAGTCTGACCTGTTTTAAAACTAAAACCCGTTCAGACAAAAGGCTCTCAACAAGGAGAGTTTAACATGTGTGACTGCACTGTCCTGAAAGGCTGTGAGTTCACACCATCGCAACAGGGAGTAGGTTCTGAACGTGGACTTCTCTATCAGTTTGTCTTGAAAACATACTGTTAAAGTAACTCCTGCTGCTGTCACATCTCCTCTGTTGACACTGATCCCTCCAGTCATGTCTATACTGAAGCTCGTACGTTGCAGTAAAGGCGAGTACAACCAGAATGCTGAGCTGATGCAGGGGACACAATGGCTGCCATTATGCATATGTGTTGTTGGAGCCAAGTTTATTTCCTAAATGTCTCAACAACAACCAAATTTTCTTCAAGGTTATTCTCAGTAGCTGGTAAATCAAATCATCTCCTTTTACTCTGATGGAAAAAGTGGCAAAGCTACCATTTGGTTACATCTTATCCTCATTATATCTTTCAGCAGGACTTTATCCAGTATGCATGCTCTTGATCCATCACTAATCTATCAGTGTCTCTGCCATAATTTTCCCCTGCAGCTCTGACTCAGAAAGGCAGAATTAACTCTTCAGATTGAAATGGATGACTTTCATATGTAAGCAATGGGGAGGAC
Source organism: Scarus forsteni (assembly GCA_036419115.1). NCBI lineage: Eukaryota > Metazoa > Chordata > Actinopteri > Labriformes > Labridae > Scarus > Scarus forsteni. The sequence continues at coordinate 4,443,778 of JAZDUH010000245.1, read as the reverse complement.
TTTGAGAATTTGCCAAGGACAGTCTCCCTTCGCTTCTTGACAAGCTGGCTTGTTTTCCAATTTGTAAAAGCCCCATCTTGCATTAAACTCGCATAAAATATAAATCATACACATTAATCACTGAAAGACAACTTAAAATGCATTTAATCTTCTGCCTATAGGATATTGTAAGTGCGGCACATGCTTCTGTTACAAATTTAGGAAGTATTAATGGCATCAGGCCGGATATCTGAAGAAATTATTCAGAAATTTCATTGATTATTCCTCTCATGGACAAAGAGTCTCAAACACACACACCACTGACACTTCCACTATCTCCTCTTGAGTCATTTTTCCACTTTCCCCTTCCATCCTGAGAGTCACACTGGGACAAATGGCTCTAATATATTCCAGAAACCTGATCAAGCTGAATGAGCTTCCCTGGTTTTACAGGCCCTAGAGCTTCAGGATGTTACGGCTTCTCCTCACAGTTACAAACAACCTATTACTCACCGGCCTCACTGATGTCCTTGACTTTATTGACTCAAGTCCACATGGTAGCTGTTGATACTCTAGAGGTAGACCAGTGTCCATCTTAGTAATGAGCCTGCGAGCTGTAAAATAAGCCAGCCGTGACTAACATTATTCCAGGTTCAGAGACATTAAATTGCATTTATATAGCCTATTTTATTTGCTGTTAGGAGGTTTAAGGTTTGCAATAAAACATGCACCTCATTGAATTGTTATACTGCACTTTTCCTCTAGCCCTTCAAGCTTCTAATCTCACATCAGTACATGATAGAATTTTCAATATTTCTTATTTTAATGAGTACCACTTCCTCCTTTGTATAGATAAGCATGCTCCAGTTCAAGTTTTGCCAACAATACTCTCTCAATTGCATATTTTCTCCACTACAGCTTTAACATGTCGATCAATTATCTCAAAGGTCCCATGTTATGGTGTTTTTGACATGTCTTGGGAGTCTGTTGATAAAGGATTTGATTTAAGTTGAGTTAAAACAAAGGAAATTGTCACCTTTGAAGAGGATCAGATGCAACTCTTTTCCCTCCCCTGTGGAGACACTCAGGTCAAGGGGGAGTGAAGCTTCAAGAGGCTATGATAATGAGCTCTACACTGACTGGCCTCCCAAATGGTATCTTATGGGAGAATAAAGATGGGGTTATAGGCTGTAAAACAGACTTTCAGAACAGTTATGGAGCCTGTGATGAGCAGAAAACTCACATGTGGGATGAGGCTGTACAGTTATTACATCACAAACCCCAGGACACTCAAAATTTGAGCGTTTTAAGGGGCATTTGTCATGGTACTGCTAGTTATGTTTTATTTAGTACATTATTTCCTAGTGTTCTTTGTTTAGATCTCTTGTTCCTCTTGTGCTTACTCTATTATTTTGAAATCCCTCTATTTAAAGTGGTGTTTCCTGCCCTCCCCTCTGTTAAGCCTCTGATCATGATTCCCTCCTGTGTGACTGTCAACCTGTTTTTGATCACTCCCCTCATGTATTTAGGGTCAATCCCAATCCTACCACTTCGTCTCTGTCATACCCTTTAGCCCTTTATCAAGTAAAGAGGCATCCCAGTTCTCTGTAGAGTTAAGGGAAGGGGTTCACAGCCCTTGAAACAAAGACAAACCGGGACGTCACTTGAAAGAAAGTGGCATGGGAAATTTCCCATGATGCAGGGCACCCACTGGCAAGAAGGCAGAGTGAAGACCAAAGGAAGTGTATAATGATGGTTAATTATTGAATCATTAAAGGTCTAGTCAGCGATGTGGGAGAAAACGAGTGGAGAGGTTGTTTATAAACCAATTTAGACCCTCCTCTGCCTTCATACCTCACCCCTCGCTCCACCCCCGAAAGCTGATGGACGTGCATCGTCATGGAAACGGCCGTAGAAACTGCGTAGCTGACCAACGTAGCTAAGGTAACCCCGACCCGTCAGACAACTCAACTTCCATTATTGATAACATCGCAACAACAGTACATTTTGGCAGATTAGACAATAAGATGAATGCCCAACAGCTGTTACTGTTATGTGAAGCACCACAAAGCTAATGTTGCTTACCTATCCAGCAGAAAGACGGCGACATCCGTTTTCAGGTCTTTAAATTTGCGGAGTTCCCTCCACTGCCGGAAAGCAACACCAATGTTGACCCGGGTCTTCGCTCTTTCATGGTCATAGCCCTTCTTTTTCACTTTCTGCTCCTCTGACCTTTTTCTTTTGAGCTGTTTTTCAGCCATTGCTACTGCACATATTGTATCTCTCTCTTACGCTAATGGCGCACGCTACGCAACCTACTACTCCCCCTCCCCCCTCTGTCTGATCTGCGCATGAGTATGATCGCCCCCTGGATGTGGGGGGGTGTACCCTGTTTTGGTGACTCGGCCCGAGCCACAGTATTCACCTGCTGAAATTCAGAGCCAAGGCTGTGTATTGAAACTGGACTTTTTTTTCAACATGCTGTCAGTGGTTACATCTTGTGGATGGAGAGGAGAAAAACGGTGATTTTGACAAATAGTGCATTAGATTAGAAGATTAGAAGATGGCTGGCTACACCTTTAAGTAAATATTAATCATCTTTTGAACTGTTGCTCGTATTTCAAAGATGTAGCGACAGCTATTGTGGCATCTGCCAACAACATAGCCAGCAAGCGACACAGGATGATGATGTAATGGGAATCAAGCGGCGTCTTGTTTCTTAGGAGCATGTTTTCACCCCTTCTCCTTGGCTCTCAAAACAGAGGGCTAAGAGGAAGGAGTAGACAAAGGGGTGAGACGAAGGGCTAAGGAGTACAATTGGGATTCACCCTTAGTCTCTGTGTTCCCCCTTGTCTTTGTCGGTTCATCCGTCTTCCAAGTCACAGCCTCTGCATAAGTCTCCAGCGTCTCTATTGTTCCCTAGTATTTGTAGTTTGTTTTTGTTAAACTTTCAGTGACTTGTTTCTTTGCATTTAGCTTCTTGTGTTTTCTTTCTTTGTTCACCACTTTTGATACTTTGTAAGAGATTTTTGTTTTGTACTTTGACTTTTTGTAAAGGCTAGCTTTTCAGAGATTGTTTTATCCCTTTTAAATTTCATAATAATTATTTTTTGTTTATCTGCATTTGGGTCCTCTTGTTTTGTTCTTTGTTTACTTCAGTTACAAACCCTGACAACACTTTCTTTAAAGAGGCATTGTGCATTTTTTCTTGAACTGAAAGTTTAGTAAAAAGTGTCATGCTCTTCTTCTCTCTTAGCTCCCTGACAACATTAAAAGCAAAGAAAAATGATTTAGCAGGACATGTGACCTTTGAGGTCATTCTGAAGAGCAAAGGGGGTTCAACCCAGTCCTGGCAAGACGCACCTTATGAAATGGTGATTGAGTGTATGACAATTAGTCAATATCACCCTGCCCAAGAAAAAACACAGAACACATTCATCATCTTCTTCACCTTTGCTGTACAGTTTTTGGCTGTGGATGATAAAAAAAAAAGCCTCCATAGCCAAATGCTTTTAACTGTAACTGGGCGATTGAGGTTATGGAGCGGCCACTCATTGCCGACCGCATAGGTCACATGTACAACAATGTCACTGGATGGATATCTTTGTCGAGGCCAAAATGATAACAGCCTTGCATGTTTGCCAAACATTTTTGGCTGACTCCTCTGCAGTCCTACATCAGTTTGATAATGCACAGCATACATCATCTTCTCCTGCTCCAAGCTCTACTGTACAAAGTCATGTTTTACCTCCTTTTATATAAAAAGGTGCAATCACATGTGCTCTTAAATGCAAATGCACATTCATTCTTCCACTTGACACAGCATGAGCACGGTGACATGAGTGGGAACATATGCGCTTTAGGGATGTTAAGAAACCAAGAAAGTGGAGAGAGAACAGTCCAGGAAAAAGCAGAGTGGGAGTAAGGGAAGAGAAACCAAACTGTAATGCTATTGAGGAGCAATTTGTGAAGCCTTTGCATATGCATACAGGCCTGCAGTCCCCCTCTGCCCACATCATCAGCTCACTGCTGGTGACATCAACCAAGACAAAGAGGTCTCAGATGCTCCAGATGTATTATGTGGGTGGCATTATAAAATCTAATCCCAGCCAGAGTCAATTGTATTTGCCTTAGGATACGGGGCCGAGCTGTGCATTTGTTGCGTGTGTGTGTGTTTTAATATCCATTACAGATTTTTACTGCCCTTCTCCACATAAAAATATTAGCCTAAATTCCCTCACTCCTTCAGAAATAGGAAAACAATTAAGAGGGTGTAATTAAAGTATCGGCAGGACAAGTGCAACATTAATTGAATGACAGCTGAATGACAGGCAATGAAAGTGAAGCAGTATTGTCTCAATGTTCCGTTAGCAGCACACACAAAAGGTTTTTTTAGATGCTGTCAAGATTATTCCTCTCATAACTAGGAATGGAAATTGATATGGTTTTATTGATATCATTGCCCAGGGATGGAAACTGAAAACCAACTCCAGTGTAGAATCAATAGTGACCAGCCAAAGTAATCAATATCATTTGTGTTTTTGCTTAACAGAGTTTTCAATTCCTTCAATTTTGTAAAGCATGCTTTTCAAACCAAGGACAGCACACTCATACGAGAGGAAGTCTGAAGAAATGATCATATTTACCAGAAAAACATCAAAAATGTGTTCATGGGAAACAGGAGAGGTTTAATAGAAGCTTGCTTTTACACAAAATAAAATGTACTTCTCAGCTTTCAATGCGTTTGAGATTGCAAGCAAGTGTAGAAACACCAAAAACCTTCTGAAGCTTTTATCTATAAATATCAAAAGTGCTATGTGTATCAGATTGTTTTAACGTTTTTCCAAAAAATGAAATTCAAAAGGAACCAATATAGAATCAGACTGACAAACAGAATTGATAATGTAATTGGTATCAATAAAATCAGATTTTTTCCCACCCCTACCATTGCCTCTATCAATTCCACCTGATCCAATCCTTCACTGGTTCCTTTTTGATTCTTGTGGCTGCCTTGCAAAATGAAAAAAAAAAGGGGTCATGGGTCTTCTGTGTCAACAATACCAGACACATGCAGGGCTGGGTACCATTTAGATTTTTATTTTGATTTTAATTATAATGCATCAGTTAATATGCTATAAATCAATTATATTTCTGGCTTATCAAGATCTTAATGACCAAAATGTCAGCTGTGACAGCAAGTTTCTCCACCCCTCCATTAACAAATATTACTTTGTTTTGAGGAAGACTTCAACAAACCAATAACTTTTTTGTTTAAAACTGAATAATAAAAAAAACTGTGAGTGTAACAGAGTCATTATATTCTATCTATTGTTAATTATTCCATTAGCAATTTCAAATTTTAAAATGTGTTGAGCTGATCTTATAAAAAACAAGTTTTAATCCCTGGACAGATCAATAGATATCTAAAAACAAGCCCCTCCATAGACAAATAAATATTACTCTTTTTATTAAGGATTATTGCCCCAAAAATTAACAAATTCCCTAAAATAGATACAGTTTTTTTATATTATCTCTGTTGTTAATAATTCCATTCACAATTTCAGATAAAAGTGATGAATTTATTATATAATTGTATGTTAATCCTTTGATGTAAAAACAGATATCCAAAAAATAATAAAATATTGTGTTGCATGCCTAATGCTGCTGTCTAGAGATGGAGATTGATACAGTTTCATTCACACCAAAGCTTTTATTGGTGTTGCTTATTGATCTGATTCTACAACAGTTCCCTTCTTGATTTTATCCGTGGACCAAAGTTGATCTTCAGCGATGTTTCAAGGCAACAATGTCAAACGCATCACTTCTGAAATTTAATGTGCTGCAAAAGTTAATAACTCTGTATGTTCCCGTTGTTTCCACCTATTAAACATTGTGCAGAAAACATATTTTTCTCCAAACTAAGCCACAATACTGATTACCTGTGAGGCCTGAAAAATGAAAACATTTTTTACTTCTCTGTAATCATTTCTGCAGACATCCTTACTTTACAAGGCATGAAAAAGTTTGAATTGAAAAGAGAATTGACAAGCAATAAACTAATGATATCAATTCCTTGAAGGAGTTGGAGGAGTGGTTTTTGATTCCCACCCCTACTGCTGTCAGTGCCAAAGAGGACTGAACTCCTCCACAAGTCTTATCACTCACGGTACAATCTCATCCCCCCTCCCCTCTCCTCGTTCATTCATCACTACGGTGAGCCCTGCAGGGTCTCTTTACAGTAAACGGGGAACGGTGCGCTCTCTTATCTCGTATTCATACACTATTTCCTCACATTCACGGTGTGTTAAAGGAAATGCTTCATCATGTCATTTTTGCTGCCTTGCCTACAAAATGTCTGCACCACATGAGCTGTCATTATGTGTTCCGCTTGGTTTAGCCAAACTGCTGCTGCGCTTCACAATGATCCTCCTCTCAAAACTTTCTCCACACACTACATGGATGGATGTGCTTTCCCTAAGATCTAACCTTTACAAAAGACCTGCGCCAAAAAGGAACCAAAAGAAGAACCAAAACTCACGTCCCTTATTGAACTCTGTAAACCTTGAACTTATTCAACACCGACGCCTGAACACATTGCTCTTATGATTAGAGATGAGAATTGGATGGAGGAGCTGGCACCTCCATCAGTACCAGCCAGTTTGAGGAATCCATTTACAATGCTTGTCCGCGAAACAATTAAGCTATTGATTCACTTAGCTTAATAGATGCATTTCAAACAGTGACCTTCAATCAGGCCCTCATGAGAGGCAGTCGGTACAAACAACAACAAGGTGTCAGAGATGGCAGAGAGGAGACAGGAGCAGTCAAAACTGTGTCAAGCCGCCTACACACTGAGCGCGACTTTGCGACCTGGGCGACCACTCTCCATGTAAAGTCAATGTACAGCCATGATGGGGCGGGGTTAACCCTGCCACAAATGGTTGAAAAGATGAAAAGTTTGAACTCTTCAGGTGATATCGCCTGTGGCTGTGCAGCAAAAGCCAATCAGCATTCTTCGGGTGTGTGATGGTACTCGAATCAGACTGTTTTTATTCCGGTTCACAGAGTGACAATCCATGTCCGTGTGGGAAACATTAGTCAGTGAGCACATTAGTTCTGAACTCATGAACAATGCTGCTGCAGGACCAGCTGCAGTGTTTTGTGGTTGGTAGGTGAGTAAAAAGGATACAATTGGAATGATGTCAGCCAATACATCCTATTATATGACATGACAAGATCGCAGTGAAACTCAGGTGGACATGACATAACTGAGCAAGGGCAATAGTGACCAAAATGAAGTATGTACGGACAGGTGACGCTTGGGTGGGCGATGCGATTTCTGTCGCAAAGTCGCATTCAGTATGAAGCAGTTTGTAGAGTACTTCTATGGACAAGATAAAGTCTGCTGCTTCTCTCCATCCTCCCCTTTTCAGCACCAGTGGTTGTTTTAATGAAGCTGAATGCAAAAATGAATCAGCTAGATTGCCTTGCATTTTTGTTGTTGTGAATGACTTGATGTAACTGTATATTAATGTCTTTTTTACCTGCCTGCAAAGCAAATTTCCCTTGGGGGACAATAAAGTTGAAGTTAAAGTTCAAGTTCAAGTTTCAACATTTCTCATAACAAATAATTAACAATTATAAAATTATGTACAGCAATGTCTCTTATTTTGACAATACCTTAATTTTTAAAGGTACAGTTTGGGGGGCAGGGGGGTCCAAAAAACTACATAGGAATCACTGCCCCAAGCTAATCTATAGGTCTCGACCTGTGCTGTCTTGTCCCTAGTAGAGTCTTTTTATGATCCATCAGGAAAGGCCTAGCTGTAAAACCAAAGGACAAACTGAGACCTCTAGCTGGAAGTGAGAGCCCCCATTCAATCACAACACTGTCAAAGTCACACACCTTTAGACTTCATAAAAAAGACAGTAAAACACAGACCTCACATGACCTGATGGCTTCCATGCATCTCTCTCTACACCTCTAAGTCTGTCTTTCCTTTTTCCATGTTTTTTTTTTTTCTGGAAGTGGCAGCCTCTCCCTGCAGTCAAATCCTCACACTGACTAACTTGTACCCTCTGCTGGTGTGATGACTGATAATCTGCACCGCCTGCGACCACAACCGTCTAACAACTGCTGTTAAGAGGACGAGGAAAGGATGTTCGAGTGCAAGACAGCTAAATGGCATTACTTTGAAAGAAATGATGGGTCTGGTGTTGGTTTTGAACGTGCAACAGGCTGCCGAGCTGTAATTTAAATTGTCAAAAGGGGACTAGTAACTCATCCACAGGGTGCATTATATCCATGTCGTGCCTGCGGCTCTCGACTGATGGAGCAGCAAATCCCATCCCCCCCAGTGATCACCCCTCTCCCTAGGTGACCTTTCCCATCAGCGGCTGTACATTAACTTTAGAAAATCCACTGTGATTGAAGTTAACCTGTTCTCTTCAGTGCCATGGATGGAGTGGTAGCCCCCGCTGGCTGACGCTGCACTGGCACAGTGTCAGGAGGATGTTTAAATACCCCTCTGTGTTCAGACTGCAGCTGGACAGACACCACGGAAAATAACTCTCATTAGCATCAGCCAATGTCAAAGGAAGGGCAAATTAAAGTAATGAAACTCATCCTATAAAATTCTCATAGGTTTTAATGTATCTTCTCCCTCTGACTAAAGGGTGGGTTTGTTCCAAAAAGCACATTTAATAATGAATGATCAAATTTAATATGCAGCTCCTTCCTCAGAATGATGTTTTACTTTCTGCAGGCAGCCTGCTCGCTATAAACAATAATTTGCTCTTGATAAGCGTGGGGTCATCTCAGACGGGCCTGCAGCTCTTCTTTTTGAAGCCTCGCTGCCCATTGATGTGTTTGCTTGTATAACTGTCAACAATTTACAGCTGGGTACTACCCAGCAGGCCGAGACAGACTGATGATGCCATACAGCCGCCTGCAAGGAGCAGGATACACTCAGGGGCTCCTGGGAAATATAGTTTTCCACAACGACCAATCCTTTTGGCATTCATTCTCATCTGGGAGCAGACTGTTATTTTCCATAAACATGCCATGTGTTGAACTTTCTGAGAGTTTCAAAATGAAATGTATAAATTAATTGATGAGTATTTACTGTCCCTCAAATTAGGAATGCACAATATGATTGGCACAATATTGGCACTGGCACATGCATAATACAGTACATGTCATATACACCCACTGGCCTCTTTATTAAGTGCACATGTTCAACTGCTTGTTAGTGCAGAAACGTCTTCAAACAATCACATGGCACCAACTCAATGTGCTTAGGCATGAAAATACGTCCTATTTTATATCATAACCTGCACATGTGTGTAATAACATGTGATTTTTTTTTTTTAAGTTAAAGAAAGAAACAGTTTAGGAATAAAGAATAGCTTACCGGTATTCTTCCAAATAACCCCCACAGCTCATGTAAAATTTACCTCTAAAACACTCTGGAATGGAACAGAAGAAACTGTGATCAAGTAAAAACGAGGTACATACCAAACTGTAGGCTAAACTAATTGTTGCATGTAAGTATAAAAATACATATACATTTACTTGTAAAAATCAAATATCTCAAAATAATGCTAATGATAATAATGGGAAAACAGCTCAGCATGTCAAGTGGTAGTATAATATTCTGATCTTGATTACTCAGTCTTCATAATTGTGAGAGGCAGTCATTGTAAAATGGATTAAGACTTTGATTAATTGCCCAGCTCAAGTCCTTTAATATAAAATTAAAGTAAACAGTAATGCAGGTAGAGCAGATCTTTTCTGCTTATCAACACATTTCTTTATCAATTCCAAGATAGCCAACCGAACACAAACTGTTTGGACCCTATCCTCAAGTTTAAGACAGTTCTCAACTATATTTCTCATATTCCCATATTTCAACTTCAGTCTTTGGTCTCTGCTTGTCATCTTCAGTTATTATTTTGGTTTAGAGACGCACTTCGCTGTAGATTTTTATATACAGTGTATTAAACACCTGAGGATACTTAAGCCTTACTTCAAACAGTAATAGCATGTGTCAAATCAGGAGCCCATTAACAGTGAGCTTTGTGAAGGTATAAGTGTGACTTAGCTGTTGCTGCAGTGAGTGTGACCTCTGAGCTTGGGAGTGGCCGCGTTACCTGCAGTACTGTGCGCTGTGTCACTGTTTGTCACGTCAGCCGATAAAGAGAGGTATTCCATCCGGCTGGCAGGGCAGCAGAGAATAAATGGCAGGCTTGGCTGCTGCCATTAAGCAGAGTGACACACACGCAGAGCTCTCACACCTACTTGACATTATCACCCTAACATCATGACAAGGATGTCATTTGGCTAACTGTTGCAGGCGTAGCTGATGGTGGGAAATAATAGAGGGGCTGTGAGATCAGGCTGGAGAGGAATAAAGAGAGAGAAAGAGAGCAGATTTAAGTTATTAGCTGGAAATCACTTTAAATGTTGGCTGGGCTGCGAGATAATGAGCAGCACAGTATTTCCACCACAAATATATGATTAAGTGTGGAAAGCTGGTCTCTCATTGTGCTCTGTGCTCTCCTGAGAGCTTGCAGCACTTGATTCAGTGATCAGCTGAGCACTAAGATGTCACAAACAATCTAATGGACATTATGAGCATTATTTATAGTGATTGGAATGAAAAACAAAGAGGCGGCACTAACCTGATCCTTGGTTGATTTATTAAGTCTCTGTGAGAGAGCTATAACTCTCGTCATGTGTAATAGGCCAGATGGAGGAGGCGAAGAATAACTAATGCTGTTGAAGCAGCCTCTCTGCCCAGAGCATCCATGAGGTCTGTTAAATTACTAAAAGGACAAACACAGCGTTGTGTGATTTGTATGCATTCTGACCTTTAGGCCAATTGAAGGGCCCTTGAGAACAAAAAGCTGTCCAGGAACAGTCTCCAAATAGGGAATCTGTTAAATAAGCATCCTATTAAACAACTGGTACCCCTGAAAATCTGTCTAACACCGCAGGTCTGTTTGTCTTAGTTTAGGTTGGTAAGATTCAGGCTCAGCTAGAGGAATGCACAGAGGATTTTCTAAAAGAGTTGTGACAAAAATCATGATTGTCACAACTTTTATAGATATTAAGATCATGACTATGAAATATGGGCAGTGCAGCAGGTGATGAAAGTGTCTCACAACAAGACGTCTGGATTTGCTGGATTGGATCTTTCTGTGTGGAGTTTGCTGGTTTCCTCTGTGCATGCATGGCTTCTCTAAGGGTTCCTCCCACAGACCAAAAACATGCTCATTAGGTCAATTGGTGACTCCAAGTTTGTATGAATGTGAGCTGTCTCTCTATGTGGCCCTAAAATCGGCTCAGGGTGTACCCCGCCTCTCAACAAACGTCAGCTGGGATAGACTCCTGCCCCCCCAACCCCAAAAGGGATAAGGAGTATAGAAAATGGATGGATGGATGGACTATGAAACTTATTTTAAAACATGTTTCACGCGCTTTCATTAAATGTGTAAGCTTTGGCTCTATCATTTTTAACATTAAAGAATGGGCAATAAATAGAAATGTACTTGTTAAATTACAAATACCTCAAAATAAAGCCAGTATTAGGGCCCTATAAAATCTATGATCACGGAATCGTGGACAAAATCATGGAATCAGACATTAAATGTGGAATTCAATACAAACATGGAATGTCATGGAAATGGCCAACATTTTACGTAAAAGCATTTTTTTCTGACTTAAAAGGACTTTATCTCTCGTGAAAATGCCCCGAGGGGGTCACTAAGGCCCCATCCACACGAAGACAAAACGCGAAACAGTTTCCAAAACGATCGTCATAAAGACAAAGGCGTTTCAGAAAATGTGTGCGTCCACATGAATGCACTCGATACACATCAAAACGCCGTAAAAACACATGCCAGATCTCTAGGGGCACTGTAACAATATGACGGAAACAAGCGGAAACAGACGAAAAAGCAGTGGGCATGCGCACTTGCGGAAAAAGTTGTAAACAGAGATTGTGATAAAGTGATCATAAAGTGCTGTAATGTGTCCTCGATAATTGTTTGTTCAACTCGGTGGTGATTGAGAAGAAGGACATTTTGCTGCAACAGGGATAGTAGGGTTACTAGCTTCATTAGCACATATGCTACACCGTACGTCGCCATTGTTGTTGTTGTTGTTGCTGCGTGTGGCGCATGCGTGTCAATGACGATATGAAACTATGACGTAAGCGTATCTGAAAAGTTACGGAGAGCCAGTAAACACGGAACTGCGTATACGGCGTTTCAAAATCTTTCCACTCTGGAACCTGGTTTCAAAAATGATCGTTTACAGACTCCCAAAACGCCATCTTCGTATGGATGATAGGCAGATTCGGCAAAAAATGTATGCGTTTAGACCTCGGTTTGGCTTTGTGTGGATGGGGCCTAAGGCTGCGGACAATACCCGCTTCACTTCCTCTCTGCCTCCTCCCTCCCACATTAACGATGCTAACATGTCACAGTGGCCATCTGAGACACTGGCTGACCCTGTGTTCACACCAGAAGCGATCTGAGCGTCCTCTGCATCCAGCTGCCATTCATTTTCAATGATCACTGGCGATGAGGGGCAAAGAGCGGCATGATGACAGAAGTGACATCCAGTGGCATGGAAGTTGGCAAAGAAGCTGCCAAACTTCCAGCTAACTCCACAGTACAGAGCAGAGCAGTTTGCTAATGATTATTATGTCAGGAGATCAAATGTTCTACGAATGTTGTCAACGAACTGCTGACTGGACATGTAAAAATGCATGAGGGTCTATATTTCATTACTTTCTACAGTGTCTCTGGATTACATTTGCGTAAAACACCGAAAACCAAATTCTCAAAAAATTATGACTGAAAAAACAGAATTTGGGATCAACTAAAACGTCATTTGGGGAAAAGACAACACTGATTTTATAGAACCCTACAATAATAATAATAAAAAAGAAAAAAAACTTCAGAAGTTATTTGGCACAAAACTTAAATCACTCAGTTTTCAACATTATGGGAGGCGGTGATTGTAATCATGACCAAAATGTGATTCACTTCCCAGCTCTACGACAAGCACCCTGAAAGCATGTCACTTAATAAGCCACTTTACTTTGTCTCACATCACTGACTGTAAATTAAAATGGACAGGGCCTCTCTGTCACCTTCACTTCTACTGAGATTAAGTCTGAATACCTTTAATTAGGTGTTGACATGGAGCGCTAGTTGGGTGACGCAATCTGGAGCCAAGACCTGAGCAAAAGGGGGCTGGATGGTACAACAGCACACCTGATAACACCGCTCTGCTGCTCACCACAACAAAGGTTTGATTTACAAGCTCTTAAAGTCAGCACAGCCCAGAGTAATGTCAGTTTGGGGGATGCTGTATTTGGGGATTTTGTAAGGCAACTTTTTCTGCTAAAGAGGGTCAACAGTGTGCTGATTTAAGGTGTCCATAACCCAACTGATACCACTGATTTTGAGGTCAAAGTGAATAAAGAATCTGGTGCATTTCTGACATGTTTGATATTTTCATTGGATGACTTCCAGCCAGAGCATCACAAGCAGAGTCTCCAATATCAGGACTTTATTTCCTCTCTGCACCTGCAGACAGTGGGCCCTATTTTGATGGCATGATGTGTATCTAAAGTGTGTAGCCTATGTGTTGGTCTATATTTTTCTGTTTTGAGGATGCATGTTCTCGATGCAAGCCAGGAGCAGTGCAAAAACTGGATGGATAAATCACCTCAATTTTGCCACAACATCTTAAGCTAGAGGGAGTTTCTGCTTTTATTCTCTTAAAATCAGCATATGTCAGCTGACAGTTTGCTATCTACAAAATGTATTTCACTGTTTGGTCAGAATATCGGATGGATTATTTTATTCTTTACCTTTTATTGTGCAACTATACTCAAAGCACTGTATGATAACCAATATGGTAAAACTGACAGAATCCAACTTCTAGATGTTTATGATACACCTGCTCCTCGGTTCCCACAACATTTTCTCCCATTTCTCTATTTGTGACATTTAAAAGTGACACTGCAAAGGTTCCCTCTCTGTGTACTCTGGCTCATCAAGATATCCTCTCATACCCATGATGGATGGTTCAAACCCACACATTGTAAACTAAACCGTATAAGCACATGCCTCCACTGAGGAATTTACAACATCGTTGGGTGATTCTAATCACATGTCCTTGGTGCCATGACCAACATCCCTAGGAAATTTCATCCAAATCCATTTGTAGGTTTTTGAGTTGTTTGGCAAAAACGTGGAAAACCACCCAATCTTGCACTGTTAAGAAAACCATCAAAAATGTCTTTATTAGCATCTGGATTAGGATCGCCACTAAAATCTACCTGATTGGTCCATGTGGCATGATTAACATTCCACGATTATGTTATCAGAATCCACTTATGACCGACTGAGTTATTGACAAAAATGTGGCGGAAAAAACGTTCAAAAAAATCCTGGATCCACATTCAGAATCAAATCACCATCAAAATATAACAGACTGGTCCTTGGCTCATTTCTGACCTGTCCTAAAATTTTAAATCAAACTGTGTTCAGAACTTTTTGAGGTATCCTGTTCATAAACATACATGCCCTGGCAAAAACATAACCTCCTTGGCATAGGTAACAGTCAACAGTAAACTGGGATGTGCTCAGACAACTAATGACCAGTCGTGAGACCACCCAGTCTGCAACATTTGGACTCAGATTCCACATTAATCCTGCAAGGTAGTAACACTTGTGATAATTCATGTTGCATTGCAGCTCTGATGCAAGCAACACAGCATGTGCTCCGCATACAACAAAGGCAGAGACTCTCACTTGCAGCTCTCCTGTCTCCAGCTGAATCCTTGTGCCTCCCACGCTCCAGAATCACACCTCTATGACTACCAAGCAAAGAGAGTCAACTCATTCCCACCATTCTGTCTACAGGACGTTCACAGTGGAGGCGAAATGTAACAGAAGGCTAAATATTACACTTTGAAACACCAGTGTGAATTTGACTAGTGTTAACTGGTCACTTTTTAGCTGACTGTGGTAACAGATGTATCAACAGAGCAAATGGAGAACGGCATTTTGAAAGCTTTTTTGTGGAGTAACATTAATTTGGAGGGCATGCATGGCTGACACATCAAACCAGAGCAGGGGACACGTGGCATCTATTTGCTGTTTTAGAGTGCTGTGATGCAGCTTTGGCTGACACGTGCCCTGCAGCAGATGCTTTGGGTATAAAAACTTTTAAACAACAATGATAATTCATGTTGCTGAGTGACCTGTTTGTTTTTTAGGTCATGAAGCAGTATGTGTACATTTCAAACTGTTGCATAACCAAACAAACTCCTCACTTGAGCTTTAAATATTATGTTTATATAATCACATAATAAGAACCATTACATCAAAAATACTACTTAGAAAGTCAAAGCATAAGATTAATTCAAGGAAGTAAAATAAATAATGGATTAAGAACTAATGCGCTTCGTGGACATTTCATAACTAAACATATCTGCCATTTAAAATCAGGGGCTGTTCACGAGTTAATGGCATGTTTTTTACACAAACACTGACGGTTGTCTGATGATTATGTGTAAAGTGGCTCACATTGTACCGCTTGAACACACTAATTGATGCATACATAAAATCTAAGGTTAGGGGGAGGATGTGTGTGCGTCCGAGTATGTGTCTGTGCATATCTGTGCGATTGTTGGAGCTGTGTGTGCCGTGTTAGCCTGTGGATGCGGGGTGATTCACCAGGCTGTTCTGCAGGATTCCTGTGTGGGCTGACAGTCACGGAGGATAAGACCTGAGATGAGGAAGGATATATGGAAGAGGAAGAGAGGAGGGGAAAATGGCATGTAAAGTTCAATGCAAAGATTTGTGCTCCTTTTTCTGAACCCTGGTGCCCTTGTCCCAAACGACTGATGAAAAGACGAGTGCCACATCTTCAGTGTTCCAACGTGATGTATGGTTGAACGGTTGAGTGCTCATAAACAAATGATGTAATAATATGTAAGGGGAGGGGTCTGCACTGTCACTCCCTCCTTCATCTGGCCTGGAGATGTTGTGCAAACCTTCACTCAAAGAGCAGAACCCAAAATAGGATAAGTCCTGAGCACGTTGACAAAAAAATCATATGCAGAGGGCTGCCATCATGCCCTACCTCAGGGCTGTGCTAGTTAAGGGCTGGCAGGCTGAGGATGGGGAGGAGTTAGGGGAGACCACGCATAAGGCCTGGCTGGAGGAAGAGAGTGAGCGAGCATGGGCATGCAGGCTTACAGATGCAGAGCGCTTTTCATTAGCCTGCTTTTTGCTGTGAAGCCAAAATAGATGAGGCACAGCACACTCATTACTCATACCCCGAATACACACCCGCAAACAACTATGAATCTTTTTGCACTTATTCTTGACAGCCAAGATTGCCAAGTGGGTTATAGTTTGATAAGAGCAGATAGTGTTTTTCTTTTTGTGACACATCTCCACAGCCTTGTCCAGCAGCCTGTGCTGCTGACACATCCTACTTGGCCTTATTCATGTAGCTAATGGCCCTTAATCCAGGCCAGTGATATTTCGAGGATGACAAATATGACTAAAATGTTCATGAACTACCTTTTCTGCATCACAAAACACAGATAAGCTAATTCTAAATCTTTCATACTAAATCTATGGGTACCACAAACAAGCTTTTGTGGCTGATAGCACAACTTTAAGTCATGGACCAATTCATGTATTATTATTTAATCATGGACTTATCAAATGTATATGTTTTTATTTTGCTGTCCATGCATCCACATCTTTTCAGTTATGTATGTAGTAATCAATACAGATGAATTGATGCTGAGTACAGATGCACCCCACACAGACAGGCTGGCACACAGCCAAATATAGCATGAACATGTAGAGAGCAGATACCAACATAATATCTTAGCCATGTTGGGAATGCCACAGATATATAAGGATCACTAATGACACCTTCCTGCAGTGAGCAGACAGACCCTCTCTCACTCACTCAGTCAGACTAACACACATACTATAACAGCATCCAATTGCATCTCTGTCTATTTGAACCGACCATGCAATGAACTGCGATAACCCACAGTCTGGTAGTAAGAATCCTCCATTCAAACATCTCATACTATCAGTAGGCTAATATCAATCACCTGTTCATGAGACCAATACTCATAATTTTGTTTTGTTCAACAGCTGGTTGAGTGTTTGCTCAAAACACAGTACAGAAAGTTCTCATTGAGCAAAGCAATAACAAATCCTTCAGTAAGGACATCTTAAGTACACAGTGTAATGATTTATTATTATCTGTTTTAACTATTGTGAATTAACAACAAATTAACTGTTCCCCGTCTGCCGCCCGTCACTCAGGTGGCGCAAACGCGCAGGTGTGAAGGGGGCTATATAATTATTTATATCTACGTCACGTCCGTCTCACGTTGGAGGTGGCTTCCGATTCACACTGGAGCAGCCGTTGGCCGGCTGAGAGTGGAGGTCTGCAGCTGGACCCCTCTCTATGAAACAGCCCTCAGAAAGTGTGGATAAGACAAAGACTCGCCAAAATATATCAGATATGGAGACAAAACTATTACAGTGAGGACTGTAATGTTATTTATTCTCATTTAATAAAGAAATATAGTCCAGGTCTGATCAAACTGCAACTGAAGCTGTTAACATTTATGCTAATCTCCATACAAGTAGTCTACTCCTGCTGTCCTCATGCTTGTATCTTCCATCTCGTTCTGCTCCAAAGCACATTTGATGGACTGTCGCCCTCTGGGTCGCTCAAAATCATTGAAGATTTTAGATTGATCTATCCGCACTGCAAGTTTACTCACTGTCAAGCATTCAAAATAAATGAAAGTGGAGTTGATTTTGGGAAGATATGTTTGAATTCCTTCAAATATAATTACAGGTCTACTGGAAACACACCTGCCCTCATTTTAAATTCTGGTATAGAAACTAGAGCAGATTTGGGTGCAGAGATCATCTTACACAACATAAGATTCAAGAAACATATGTTTTTGGTCAGTCTTAGCTTACAACTAACAGTGCTGATAACTAACAAACATGATTTGATAACACAGCCCTAAATATTCGTGGTGATGCCCATAATCTCTGACATGGAGGGATGTAACGTGATAAAATAGAAGAAGCCTCTTTGAGCAGGAGGCTGACACTGTCACAAGACAAGAAGAAAAGAATCAAATCTTGTTGTTTGGCAGCCTGAAATGTGAGATTGGTGAGAGTTGTAGACACCATATCTGCAAATGAATGCAGGAAAGCTGTTACTGTTTGAAGAGAAATGTTTTTGATTAGGAAAGTCAAACACTCTGTGGCCCAAATGAAAACATTTTATCAACTATTTTCAATCATTCAAGAATATTAGCTTTTCAAAAGACGCCCATGGGCAGCTTATTCAATATTAGTTTACAGTTTACAGTTGACTAAACTTATTAATAGGAGTGCCAGAAATAACCTTTAAATGGATGCATCTTGGTGCAGACATAGATGAAGACGCATCAATGCAGAGGCAGCCAATAGTGGTTTAATCTTGCAGAGGCTGCGGCTGGACTGCAGTATCAATTTTTTTTATGAGGAAGAAAAATAACAAGTCAAAGAAGGTTAGACATGTGAAAAATATATTTTTTGGTTTGATAAAAAGACATACATTGCAGCTGATCTCAAAAGCTGCCATTAATTAATAAAAGGAGTTCATATTTTTCTGACAGCTTGTATTTTATCTAAAAAATAACCTGGTGCAGTAATATGAGAAATCAAGGACACCACTCACTGTGCTGCATCCTGATATGAAATTGAATTAAATTGTTATTAATCACATAATGTGAGTAGTGAAGAGGCACATTCTACAGCAAAACATCCTGGTATGTGACTTCAAGTGCCAGGCGTTTCCATCTACAGACAGGAGTGTAAAATAACAGCCAAAATGAACACTGATCCAGGCAGATGAGCTCATCCATGTGTTTCATGCCCTGGTCAGACAAACTGTATCAAAAATGAGTCCAGCTTAAGCTGCAAATCACACTTGGCTTGAAAAAATGCCTCAGAGTGACTTTATTGCTTCCTGGCTCCCATTTGATTCTGTGGGAAACTACAACCACCGCTGAACAGAAAAGCACATTTGTGCTCAGCCACAGAGCCTGAGACGAGAGAGGCTGCTCCCATCCTCCCCTCAGGAATCCACTTCAGAAACACTGTCCTTGTTGCCGGCCGCAAACAAACATCTTGTCGTGCTGTATGCATGTTGTACAAAGTTGAAGCTGACCCCCACGGCCCCCTTGCATGCAGCGGTTGAGGAGGCACTTGCTTTCACACTGCATTTAATATGCAGCCACATGCATCACTGACCATCGCTGATGCTGTTTGAGCATTTCAATCTCAAGAGATCCTGAAAGCCGTGTGGGGGGAATTATACCTGTGTTTGGAGATAGATCAGATCACCCATGATGCACTTTAGGTCTAAACACTAACAGGGTTCCAGTAAGGAGGGTCAGAGATCACCAGCATGCATACATTCCCTATTCTGTGTGTGTTATTCCCCTTAGAGCAGAATAACAGGAAAAAAACAAAGTCCCTGTATTACTACTGCAGCTCCACCTGTCTGTTTGCACACTGCAGAGGATCCTGCAGAATAAAACAACAATTCCCTCTTTATGAGGTTGTTGCCATTATGACAGTTAAGGAGGCTTAATTAAATGGGCAGGTCAATAAAGGTTTAAAAATTAAGTGCCCTTCCCAAATGAGCATTAGCTGATATTACAGGTGATAAGCTAATGCTCTAATTATGGGCTCGAAACAGGAGCTGTGACATTTTAAATCACATCAAGCAGAAGCAGAAATATGAGGAGATCTGGATGGGACTGTAAGGACAGACTTCAGGTATTTGCTTGATCCAAAGTTAAATCCATGTGTGTTTACTCTTTGCACGGCTTTCTCAGTTACTATACCCCTATGCTGTTTCTGTGGCCTGTTTTCACTCAAAAGACTTAAGATTACAAAGAATTCAGGCCCCATTTACACAACAATGCTGTCACTAGAAACATTTTCAAAAGGGCTCCTCATTCACAAGGAGACACGAAAACATTGTAGCTCGCATGCCAGGCCAGAAGATGGCAATGTACTTACAACACACGCACACTTTCAAACTTTTCAGAAACAACAGTGGACACATCAAGATGTAGAAATTTCTTGTCCGGACAACAAATCTTCCTGTATATTTCTGTCTCTATAACAAACCAAGCACAGTATTCTGCACACATGTTGGTCTGTAGACGGCCAGACTGTTGTTGTTGTGCCTGGGATGTGCGCTCAACCATCATGAGATAGGGTACTGCGTTTCTCTGGAAACACTGATTCTCTCCTACATGAAGATGGACACGAAAACATTTTCAAAACTCTCACTCTGGACCCTGGTTTCATCAGTTCTCATTCAAATGGAAGGCGAAAACGCAGTTTCTGTTTTCAGTCTTTTTCGTTGTCGTGTAAACGGGGCCTCAGTGGCAGCACCTGCAGAAAGGACTAGCCATAGCTTCTGTGCAGACTATTTCTGTACAGACTGAGAGGTACTGTCTGTTAGTGTTGCTGGTATTAAGGCTGATGCCGTGTGCCTTATACAACTTCACATCAAAACTCCCACACTATCCCTTTAAAAATTGAAATTAGGAGTTCTGTTTTAGTTCAAGGTCCCAAGTCCTGGTGAGATGGACTGTTTACATTATGTCTTTTGCAACAATTAAAGCAAGGATTTGACTTGTGCTGAATAAATAAATGTAAAATGTGGCCTTGGTGGAGGATAAAATGCAGCTCTTTCTCCCGTACCTTTAGATCCTAGGAGGCATGGAAGCTACAGGAAGCTATGAAAAATAAGCTCTGCTCTTATTGGCTGCTGAAACAATGCCTGATGGAAGGGGGGGGGGGGGGGGGTTGTTGCAAAGCAAACTTTCAATTTCATGGCATCTGCCTGTGATGAGCAGAAAACACACATGTAGGTGGAGGCTGTATAACTATTACATAATAAACTACAGGAGGTTTAAAACAGCATTTTAGGAGCATTTTCTTGAAAAAAAAAAAAGTGTAGAACTTTACTCAATGAGCTAAGAGATAAGTAAAAAGTGTCATGTGTTCTGCTCCTGCTCTTCAAACATCACTAAAAGAAAATAACAGTAATTTTCCAGGACATGGGACCTTTAAACACTACACTGGAAACATGATGTGACTTATATTGCATGTACTGTGATCTAACTTCTGCAAACACAATGGAACAGGAAGAATCATTCAGCCCTACTTTTGAAAATCAACACTTGTAAAAATTTAATCTTGAGCATCAATATTTGCTTCAGAATACTCAATACATACCTCCTTCCTAAAAACACTACATTTCAGCTGCCATTTCACTCTCCTGGAACAGACAGGAAAAGCTGAATAAGAGGAAATGAATATGTTGTTGAACATGTGGCTCTACAGACGTGCAGGCCTCTACTGCTCAATAATATTAAGATTTCAGGACTCAACAGGTAAATAGATTCAGTCTGATAAGTCTTAGATCAGAACATCAAACAGCACTGCCCTCAAACCAGTATAACAGCTGCACGCAGCCGAGTTTCTTTCCTCCTCACTGCACGCAGCAATGACCTCAGGTCAGCGCTATAAAGATGGTCCTCTACTCCAATATAACCACTCAGACGTATTAAAACTTGAGGAAAGTTTTTTCTCTCTCTTGTCTGAGAACCAGAGCATGAAATAATCAAGTATGTCTGTGCTTGTCGTGACTAAAGATAAGGAACTTAAAATGACAAGGATGTTACTTATCTGTTAAAGACTATTGCGGAGCTGGATGTCTATAAATATAAACTAAATTGACAGATAAATCCTGGTTTGCCTCTAAATGCAGTCTTATTATTTCAGTAAAACTTATTATGAAATAAGAGGAAACTATTCTCTTTAATTCCACTCCCCTCTCTTCTATCATTTACTTCTCAGTTTTTCCTGCTTATACCTCGCAGACTCGGTGCACCTGAGCTTGTGATCTGCGGGTAGATTGTACTTTAACAGGAGGTATTTTATGGTCCACGTCCAGCTTGTCAGATCCGTCTGGTGCACATTACACAAAGTGCTGCTGCAAACAGGGTCTCATAAACAGAGGGAGACTGAGCAGAGTGTGCTGGGTTCAGAAATAGGAGAGAAGAAGGAAAATGGAGCAGCCCAAAGGACAGGAAGAGTGTTTTCACCGAACTAACTCAAGCTAAAACATGCATCTGTCTACACACTCTGAGCAGACCCTCAACTCCTCTGCCGTTCTTCATGTTTGACAAAATCTAATTCCAATGGAGTTGGGATGTTGAGTAAATTTAAATAAATAAAGAAAAATGAAAAATGTGTTTTTGGCAAATATTCAGTCCATCTGAAACAAGCTTGGGCAACAGAGAAGGCATTTCTGGGTGTTGTTGATTTATTACTTTCACTTTAAATGGTAGCTTTTTAACTTTGTTTATAGATGGAGTGACGAACTGTGTTAACAGACAACAGTTTTCTAAAGTGTTCCTGAGCCCACGTAGAAATATCCTTACTGCGGTGCTGCAGGGTGTTCAATGTTGAATTTCAGCCCTGTCGCTTACGTTCAGAGATTTCTCTGGATTCTCTGAGACTGTTTACATGGATACTCCTGACTTAAAGACGCAAAGATTTTTCCTTTGCATTTTAGAATTCTTCGACGCTCGGTTAATCCGCTGTAGTGTGCATGCCGGTTCAGTAGATGGCGGTGTAGGTCTGCAGAGAGGCAGCACTGCTACAACACATGTACGAAGAAGAAAAACTTTTCACACACAACAATGGCGAGTAGACGCACAGAGACACAGGAGTGTCTTTTCTGGACAACACATCAGTATGGACAACAAATCTGTCTGGATGGTTTAGTATGGATAAC
The DNA here is from genome assembly GCA_036419115.1 of Scarus forsteni. Classification (NCBI taxonomy): domain Eukaryota; kingdom Metazoa; phylum Chordata; class Actinopteri; order Labriformes; family Labridae; genus Scarus; species Scarus forsteni. The sequence goes on along the minus strand of JAZDUH010000245.1, from coordinate 4,420,842 downwards.
AAACCGAGCACGGTAAGACGCTCACACGTTACTCAGCGGACGGCCGAAGCTGTTGTTGTTCCTGGTATGCGCGCGCAGCCTTCATCTGAAAAAGTACTGCGCATGCAGTGACGCTAGCGTTTCACCCTGATGCGGGTTTAAACGGGGCTGCATGGAGAGCGTTTTGGAAACTTTCCACCCTGGAGCCTGTTTTCAAAAGTTTCCGTTTTCAGCAAGTGTCCATGTAGACGCAAGGCCAAAACGCAATGAAAACGTATCAGATTTGACCATTTTCGGCGCCATGTAAACGGCCCCTTAATCTTTTGATGATATTTTGAAATGTAGATGGTGATTTTTCTACTTCTATGCAATTGTATGTTGAGAAAGGTTCTTAAACTGTTGGACTGTTTTGTCACAGTTGTTCACAAAGTGGTGAAACCTGTTCTGCCCTTGCTTGTGGCCTCAGTCTTTCAGGGATGCTCCGTTTCTTCAGTACCTAGCCATCACACTAATCGATTTACTTCAAGCAGGCGTTCTTGAGCCTTGCTCAACTTGTTTTTGGTGGCTCTATCTCAGCTTTTTGGACCAACATGCAGCTATCAAATTCAAAATAAGTGAAAATTTGCACAAAAAAGTGAAAAAAAAATCTGAACTTCAAATATCTCATATGTTCAGTTGAATAGAGGTTGAATTCTGTTTACATTTACATTTCAAACCACTTCACACCTTCTTTGGAATTGGGGTTTGTATCATTAAAGGTATTTTCTTTGACAGCAGACAAACAGATGAATGTTATCTATGCACCTTTGCAGATGACACTTAACTGTGTATCCCTTTGCTTGACTGAGTGAATAAGTTTAGCAAAGAAACAATGAGTGTTTATGTTTGTCTCTGCTAAACAAAAAGGAAATACTTGTGCTCTTGTTATTTTAACAGTGAACAGAGGGATGAAGTTTGTTCTTTTAAGCAGCAGGTCCACATGCAGCAGACTTTACTTCTTCCTTCTTCCTTCTTACTGAAACCTCACAGTGAGAGCTCCATCTAAAGATATTGTAAAGGCTTTGTAAATCACTGCATATATTTTACACAACGACCCAACTTCATTGGAATTGGGTTTATATAACCTGGTAATACTGACTGACCAAGGGTTTATGAGATGCAAATGCAACACAGAATTAAATATTGAATGCAAATAGCCCATTAGGTTATATAAATATTTCAGGGTAGTAAAGGAGAGCACAGCTCTGGGACTTGGACTGAAGTAGAGGTGAATGTAAAGTCTCTCTGCACTGAAATTTTCCATCACTAATAAAACAGCACCAATCATTTTTCCCCACTAAGACACCAACGGTAAATACCACACACTCATAACACATGCCACTATGTTTAGCACCACAGATCCCTGTATAGGCGCTGCTGTATAACCTTGGGCAATACATGTTTTATACATGACCCTTTCATGGTATGTCTCTTGTCAATAGAGCCTGTGTGAACACTCCTTAATGAGGTTTGTCAGGCGCTTTAAGAAGCAGGGAGATTGTCGGACGAAGCTGGAAGCCACATGCCTGTCAATCCTCAGCCATGTCTGATGTGCAGTCATTGTGCGTTTGCCTCAGAGTCAGAGCCCACTCGGTGGGGGGATCTCAGAGTGCAGCCATCATTAATATTAACCCTAATCTAAAGGATTGCTACTCCTAAAACAATCCTAATTATGAGCTTTTTACCCTCTCTGGCATCAGCCGTCCATTTTACCTCCTCTAGCCACGACTCAAAGCCTCTTCCTCCTCACTTCTGGCTCTTGCTCCCTCTTTGTCCTCACCTCCTCCCTCTGTTGCTCTGTAATTAAGCCGTGTGTTTTAGAGGGCAATGGACTCTGAGACAAGGGAGGAACAGATACACCCCAGGGAAAGATGGTGTGAGAGGAAGACACTATGACATCCTGTGCATGCATTATCCCTTTATGATAGCTCAATTAACAAGTGAAGACTTCCATCATCTTGTTGAGTGTGTGCTGACCGTCACCAGTGGGCAACAATTCCGTCCTTATCAAGTGGATAATCACATATAAGACAACATAATTTAGCACAATCAAGCTCATAAAGCGGCTCATGAGCATCTCCACTTAGACAGGAATATCACCAGGGGCATGATGCACTGAAGAGTCAGCACGATAGCATGACAATTACCATATAGCGTTTTTTGGCATGCACCCGTCTTGTTTTCATTATGTAATCAACATGCTTATTTTGGTGGCGAGAAAGCACAGCTGAATCACAGTGCATTCTGGGAGCTCTCTGTTTGACCTGCATGTTTGTTTTTCCGGGCTGCTCTGTGGATCCTGCCTGTACCCAAATATCCTGAGCGCATGCAGCACAGCATGGGGACTGCAAAGTCAAGATTTCTCTGTTTACTTGTGCAAATTTGTGACTGAGGGCATTTGAACACATGCCAACTCTGTGGGCAAATAGACTTCGAGAGAGAGTGACCAAATATTGAAGTATCAGCCAATGTCAAGGCTTTTGGAGTGCATAATTCTTTGCTGTCTATGATTCATTAAAGAATCAGAGTCCCCCGCCCTCAAAAGACTGAAGGAGCTCGGGGTGGTTGGCACAAGAGTTGATGTTGAATGATATATCACTTTGCAACTGAGCACGAGGGACAGTCCTACACAGCAGAGTCTGCATGGCGGAGTCTTTAACACTGTCAGAGTTTATATTAACACTACCCAAGTGTCTATGAGTCTATGCCACAAATGCTGTTTTCACTGTTTTTTGGAAGTTGGCGCTTTTACTCTCATCAAGTTCAACTGATCAGTCTTTTCGGAGTTAAAATTTTAAACTTGTGTGACCTTTCTCTTTATAAAAATGAATGGTTTCATATCTTTACATATATTTCGTAATTGCTTGAGTAGGAGTGTCAAGTATGTCAGGTAACAATACAAAGTTGCACATAACAGTGGTGTGCAAAAACACAGGAACATGAGAGACTAAAAATAAAAGCACCCCCCCTCCAAAAAAATAGCTGCAGTTCACACAAAATATAAATACACTGCAGATCACATTCCAGTAAATGACAATTTCTCCACATATTCAAGAAAGGATGACCAAGTCTTATGGTATCTAATTTGAGAGCCTTGTGGGCTATATCTTAAGTTCTCCATCTGCAAGACGTGTGTGGCTTCTAACCACTTAAATGTAAACTCTATATTAACACTGCAGGGTGTAAACACTGTGATATTTGTTTTTACTTTATATAAATGGGGAACAATCAGCTGAAAGAAAGATGTGATGTTTGGTTTGATCACAAATTTAGAAAACATTTGCACTGCAGATACAGGAAACAGGCTTGTGGCATCTACTTGTTCAATAATGAGGGATGGGTGGGATGATTAACTGGAGTTAAAGATCCTCCAGAGACCCCTTTATATCTGATTTACTGAAACATCAATTTAAAGGTGTAGTCAGCGATGTGGGAGAAAACAAGTGGAGAGGTTGTTTATAAACAGATTTAGACTCGCCTCTCCCTTCATACCTCACCCCTGGCTCCACCCCCGGAAGCTGATGGACGTGCATCATTATGGAAACGGCCGTAGAAACTGCATAGCTGACCAACGTAGCTAAGGCAACCTCGACTCGTCAGACAACTCGACTTACAATATTGATAACATCGTGACAACAGTACATTTTGGCAGATTAGACAATAAGATGAATGCCCAACGGCTGTTACTGTTATGTAGGGCATCACAAAGCTAATGTTGCTTACCTGTCCAGCAGACAGACGGCAACATCTGCATTCGTTTTCAGGTCTTTCAGGTTTAATTGGCGGAGTTCCCTCCACCGTCGGAAAGCAACACCAATGTTGACCCGGGTCTTCGCTCTTTCATGGTCATAGCCCTTCTTTTTCACTTTCTGCTCCTCTGACCTTTTTCTTTTGGGCTGTTTTTCAGCCATTGCTACTGCACATATTGTAGCTCTCTCTTACGCTAATGGCACACGCTACGCAACCTACGACTTTTTTTTTTTTCAACATGCTGTCAGTGGTGACATCTTGTGGATGGAGAGGAGAAATACAGTGATTTTGACAAGTACTGCATTAGATTAGAAGATTAGAAGATCGCTGACTACACCTTTAACACTCTTTTTGACACCAACTCTTTCTCAGCTGAGAGTAAATGCTCAGCGATTTGACTTCATCCACAGTACATTTAGATCTCTACTTGCTGTAATTCCACTAACATCAAAGTCTTCTCCTTACAGTTTGCTTTGTGTAGGATGTCTGATTAACACCATGAACTGGAGCACCTAATGCTGCCATTTTTGTGTCTCATACAGACAAAAAGTGGGCTGTAGACCATTGTCAGTTCTATCACGATAGTTGTCTTGCACAACAATAATACTTTTTGGCACTGTCATTACTGGTTTGAATACACATTGATTTCATTGGGGGATAAGCCACCAAGAGCTTAAACCAGCAGTCACTGTGGGTGGCAAGCAATATTAGCATTACGAAGTGAAATGGGATATTTTGCTTCAGGGCACCACAATCCTCAACCAAGATGATTCTGGAAGACTGAATGACTTTCAACACCACTCCCATCACAGCAAAATAAGGTAAGATCATCTTTGAGACCACAAGGTAATTAAGCCCGTGCTGACTTCGGTCAAAAGCTGGGAGCCGAGTTAACATTTGGGTCATTTATCTTGTAGGATGTTCCCTGCTTTAGTAGAATATAACTGTTTAATTAAGTTTTAACTGGTTTAATAACACTACTCTTCATCAGTATCTAGTTCAAGTTCCAATGATTTGTACATGACAGGAGGGAAAAATATTGCATGTCATTTAAATCTCAATATCATAAGATCTTTGTTGCCATTAATCAATGAAAGTTTAATCAAAGAACAGTGGATGTTGAGAACACTGGAGTTCATTAACATGAAATTAAAAGAGAAAGAGGGATACTTTCATAGCACATTAGATCTGAAGACCAGTGGCACCAAAGGCACATTTCAGTTTTGCAGCCCCAGCCAATCAGAAACGTACTGCTTGGACGAGCTCAGCCCAATCTGCTGCGTCTCAGCTCTACGGAGTCCATGGCTGAGCTCCCTCCGCTCACTCCCATGCATGCACAATTGCTCTGCATCCAATTCATTGTGCTCCTCCAGCTGCATCAATTCACATCGCTGCCAAGGCAAACACAGGACAATAAGCGGCAAAACTTAGGTGACTGGAAGGGGAATCAAGAGGGGCCACAAAAAACAGTAATCCAGATCATTTTTTAGGAGATGGAGTGGGAGGAGAGCGAACAATAACACGAGTCCCCAGGCTGTTGTATCAGTAATATGATCTTTTTGTGTGTATGACAGGTACTCAGTTTACTGCAGATGGGATTGCTTTTCTCGAGCCAAGCGTTCAACTGGTGAATCTCAGGCTCCCCTTTAATCTGCCCATCCCCTCATGTGAATCCATCATTTGGTTTTGAGATGTGGGACTGTTTGCTGTTTTCCTCTGTGTCAGGTTTTCCCACATCATCTATCCCCCCGTGCATGCCTGGGCTCATTACTCCTTCTTCTGTCCGCTCCTCTTCCTGTTCCTCCTCCTCCCTCCATCCCGTTTCTCCTCGAGGAGCTTTGGTGAGGCACCACGGACACAAAAGGTGCCAGTTTTTTAAGTGCTGTCTTTGCCCAAATGGTTGAGTGCAGATGTGAAAAACAATAACTGTGCAAACACGTCCAATGAAATTTCTTCTTTTTCAATTCAACAAAATGAGGAGGTACTGATAGCTGTTGTTGAAAATCCATCTTTCTATTATTGCTCCGGTAAAAGCCTGAGTGTGAAAACTGTTTCTGTGGACTTTCAAAACACACAGACACACACAATTACACACAATTGAATCCTTTTCATGACCTAGCCATTCTCTGTTCAGTTTTGCAGAACAATATCTCTCACTTCTTTTTAATGTACTGTTGGTGTGTATTTTGTACCTAGTAAAAGATGGAGGTGTGTGTTGGAAAAAAGTTTTAATGAAAAGAGTTTGACAAAGACACATCTTGAAGAAGGACGTTAGGGTACCAGATTTTCACCTCATGATTATCATAAAATCACTACAATTATTGTATTATGATAAATCTTTAAAGAAAAATCAATGCTAGAAATCAGAATCAACCATTTACTTAAGTGTTGGCAAAATGTCCTTAAAAATTAGCTAAGTTCGTTACAGAGTCAGTTTGCAACCACAACTGTACAGGAAAAAGCAAGAAAAAAGTAACTTATAGTTAGAAGTCATTTAGATGACCTGGTAAACATCTCTGAGGCCCATAATATGTATTTAATATGTTGACAATGTGAGACATAACCACCCAAAAGTGGAGCTTCATTTGTACATATTTTGTCAATGGGGGGGCGAGTCATCCTCTTGCACACAATACGCAATAAACATCCAAGGACAGGACAAAACAAAACATGATGACGTATCAACAGTTCTCAATGCTACAAAGGAATTGACAGGTGAGACAATAAATGACTAATCAGTAAAATTCAAACAAATAAAAGCAACATAAACCACAAGCCAATAAAATGCTTTGGCCAATAATTACTGCTGAGGTGCATTTTTTAACCCACTTAAGTAATAGAGAGTGTCATTTATACAGAACAAGTATATCAATAAAGCGACCAGAAGAGCCTGGTCGCCTTGAGAAGCCTCACAGAAAAATTAACACAGACTGGGATTAATAGTACTATGATTTCAACCATAGTTCAGCTCTACTAGTACTCAAATTTGGATTTTATGAATTAACTCCAAACTATGGACAAGGAAACCCATTCCAGTTGAGAATTAATACCAAATGGCAGAAGGAATCAATATCATTTTTCATTTAGCCTAGCAAGCCTCTTATCAGTCCCATCCATGAAGTTCTGGATGCCCTACAGATCAAAAAGGCCATGCTGTAATTAGAGGCAGCCAGTATGAACGACAACAAAGAAGTTGGAGACACGAACATGGAAGACAGAAAAAGAGAAAAGCAGAGAAGATTCATCTGACAAAATAAGACACTATCTGCAGAGTAGGGATGGCGGTTGATAAGATTTACAAAATTTCAGCTTAAATACGCACTGTTCATAACAAATGATGAATGGTCCAGTCATGCAGAAATAACTGTCTACATTTGCCTTCATGCCTTCAGAAGGGTAGGTAATGCCAGTTAACACACACGGTTACAACAGCAAAGCTTTTTTCTCCCCAAACATCACAGGCTTACGTACAACATGCTAACTGCAGTGGGATAGCCACAACTTAGCCTAACTTCTGGGCTATGGAATATGGGATGTGGGTCGGGTTAAGAACATTATATTCGGCCAACTGTTAAGCTTCTCTTGTTGAACACACACAAACCACCCCCAAACATCACAGGCTAACGCACAACATGCTAACCTCAGCCTAGTCACCGCAGTGGGACTGATTATATTCAGCCAACAGTTAAGCTTTTCTTGACTAATGTAAGAATGCTCATACATTGGAGTTTATCCTTTAGACTTTCCCAAGTAACATAAACATTGACAAACATGTTGTGCAGTTACCTCTCATTCACCTCACACTGCTGTTAGCATTAGCTTGTAGCAATGAGTAAAAGAAATTGTACACAGCACTAAAATACTCACATTTCCATCATTGGGAAGAGCCAAGATTCAGGAAAAGTCTGGTTGCCAGTCCTGTGCTGAGCTGACTTAAGTTGAGGGAGCAGTTGTGCTTGCAGTTGAAGTGACTGGCACACACATACAGGTTTTAGCCAGCTTTAGCTGCTCATTCCCTTCAAAAATAAAATCAATCCACTGGGCCCTTTGGTCCTCCGAGGCTGATAGCTTATGTAAGGGATAATGTCCGACAACGTGTCCATTATCAGAAATTAATGGACGACGCGGAGGCGTGAACCGTCCTCCGCTTAGCGGAGGACGGTTGCTTCCGCGAAGTCCAACGAGCTATTTAATATCGCTCGTTGTGACATGTTGCTAAGGTAACCTCCTCTGGCCACAGAACCCGCAGCTCGGTCGGCCGCAGCTGTTTTCAGGCCTAATCAGTGGAGGAAAGTGAGATGATTGCTTAACGGGATGTTCCGTGAAAAAAGTGTGATTTCAGAGGGCAAGTGCACCTCTTATCGTTTGTGTATCCAGAGGATGATGCGATTTTTTTTTCAAAGAATCAAAGTCAACAGATAGTTTACTAAATCGTTTTTATTGCAAGAAATATTGTCCACCATTCACTCTGATCATTAAATGTGCTATCAAGAAAGTACGTTTATCCTACATCGTTTTTATAAATATCCACCATTCATTCTGATCATTAAATGTGCTATCAAGCAAGTAAGTCTATCCTACATCGTTTTTATAAATAGGATGTTCACCTCGTTTTTGTCCTCCTCTAAATTGTTCAATTCCTCCGGTGTCACCTCCTTGTGTCGCATCTCCTTATTCTCATATTCTTTTCTCTTTTCTTCTTCTGCTGCATTCCAGTCTTCAAAATGATCGAATTCACCAACCAGCTTGAAGGAAACCATGAAATCGTTCATTTTGTCTACTGTCTATGAGCTAGGCGATGTTAAGAGTTTCCGTTGCCACGGTTACCAACTACTGTTTGATCCAGCGCAGTAATTTAGAACCATCTCTCCTGCAAGGAGTGAGGGGGGGGTACTCAGGTAGACCAGTCAGGTAGGTATGCGAATCAAGAATTATACTGTTACGTAACAGTATATCCACAGACTCAACAGCTCATTGAAGACCATGAGTTTACATTCATGCAGTCTGCTAAATACAGATTTTGTTATCTATTATCACATTTTGTGGGCTGGTAGGAAAGCCAAATACCAAAAAATGTGTTCAAAAGCCCTAAAAAGTGTTTCTTGAATAATGTGTCCCTTTTAAAGGTGGCAGATAGGGCCTAAATTAATACTTTAGATTGATCAGGGAGCAGAAAATAGATTAAGGTACTTAAAACAACTGGGTTTTAGAATATTTGGTGTCTAATGTCACCATGTTTAAGCATGAAAACCTATAGTTAGGGTCCTTGTCCTTTCGGCAAATAGCGTTTCTTTCTTCTTTTTGTTCTCCTCCCGCCTCTTTAAACCTTAATTTGACCCCCTAAACATGCTCAAAAACTCACCAAAATTGGCAAACACACTAGATTGAGCAAAAATTTAATAAAATTATACAAAAAATGAACCCCCAACTTGCCAAATGTGCTCTCTAGCGCCACCTGGGCACACTAAAACAGCCCTCACAGCCACTAAGAATGTTGCAGAGAGATCAAAACAACCTCAAAACGATTGACTCATCGAGACCAACAAATCACGTGCTGACACCCCTGACCTAGCTCAAACAGGAAGCCGCCAAATAAAGGAAGACTAAATTTGTTGTTAAAAAATGTTTTTTTACTGGTACTTTATGTGTAATTATTGAAGTTGTACATAATATAATCCAATGCTGATCACAGGCTTCAGAATTGTCTTTTATCAATACCTTATTCCGGCAGGCTTTGTAATATCAGCAAATACTGTGTTCTTGTATTGTATCATTGTGAAACAGGTGATTATGTACTGGTATCAGAATTAGCTAATATCAATCAAGGTGTATAAGCAACAAAACAAATCTTATTGTTGCATCCCTACTCACTATCAGTATTTGATTTCATTTATTCAATATCTGTTTACTGCAACATCCCAGGCATCCTTGTCTCGAGCACAGGGGGATCAGGTAATGGGCCCACAGTTATGGAACAGTGAGTGGACCTAATCCATGGAGAGGACCTACCTGTACAGTCAGCTAGATAAGGCAAATGAAGGGAATATTTTTGCCTGCCCCGATGGTCCCTACTGAAGCAGGGAAACAGGGAGATGAGAAGGAAGGAGGAAGGACAGAGGAAGCAGGAAGCAGGGAGGAATGCTCAGGCAGCCAAGCTGAGGAGATGGCACTCGTACAGCCCAATCTGTCAGTCTGGCTACCTTGCCAGATACAGGGTGGCTCACACAAAATCACACACTTTTTTTGCTAAATATCAAGAGACAGTGCGGCTCCACACACACACACACACACACACACACACACACACAAAGATGAATGCAGTAGCGCACACGCCAACTTGTGGAACAGGCTGTACTTAAGCAAACAGCATGAAGCATCTATTAAATAAACATTCACATTGTTGGAAAAAAATATCCACACTTTTCAGTTTGGGCCTAATATTAAAAGAATAAAAGTCACTGCCACAAATGCAACATCTCTGGAGTATTTTCAGATGGTTTTTGTGTTAGCCTTGTTTGGGAGCTGATGTTTGTCATTTACACTGTTTGTCAACATGTTCTTGCTCCTTATTACATTATGCATTTTAAGCTTTGAACAAACAGGTAGGGCTGGACCAAAAATCACATTTTTAATATTTTGATATATTTTAAACCCTGAACTCCCACACAGTCCACCTGTGTATCATCATGTCCAACCTGAAGCTTTGACCTGACCAACAGCGCACACCCTCACTCACTGGAAGTGCATTTCAAGCACTGTGTGGTGGAGCGCAGACCTGAAAGCTTGGAAAAAGATCATGACAGAACTACAACTTTAGGAGGTGATTATGAGTTAACAAGATCATACAAAGAGCAACACATGAATACCAGGTTAGATTTCCTGCCTGACCTTGATTTGGTTTAGGTATCAATATCATTTCCACTATTTCCACTGTTTTATAGCATTATCAGGAAACTCATAATGGTTGTTTTTTTGTTTTGGGTCAACACTTTTGGTGTAAACTAATGCAGTGGTCTCCGAAATTGTGTAAAGTCATCAATTTACAAGGCATACAAAGCAGAGTGATTGGAACTTATCACACAAATGATATTGATTATTTAAGCTATAGTTATCAATTCTCCATTGGAAATGCTTTTTGATGCCCATCCCTACTAAAAAGCCTTCAAGAGCCACAAATGGTCCATATGCTAATTAAAGCTATGGTCTACGATTTGGAAGTTTTGTACATCTTAATAACACCGTTTATAAGGCTGTTATGGTCCTGTGGTCCTATCTACACAGTATAAAGACCAAAAAGAACGAAAAAAATCCATTCAGTATATCCGCTGCAAAACTGCATACTAGCTGACCAATCAAGCCTAGAAGCCTGTAAGGTTCAATTGGTCCATGAGTTGGTCCGTGAGTCCATCCAATCCTCGTCTCCCTCACTACGCAGCGTCATGCCCATGGTCCCGTCTCCTCCCCTCTACCTCCGGTGAGCAGCTAGCAGCGTTAGGTACTGAACTAGCCGGAAAAGCCTAGCGCCGAAACCGGGAAGCCGCTTCCCTCTCCCGCGGGGCCCAACGGAGCTCTGCCCACGGGTTGAGGCCTGTTAGCGGGCTAACGGCTAACGAATAGCCTCAGCCGGCCGTCAGACCTTCAGCATCGGCCGTTTCGCCCCTGGTTGATCAGGTAATGGCTTTGTTTACTACAGTGGGAGATGTCTGCTGAATACCTCTGGTTAGTCTGTGCCTGTCCTGGCTAATGACTTGTAGCGGAGCGGGTTAGCCTGTTAGCCGCTAATCGTTAGCATTGTAAGCTGAGCTGGGAAGGACAGGCCGAGAAAGATAAATCCTCCCCCACAATCGGCTCCGCTCTGGCGGCGCCAGACCCGCATTGCCGCCGGTCCAATTGAAATGGCTACTGCTGTGCGTTACAAGGGGGATGACTGTCGTGTTTGATACTTTCAGTTGAGCTGAGTTGTTTTTGATTGAGTTTGCTGCTGATATATTATGCTAGTCGCTCGTAGCTCTGTCCGAGGGGGCTTGTTAAGAGGCGAGGCGACACGAGCTGGGGGCGGGATCTTGGAACACGGGGGGGGAGAGGTGAGGGAGGGGGGGCAGGCTGCGGTTTCAAATCGTAGACCACAGCTTTAAGTTTATGTGAGAAAACCATGGCAGGATTTAGTCAAAAATGTTTGCATTAACAATTAATGTAAGCTATTTACTGACCACAAAATAATCCACCTGAAATGCTACGGCGAAATGGTAAATTAAAGGATAAGTTCAGTTTCTACAGCTTTCACATTGTTTATAGAATGAAGTAGAACAATGTACTCACCCAGAAGGCTTTCCAGATCCAAACAGTTCTTCGGGAGATATTTAGATCCAAAATCGAGCGGCAGACATCTGTATAATGGTAGCACATAGGGTATGTATAGCGCCGCTCCTAAAACTTATTAATCGTCCAAAAACTCATGAGTTTCACCAATATTCCATCATGGTCCGCTCATGCTACTCCTCCATTACAGTCTGTGTCACTCCAGACATGTTTTGTGGCTGTGCTGACCTCTGAACTGAAGAAGAAGAATGTTTGCCTCCGCGCACGCGCAGTACTCTCTGGAGAGCTGTTCTTCTCTTTGCCTCCGCGTCCTCCTTTCAATGAGCTCCTCATCTGTAAACTCTGGCTCGAAACTGTAAGGACACCCATCATATTCACAGTTCTCCTCCACAACATCTTCATCCGATAGATATTCGTCCATTGTGCACAAAACTGGAAGAAGAAAGTCGTTGTGTAGCCGGTGGTCTTCCCCTGAAACAATGAGCCGTATTGTGCATGCACGGAGGCAAACATTCTTCTTCTTCAGTTCAGAGGTCAGCACAGTCACAAAACATGTCTGGAGTGACACAGACTGTAATGGAGGAGTAGCATGAGTGGACCATGGTGAAATATTGGTGAAACTAATGAGTTTTTGGACGATTAATGCAGTTTTAGGACAGCGCTATACATGCCCTATGTGCTACCATTATACGGATGTCCGCCGCTTGATTTTGGATCTAAATATCTCCCGAAGCACTGTTTGGATCAGGAAAGCCTTCTGGGTGAGTATATTGTTCTACTTCATTCTATAAACAATGTGAAAGCTGTAGAAACTGAACTTATCCTTTAACATTTATTAATTCAGCTTTGTAGAAGCCTTTTTAGAATGGGAGGTTTATTTTTGTCACTTTTCATGTTGTCAGTATGGTGCAGCTGGCTGTTGATGAAAGTGACTGTGACATTTGACATTTGGCTCATGTGGATGTGACTTAGACCTTATTCTAGCTTTCTTATTTCTTTATGGAAACACGTCAAGAATTAAAGCACATCCCTGTTAAACTAGAAAGCACTGAAGTATATTTTTGTACCGTATCATTCAGCCCTAGTAGAAACACCATTATCTTGACTGCAGCTGGGAATATGTATTTTCTTTTCTCAATAATCTCTCTTCTCTTTTGAAGTAATGGATTCTGTTCAATCAGAAGTCTATTACAGTAATCCAGCCGGGTTATTTGTACAGTAGCATATAGTCCGGGTCAGCTCCACAGGGGTCTATTCAAATGAGTGAAATTACTGCCCATAGTTGACAGAATGCTTTGAGCCCATTATTACAGAAGCCATTACTCTTCATCTGTGTAAAATCATGGTGTAAAAAGATTAATGACTCTTTTGGAGTGGTAATGATGCCTGTCAACAGGATAATTTGCCAAGAATTCATTGGAAGTCTTCAACAGAATGCGATTGTGTGGCCACTGAAGGTTTAATGTGAGGATTAGCCGTGCTGATTGCATTCAAGGATGACTGGGTGGAAAAAAGGCACGTTTTATTCTTAAAAGTGGAATTAAATGACATCAATTGAGCATGAATACATTAACACAGAGACTGTCTGAAAGAATAACAGTAAGAGAGTGCAATGACCTCAGGAGGCCACCCATAGAGTGAACTCCTGACCTCCTGCAAACAAAGTCATCACACGTTATCACGAGGCCACACACCATTGCTCTGCGGAGATAATGTCACAGAGCACCTTTAGATCTTTCACATCAGCTCTTTGGTGCTCGACAACACTATGGCAACTCAAACACATAATCTCCCCTGGGTGCAAACTGGGCTTACATGTTTAAGGAGACTGCAGTGATCACGTTTCCAAGTCACTCCCTGCATCCTGAGAGGATAATCGAGTAAAAAATGTTCTCAGCAAACCACAATCCTACTTCCAACACACTTGATCCTAAGATGACAAGTAAAGAGTGTCCATTATGCAGCAGTCTCCCTTTTTCACCACTACTAATCATAACTAATGCACTGCTCTGGAAGAGGCGCACAATTCCGCTCAGGCAGGGAGGTTATACCTGCAGAGCAGTGACGTTTGATCTTCAGCACACACTCTTTACATTATGTATACGACATAGTGCAAGCTGGACCTACAAAGACACAGCAGAGGGTATCCAGTGGTGAAGGGGAATAAAGAAACAGAAGAAGACTGACAAGAAAACATGGATCAACATAACAGGACAGGATGGGATGGTTACATAACACTATACATGAAAACATCTACTGCATATACACAGCAGCCTTACATGGCTGTGTGACTGAGGATGTTTAGTTTGTAGCATGCTGGCAATTTTTGCTTTAAAACTTAAGCAGGTTTCTATTTGAAGTTAGGTGTTTTAGTTTAAATTGTGACTTTACTGACTGGTGACCGTGAGTTTAAAGCTTCGAGGGTTGCTAGTTACAATTGCTGGAAAAAAGGGAAAGTCTTTGGTTATGTCTGACTGTTTTTGTTTTTTTTTACAGACATTTCTATGAAGCAAGGATGAAAAATAACTAAATAGGATTGCAACGTAAGCGACCTCGAGCACATAATGCTGCACTTTTTAAATGTTTAATTATAACTATAATTATACATTTTCTCATTTGTAAGGGTAAACTTGAATAAAAAATGTCTGATCTCAGCCTGAGTAGTCTGTGAAGACTGTGCACAGTCAGGCTGCATGTAACTATGCTAACTTCATTCTGATCATTAAAATGATGCACAAGGCAGACACTCAAGAGGAGAATTGAAGAGTGTTTTCCCACTGTCAGCAGCACCTCATCACTGTAGTTAAAAGCTAGGGGCAAATATATAGTCCATTACTGACAAAAGTTTGCCAATGATTATATATTTTAAGTGTTAGTGCATGCTGCTGTTGAGTTTCAGGGAGACAAGTGAGCTTTGGTTTCATCTAAATAAATCAATTAATAATTCCTCCTCTTTTTCTGAACTTAATTAGAACAAATGTAGATGTACAATTTAAACATCACTTGAGATACATATTATGTATATTGGGGACATTTAGTTTATAGTTTTGTTTGTATTAAAACCAACCTTTGTTCTGTCAGTTGGTAGTTGACATTAAGCCTTTCTTTCTCAGTTACATTTGTTGTTAGTGTTCTGTCACTGGAAAATACAATGAAGTTAATCCATATTGTAAGTACCATGCTGTCTATAAATGACACTGGTTAGATGACTTGTATGCATATTGTATTGTGAACTGTTAATATTATTTGGAAATAATGTCAAAAATGACCTATTTGAAAAAAAAAAACTACTATGTATTTAACCTTACTTATGTAACCTCAAGATATTGTGAAACATCCCGTCATCACCCCTGTATCAGAATGTTTATTGCTTATTGGGGCTGGGTATTGATTCAGATTTTCTTTATTGATTCGATTCGATATTACAAGGTCTCAGATCGATTCGAATCACAATTCAATTGGATATTTATTCAGTCTGGGATATCTTGGTTAAAATAGTGCTTTAAATTTAAAAAGGGACCTTTTGACCTGGTACATCATTAAAAATTGTTTTAACATGAAGAACTAAACCCAAAGCAGTTACATTAATCATATTTAATGATATGCATTAATGCATATTCTGCATATCACTTGTTTTTTGTCCTACTCGTATTTTCCTTTGTACTTAGTAAATCTAAAGTACTGTACATCCAAACATCAGCTTTTAAACTTGCCAGTGGTGCCCATATAGTGCTTACACCATGTTTGTTTGCAGTAACATCTCATGAGATCTTGTTCAGTAGAAAGCAGCACTAAACGCTGATCACACGAGACTAGCAGGGTGATCACAGACTGCTTCTCTGCACATCCAAAGAAGAAAAAACTACCCAAGTTAAAAGATCAATCTTTGGATTTTATGGATCGATTATGAACCAGTTAAAGGAAAATCGATTTAAATCGATTTTTTTAACCCAGCCCTATTGCTTATCATATTGCCTACCTTATAAATTCATACTCCTGAGTACATTCATCTCACGTGCTTTACTTTCATTGCTCAAAAAACAGCATGCTAATTTTTAAGACATTCAATGGCCTTTCAGATCTATAAAACACAAAAGTCAATAAAAATCTTTAAACCAGAGGTAGGAAAAATATCTTTCAGCTTGAAATGTATCTTTCTTTTAACTTATAAAGTATACTATGCCTTTTGTTTGTCTGTTTATGTTTAAGATGTTGAATTTCCCAAAGCAAGCACTTGTGTTTTAGCACAAAACATAATGTCTTTCCTCTGGGAATGCTGTTCATCAGTGACCCATGATTAGTGATCCACTATTGTTATTCAGAGATGGGACTTGGTAAAGTATAATTCTGGCTTCTTCCTCTACTATTCCATTAAAAAGCTAAAAAAAAAAAAAAAAAACATAGTTGGCAAGTAAGTTTAATCTTGGATGAAAGTGCATCCAATTAAAAAAACAAACAAAATGTCTTTAAAAGTTAAAATATATAGTTGATAACTAAGGGGCCGATCACACAGAGACTCTTGGCTCAAGGCAAAAATCTAAGTTCTTGTAGAGAGTTCTTGTGACCACGCACATAAAGCTGACTAAAATAAACTTTAATGAGCTTGAGCAAACAAAATGCTCTCACACACACGGTGCTTAAAGTGGACTGTCATTCAGCGCTTGACAGAAGGACTTGATTCTGCCCCATCATTCTCAGTCAGAACAATTCCTAAAATTGGCATAGGACCTACAGTTGGCTCACTGAGGGCATCAGAAAGCATCCACATCTGTGTATTTGTCTGTTCACTGCACCTTCCTGTCGAATGCCTGTCGAGTTCCAGCCAATGACCAGCCAACTTCTAGCCACTGGGAGCCTCTCCATGTTCTCTGGAGGTATTCCTAAACTCAACCATAAATGCCCACTCAAGCAATTGCAGGTTTTCCCTATTAGTTGAGGCTTTCCTCTCGAGAACACATCCAGTGGGCTTCAACCTTTGCCCTTAGTGAAGTAGCCTAAGTGTGAACTTGGCACTTTCTTGGCAGTTTATCAGTGTGACATCACATGATAGCTATTGATATCTTAAATTTATATATTGATTCAACATTAATAAATTGGCCAACTGTATTAAATCATCATTATCTCTTGTATATAGACATTTACTTTATTGATGTCTGATTGTGTCAACAGTAGATCATAATAGCTTTGTCCCCACTATTTCCTCTGAGTAAAGTCAAACATGTTAAAATTACACTTACATTAAGACATCCCTGTCATAAATACAGGGCTGAGGAGAATATAGAGTATAAAAGAGTTTTTTGAAGCTGTATTACAAGGTCTTTTTATCCCTGGCTTTCCCTCTGCAGCCTCCTTTCTTCATCCCTCCTTAAGAAAATCCCCCATCTCAGACTAAACCATTCTGCTGTCACCAAGCCTTCATTCTTCTCTATGTAGGCCTACCATCCCCGCTGTTTTTGCTCCTTTAAAACACACACACATAGACAAATACACACAGGGCCTCCTCTCCTCTGTGTGACCTTGACTGGCTAGCACTCCGGGGCTTGTTCTCTGCTTCTCTCTCCATTTTTTCTGTCTCTCCTGCTCTCTCCATCTTTTCCCGCTCGCCTCCACTCCATTGTCTGCCTCTCTACCTCTTGCTTTCTATCACTCTTCCCCAGGCCGGCTGATGCTAACCGGCTGATTTTCTCCTCCTGCCAAGCACACAGAGGAGAAAGGGACACAGGATGGCAGAGAAAGGAGAAGTGAAAGAGCTCCCCCTCCTCGGCAGCACAGTCAGCTGAGAGAGTTCAGTGTAAAAATAACCCAAGCTCCACAAGACTGTATCAACAAGTCTGACGTATAGGCTCAGTCTTATTTATTAGATTAAGGCTTTTTAACTGGTTTTATGTGATTTATGATCAAATAATAGCAAAGAAACATTAAAGGGTTTGGTTAATTTTTACATTTAAGCTTGACAGTGCTTCAAAGAACAGACGCCAGATTACATAAGCACTTTATTTCAACCATGCTGCTGACTACTTACTCCTTATGTTTCATTTGTTTCCTCTGGGGCTGGATTTGGTTTTGGGGGGTATTATTCCAATGATATTTCATATGGCATTATATTTGATGTTTTAATTTTTTATAAACATGGGACTTTGAACTCCATGAATAATGATTCTACAGAAAGGGATCATTATAGATGTGCAGTACTGAGCTTTAAATGGAGAAAGAAAAACATTCACCACTTCTAGTTCAGTTGTTTCAAAGCCAATAACATTTTTTTGAAAAATGGTGGTAACCTGGCACGCCAGACGGACAGTTCCATATATCTGCCAGGAAAATATTTCAGTAGTCCATCTGGAAAAGAGCAGTTGGAAAATGTTTTCAGAGGCAGAGCTTTCAAAAGTAACAGCAGCTTGTGAGTGGATGACTACTCGGCTCGTCACACTAATCACTGACTAGCTTGCGCTGTTGTTAGCCGTTAGCTTAAACTGCCTTAAGACTATCATCTTATATTAAATTATACCACACAGCTGTATCATTTAACACTTATACGTGACATGAACCTCATCAAAGACAACCCCCACCATGTTTTTCTGGTAAACTTCTGATACCAAGTATCCGTGACAACCACAGACTAACTGGCACATCCATGGAGGATTTACGCTTTCTCTCCCAGTTTCCCAGCAGTGATCCCCAGTGGGGAGAAGAGCGAAAACGTGATTTCTTATAAGAAAAGCTTTAAGTGACGTTCTTTGCTCCACTTTCAAAGAACGAATCAAGCCCATTTCTGATAAAAAAAAAAACAAAACACAGATATAGCTAGAGACTGCTTCAGAAGCCGATATTGTTTTCAAATAGAAGTCACTGCCTGTTGTTGTCACGTCAGCACCTCTCTTTTATGATTGGGCCATTAAGAATTTAGCCAAGCGAAGTTGGCAAGATGGCCATGCAGGACTTCAGAGAATAAATCATGCAAGTCCGTCTGCAAGGGTAAGTCTGTGGTAAACGCCAACCTAAAGATTTGAATTTGCTTGTGTACTGAATACATTACATCTTGGATTTTAAAGCTTGTTTAAAGGTTGATATCAGAAAGCGAAGTAAAGGACTACAGCATTTGCACTGGACATTAGACATCATTAGTATTAATCTTGTAAAAACGATTAAAACCCACAAATGTGCAACCATGGACACTGAACTGATCAAGTCACACTAAGTAGAAAGTCTCTGTCGAAGATGTAAGAGTGTGAAGTAAAAGTTAGGAGCTTAGCGGTGGTGACGCTGAAGTCTCTTGACCATAGTGCGGCTCCTCTATAGCTCGACAGTTTTACTTTTGCTGATTATAATTTGACTGCTCAGGTATCTGTGAAACCTAGCTTGAAATCAGTCGATAGAGTGAAATATCATGGGTTAATGTCTGTTTCCGGCCATACAGCGGTGCATGGGTGACACATTTTGTAGGCAAACGCAGAAGTTAGCATTGTAACTAAAAGCCTATAAGATTCTTCACTGTTTTGGATCATTGCTGATAAAAAGCTCTGTAGCAAAAAAGAAAAAGAAAAACACATGTTCTGCTCTTTGTGATAAGCTCAACATTTCAACCTACAATTCACAATGTTTTCAGCTTAAATGTGATTGTTGAGAGTGGAAGGATATTGATTAACAGTAGTAGAAATCTATTATGAACTACAACTTGGAAGTTCAGCTATGAAACAAGTACAGTATTTCCATTGTATAAATTCTTGTTGTAACCTCATGTTTGAGTTTCCTCGTGATCAAGTTACCTGATAATATTGGCAAAAGTGTATATATAACTGATTATTAAAAGACAATCAGAAGAGTTTGCAGTTAGGTCTGGGCCATCATGAAAGGAGTTGCAGACACAAACAGGAGGTGCTCTCTTTTTTTTGGCTCTGTGCCTCTCTTTCCAGATATTCTTCTACTCAGAGCAGTGTCTCCAAAAACGTCTTGATTATTGCTTAGTTCAACTGAATCTCATGATAAATTTATTTGCTGTCAACACGGAAGACCATGAAAATTTGTTGTTTACTGATGTTTATGAGAAAAAGAAGCGGAGAGGATGATCTGTGAAGCCACTAAATCAAGAAAGGACAAGATAAGGGGAAATAATATAACTGTGAGGACTATGCCAAAGATGGATGAAGTATTGGTTTTAAGACACACATACACACACACACACTTTGATTAACAAATATATTAGACCACCCCTTATAGAAATGAGAAAAAATAAATATATCAGCAACCTCTTAAATCTTGTATAAAACTGAAATTGTTATTGGACCTGCATTTTAAACAGGAATGAGCAATTTCAAACTAAATTCTCCATTTTACACACAAACATGAGTCACTTAATGGGTTTCCCTGAGAGCAAATGAATCAAGCATAACATTTAACCACATGTGCTTTGCTATTCTTTTCTTTTTTTGTATAACATTACATTTAAAAATTAATGAATAACAATAATAACAGAACTTAAGCATTAAAAACATAATTTCAGTTAAAGAGCTTCTACATACTGTTGTATTGATCATTACAGAAACATAAAATATGTTTTTGGTAATTACCAGTGCTGTTCGTTTATGGAAGAGGGGCATAAAACCTTACAGTGGGTGGTGTTCTAACAAATACCTTAAAGGTGTAGTCAGCAATGTGGGAGAAAACAAGTGGAGAGGTTGTTGATAAACGAATTTAGACCCGCCTCTCCCTTCATACCTCACCCCTGGCTCCAGCCTCAAAAGCTCTGGCAGATTAGACAATAAGATGAATGCCAGACGGCTGTTACTGTTATGTGAAGCACCACAAAGCTAATGTTGCTTACCTATCCAGCAGACAGACGGCGACATCTGCATCCGTTTTCAGGTCTTTAAATTTGGGGAGTTCCCTCCACCGTCGGAAAACAACACCAATGTTGACCCGGGTCTTCGTTCTTTCATGGTCATAGCCCTTCTTTTTCACTTTTCACTCCTCTGACCTTTTTCTTTTGGGCTGTTTTTCAGTCATTGGTACTGCACCTATTGTATCTCTCTCTTACACTAACTGCACACGCTACGCAACCTACTACTCCCCCTCCCTCCTCTGTCTGATCTGCGCATGAGTATGATCGCCCCCTGGATGTGGGGGGGGGTGTACCCTGTTTTGGTGACTCGGCCCCAGCCACAGTATTTACCTGCTGAAATTCAGAGCCAAGGCTGTGTATTGAAACCGGACTTTTTTTTTCAACATGCTGTCAGTGGGGACATCTTGTGGATGGAGAGGAGAAATATGGTGATTTTGACAAATAGTGCATTAGATTAGAAGATTAGAAGATCGCTGACTACACCTTTAAGCACTGCATATATACATATATAAAACATGCCTCTAGTCCCCTGCACGTCTTGGCAAAAATCTGCCACAACACAACAACACAAAAGGGTGTGTCTTGACATGTGACATCACACTAGCCGTGCAAATGCATCCATCATAAAACAAGCTTAAGCGTGGGGATTGAAATGGAAAAACAATTTCAGTTAAGAATAAAAAATAAATAGGTTAGGGAATCAATATCATTGGTCATTGCTCTAAACAATTTCTTTTCCAGTTCCTTCCATTAAGTTCAAGCACCTCATTCCCTCACAAGCAGCAGTCAGTATGAATGACAACAAAGAAGTCAAAGAGGTAAACATGACAGACAAAAGTGTGGCTAAATTGTACAGTACGATGCTAAATGCCCATGCAGTGTCTGTGTCTGAAGCGTATGTCCGTAAAGAACAGCATTAAATACCAGGACTGCAATGTGTTTGACATTGTTGACTCTGAAAACCCTTGTAAGGTGACTTTTTCCCACGCAGAAAATCCACAGGAATCAATTAAGACTAGAATCAGGTTCGAATGTTAGACCAGAAATGTGCTGTACAAGCTGAAGTCCATCTACTATGTGTCCAATTTTTGAACTTAATGTGCTGAGTGTAACTTTTTTTTAATAGAGCATTAAAATAAATAATTCATTGAAAAATGTTCCTTTCCAAATTGCAAAATGTGATTATTTTCTGCTCTAATCAGCTGAATAAACTTCCTGTCTCGTGGAGGATGATGAGCACACATGGAGGAACAGTGAAGCAGCAGGTCCAAATCCACATCTCATTGCAGGTGTTCCTACAAAAGCTGCTAATTACCGCAGCATCGTAGCATTGTGGCCCGCTTCTCAGACTCCCCTGATTCTTCACATTTTCCCAATGGCTTAGAGCGTGACATTCATCTGTATAATAAATTGGAGCTGTTAACCATTTGACTATCCATTCAGAGCTAAATAAACCAAAGCTGGAGCGATTGAGTGATTTATTAAATGTCAAACGGGCTGATTAAGTGCTCCCTACAATTACATTATTCCTCTGCCAGTATACGTACCTCACATATCCATAAAAGGTCTCCTGTCTGATATTGTGTTTGCCACTCTGGTGCTCACAGGCTGAATCCACTGCATTTAACGGCAGCTCTGCTTTAAAGTGTGACATTTCCATTTACTCTACATCTGATATCAAAACAGAGAGCTGACGGGACAACAGAGCAGCTTGCGGCGGCTTTGTGCTTTAAACAATATTAGAAGGGAAAATACAAGAGCATCCTGACTGAATATCTCCAGTAATCTTCGTTTAAGTTTGATCAAAGAAACTGAAACTTGTGGAGCGCAGCTGCTAACTAAGCCCACAGCTTTTCTGCAAGCATTCAGCCATTTTTCAAATCACTTATCTCTGAGCGGCATGGACAATACAAGACAGCCACAGCAATAGCCCCAAATAATTTCCCCATCCCACATTAGTAAAACAGCCATGAAGTGGAGGGACATCATCAATTTCCAGCGGGCAATAATAACAAAGAGGTAAGGAACACGCCGCCTTCTGCTGACACCTACACTTCACACCATGTTACACAAATTCCCTCCATTTTATATTTTAGGCCCAGAGCACTTAAAATCCTCTGATGCCCTCTAAGGATTGTCTTGCGCCACCAAGACAGTTCACCACAAACTGTCACAACCTGGGGTGCATCTTCGAGTACCAGGAGGTCTGCTTTAATTACATTTTCACTGAGGGCAAAAGTCTCAAAACTGTAGATACTCCCAATCAAGCGAATTGAATTACTTATTTTTACAAGGAGAGCAAACATGGACCTTAGAAAAGAATTGATGAAGTTTGAAAACAATACCAAGCTAACTTTCAGTAAACCAAGCAAGCAAAAGACAGAAGATGAGGTGAGTCTTAAAGGGGTAGTTCGGTTTTTTTGAAGAGTGGGTACTTGAGCCTTATGGCAATAGTAAATGTCCGTCATGGCTTATCTACATCACTTAACTATTTTGGGGTTGTGGAGCCTGGAGAACTTGATACTGCGTGGGGGGGGGGGGGGATGGCATGGCTCGGCATGGCTCGAAACAAAACAAAACAAAACGTAGTCAGTTCCAAAATGCAATAGCATAAATGGCAAATGACATATTTCATCATTGGACAGTTGTTAAATTATGTCATCCCATGTTTTTAGTGTCTTGCTAAGACAATAATTTGTTGAACGTATGCATGGATATTCAGTGGAGTGAGTCGTCCCTCTTCTCTTCTTATCTGTTTTGATTGATATCATCAAACAGCAGCCACATAGCATCAGGAAAACAATGTAGCATGGCAGTAGTTTCTTTCTGTGTATTAACATCCTCTACATCGAAGATAAAGGAGAAAAATATCCTTACATCAGCCTGCGATGTATCAGGAGGCACAATGATTTATTTATCTGCCCTAAGGCCAAAGTTGCAGCGCTAACGGGCTAAAGTTGTGGCTAATTTAAGAGCTAACCCCATCTCCATTTACCACTGACACAAGCAGACACAAGCTCACACAAACTTAACACTTTTATTGGCATTTATCACTGTCATTTGGTGCTCTTAGACTGCGTAACCCAAACTCAGCCCCAGTTACCACAACTCTGTTCTCACTAAGCTACAGTTTAACAAACTTGGATGAAAATATATTTTTTGATATTTGTCTGAAGGCCCTTAAGCATTACAGTATGTCAATCCTGCACAAGCATTAATGGAAAAGCAGCATTACAGAAGCATTGATTGGATGTTTACAATGAGATTCTTTATAGCATTTTACTTATTGACAATAGAGCTGTCAACCAATCAGATCAGACTGGATCCATGTAGAAAAAGTAGCCTTAAAGAACATCTCAATATCACACCAAAACTTGATTTCTCCTCTTTTGTGTAATTTCTCCTCAACCTGACCTGATTCTGCTCTCTTAAACACCTCACAGGTTCATACTAAAAAGACTGTCAGCCATGGTACATATAAATTGATATATTAACTGATAACAAATGTGACAAATGATTTCTTCCTCTTCATTAATAACAGTATTTTTGATCAATATTTATTCATGTTAAACTAAATATTACTCTAATGTTCCCTTACATCACAGAGAGATGGTTGTTTTTAATGCAGAAGTAAAAAGAAAACTCTTACATGACCACAGAGCTCACTGCAGTGTATTAATTTATCAAGTTTAATGGAAAATATATTTTCTTAATTCATTTTCGACAAAATTATTCACTTGTGTGTCCAATCTGCAAATTGCTCTTTAAACTTCATGAAAAACATTAACACCATGCTGACTTACAGTAATATTAACCACATCCTAATTATGCCTGACAAGTATTCCTCATAAAACCAAAACATGGGTTATTAATCTAGGTCTACTGCATAGTAGTTTTATTCCTCCAATGGAACAAATTTCTAACAGAAGTACTAAAGAGCAATCTTGAAATATTTGTTCATTATTGAAGGAGGACCATGAGGCCGAATAATCTTCGACTAAAGACCTCCCAAATGTGATCGCCGTGAACGTCTGTGCAAAGATTGACAGAAAGCCCTCAAAACATCTTCTTTAAACACCTCATTCACAAGCAAGGGATGGTTATGAGGCTGAACGACCTTTAAGCTTTGGCTTCCAAAATCGAATGGTTTCATCCTTTAATCCCATTTGAGCACTTTTAGACACCCGAGACAAAAATGATTAGTTAAACAAGCTATTAACATTTTATCTATATTCTGAAATATTAACTTAATAATGATGTGTGTATGTGATTTCTGGTGCTTCTGCAGCTGGCCTCAAGTGGACAACTAGGGGAACTGCTGCAGACTCATTTTCAAGCACAAGAAATTACAGCCTGGAACAAAGATGAAGCTTTTATGAAAATGTATATACGAAAATCTAAACCCTAAACTTAAATATTTATTTATTACATTTACATAAATTGGCTCAAAACGGCTTGTGTCAATATAATCTACGTTTTTGGTGCAAGTAACATTGTTTTTATTTTTAAGTTTGTTCAAATCAAATTTTAGCTGCATGACCATTTTTCATTTTTATCATTTTTCTCAAATAAAATAAGTGAAATACTGATCCTACATTTTCTTGGAAGAATGTCGTAATCTTTCACTCTGTTCTAGGATTTCATTTTTTCGCCTTGACCTTTTCCATCTGCCTTTTGCTGTTTCTGCTCTTTTATCCATCTTATTCATCTTTACGATCGGAACTCATCTCTTTCTGTCTTCATGTAATTTGATTATTTCTGCTCGACCTCTGACATTACATGGACGGATCCACATGAAGTGTTGGGGAGGGGTGACCTACTCACTGCTGCTGCCTTGGAGTATAGGAAGCCTGTTGTCAAATTATGGGTCGTTACCTTGAGTTATATGTTCTGTAGCATGCAGCTTTTGTCGGAGTTGTCACCAAGATAATGCGGTGTCACCTCCAATTCATCAAATTAGAAGACACCTGGTCAAAAGGTTGCAGTATGGCATAACTGAATAAATGTAGGGTATCTAGCCTTCTCCTCTGCAGCTTCCTGGTTTTCCAGACGGAAAAAATGTCGACTTTTGCCATGTAAGGGCAAAATGGATTGCATTTGTTAGCATGCAGACATTATTGACGTAATTATTCTGATATGCAAACAATATATAGTGACCAGTTTTAGATGCTAGGCCAGAGAGAAAAGTGCATCAGTTTTGTGGGTATCTTTCCATATATTTGACATGGGAACACCTACAACTGTATACCATACTGATCCAAACTGAACCAGGCTGCTGATGGAAGCACAGCTGTAGCGTGACCCCTAGTAAAGAAGCTACACTACTTAAAGCTAGCTGCCAAGGTTTGACTCTACCCTCCTCTCTTTGCCAGAAGCCATTCCCTTCTCTATCGTCTTGTTTCCTTTACCGTCCTATCCTTTAGCAAAGACATCAAAAGATGACGATTAATAAGAGAGTAAGCTTCTGAACATCAGCGGTATCCCTCCTCCTTTTATCATATCAAACGTTTGAAGGTTGCAGATTTTTTAGTGGAGAGGCCTAAAAATATAGACTCTACCTGCGGAGTTCCTTAAGTGTGGGTCTCTCCTGCCAAACTTCAGTCATTTAGATTTGTAGCCCCAGACAGAGAGTTGAACTGCAGCCCAAATCCAGGGCCAGCCTCATTCTAAATCAATACAGAGCCTGACAGTATTACTATACATCATATACAAGTGGTAGATAGTGTGGGACGGCAGACAGAGAACAGGACCACACATCAAATAAATTTAGGGCGATTTGTCCCAGATGCACAAACCTTGTCTCCTGTCCTCGCACCACAAAGGCAAGGGAGATAACAAAATGTCCACACACCGAGGCAAAAACAAAGGGGAAGTCTGTGGTGATTTCTTCATCATCCCAGGATATGCATTTTAATTATTACCTTCTCTAGACTGCGTTATATCCTGGAGGAATCTCCTGAGGTGACACTTCTCCACCTGAAGGGGCCAAGAAGCTAAAACTGATACTGTACTTGTTACAGTCATAGGGATCGGATAATTACGCGAAAGTTGTATGAGGTTAGCCAGCTACAGGTCCCCACTTAGGACAAGTCCCATTTAGTGAAGGATAGAATCATACCTGAGGATGCAAGATATCTAAGGCATGACATTGGTATGGGGAGATAAAAGCTCAAAAAGGTCGTTATTGGTGTCTGCACATATAAAATCTCTGCTGATAATTTTTATCGGTTCAAATATTAAAAAATTATAAAATATCAGAAATTAAATGTGTCACCAAACATAATTGGGAATTTGAGAGGAACACTTATGTTCTAAAACATCTTATTTTCCAGTTTACAGTTGTTTTTATGTCATATATACAGCACTGTTTTAAAGGTCCCATATTTGGCCCCTTTTTAACCATTTCAGACAGGTCCCAGATTTACTCAGAGCATGAAATCAAACTGTCTTGCCTAGAAATCAGCTTAAATATGGGATAATAATTTGCCTGTCAACCCCTCTGTTTCAGCCCTGCACAGAACAGGCTATTTCAGAGTAAATCCTCATAAGCTGTGACCGACCACGTGCCTCTCAAGAATAGGATGTGAATTCAGCTTTCTGTGTTCTAATGCTAGCTGTGGCCCGAGATGGCCCTTGGCATAGGCAGTACAAAAAAAACTATAAGCACCAGCCACTCATAGGGGGCACTGCTAACAAAAATGCGGAGGATAAAGAAAGAAAGATGAGTTTTAAAATTACATGTACATATTATTTTTTCTTATCATATTTTCAAAGCATTTCTCCTTAATGTTATCAAAGAAGCATAGAAGATATAAAAACATCACAGAATCACTGCTCATAACTTGATCATTGTGCGTAAGGAGGGCACACGTTATCAGAAAAATGTGTCATATTATATATTATACATAATATACATTATATTGCACTTAGGTTAATAGACAGTTGTAATTAACTTAACTCCACAGATAGACAATTCAGTAAATACTATGCAGAATACAGAATATATTTCACTACTCCATCCGTGCAACAGCTATTAAAAGTGTTTTCAGTCAGTCACATTCATTAGAGGTCAATAAATAATGTGGCAGCCTGATGCTTTTGCTGCGTTGAAGTGCAAAACATGAGCCACATTGTAGAACAAACTCTCGCCAAAACACGTCAGAAGTGGATTGAAAACATCTCTTTTCCTGCGAAATGCATTCAGTATTATTTGCTGTCCATTCAATAAAGAAATGCAGTTCAGATCTGACAAAACTGCAACTGAACCTGTTAGCATATGTGCTAATCTCTGAGCTGTCACCATGCTATTAGCTTCAGCCTTCTCTTACTTTAAAGGATGTTGTGTGGGAAGTGTGACTGTAAAAAGCTTGATAATTTTTGCTTGGAGCTTTGCAAGTCTGGTCACAGACAAAAATTCAGGTGGATCCAGCTGCACTGCAAGTTTGTATCGTAAAATGCCAGATGATCCTTAGCTTTCAGGAACCCAGCCAAAAAAGAGAGTAGAAAATTGGAGTAACACCAAGGTAATGTGCTGAATGAATGAATTATTTATCTCTTGCAGTTTGTTTGATTGCTCAGGGTGGATGATTGCCATATCCGTGTCTCCTCATTTAGCCCTTGGTCAGAAACAGATGGCTTCATCTGTGTTTTTTAATTCAGGTGCAATACAAGAAACATTAGCTAAAATCCCTCAGAGGGCACCAAACTGGTTAATGTCGGCTCTAGCTGTGGCATCACAAACATGCCTAGACGTCTTCCTTCCACTGGAGCCAGATGTGGTCTGAACAAATGTGGTCCACCCCTGTTGACATGAGGCATGGGAACTTTTGTACTCAACTGTTAGAGCATATAATCCCTAAAAGTGGAGCAAGGATCAGAGAGACCTTTTTCATGTTGAGGAGTTGGTGGACAGCCAAAACACTTAAAAGTGTATTTTGCATAATGTGGGACCTTTGGAACAGACTTAACCAGCCCACCTCATTTTGAGTTTATTTCTTTTTTCATCCTTACAGTTTAAACTCTGAAGTGGTTTGTCTTGAAGTTCTGAGTCTGAACTACAGAAGTCAACCTGCTATACCATTTTATCCATAAATGCAGAAGTAAATAATGAACATACAAGCTTCTCTCAAAGTCCTTCCTAAGTCCTTTCCAATCCAAAAGGAGAGCTGCAGTTAAGATGAAATTTGACTGCACTTTCACTTTGGTGTCATATTCAAGCTACTACGATTTCTTTTGCTTTGCTTCGGGGTTGCCATTGTTCTGTCTTGTTATTGGCATGATTAACTTCATAAATGAAGATTGATGGAGACACAGTAACTATTATATAACAGTAATATAAGAAACAAGTACCATATTTTTTTGTTTATTATTCATCAACATTGTAGGCATTTATGGAGAAAAAGAAATGCTTTAAATTAAGTGCCTCATAAATTATAACATTTAATTGTTTATCCATTCACCATTTCAAAAATGATTCATAAAAAATGACCCAAAGTTTGTATTTTTGAAAGCAGACTGACTTCGTAGCATAAATTTTACTCTATACCTGCAAGAAATTATTTACTTAGTATGATACATAGACATATATCTTGATAGTTACACAAAACTCACCATCCTCCTTTGTAAGTTTTTGTTAATGTTTGGGGATGCCCATTTTATATACATCACTTGCCGAAAGGCATTATGAGGCGTTCCTTTCTCCTTTCCTTTGGTGAAGGATGATCCAGTGTTACATAAGCTATAGGAGATAATAAAGGAAGCAATGACCCTCCATTCCTTACGTACCTTCAGTTTTTAGTTTGGACTCCTATAGTCTGCAGGTGCTGATTTGATCCGTCTCAACATGTAACTTGCAGACATAACCACGGAGCTATCAGACAGCCTCCTCATTAGAATAACACTTATTAATAGGGAGACAGAAAACTACATTGCCCACAATCCTTGAGACTCACAGCAGCATCTGATTTATGAAGCTCACTGTTAACCTGAGATGCTTACTGCCCCCAAAAAACATATTTCAGCTACACTTTTACAGAAGTAAATTCAGATATTGTATGTTAGGTCTTAGTGGAAAGATAATGTGCAATGAAAAGGGGAATCTCTTTGAATTATGGGATGTGTAGTTCATTTCCTGCAGAAAAAACTGATATTCACAGTCTTGCCTCTACACCTTTGCCTATATGTCTGTTTTTGGATCCTATGTTTGAGCAGAATCAGATGTTTTATAGTCATGAGTATTCAGCTGTCGGGTCGGCTTGGTTTCAGGATTAAATATTGATTTAAGGATTTTCAGAAATGTCAGAGGAGGATGTGAATGGGGACATTTATGTCCTTAACCAAACCCTAAGAAGCCTGTTTGAGGTTTTTGGAATGAAGTGTGAGTCATACCACTCGTACAGTGTACACCCAGTTTTATTTGACTGTACTAGTGCAACCTGAAAATAAAGTTCAAAGAATTTTATTTTAAATGGGGTTTGATTACTTGGGTATTTTCAGAAGTGGGTAATCAAGTTCTTCAGCTCAAGTATAATCTGACTGATTGACTTTGACTTGAACTGAAGTAATATTTGACCAGGGTTATCTGTGCGGTTTGCCTCAGTGGGATCAATCAGCAAACAAATTCAGGTCCATGTTCAACAAATCTCTAACAATCCTTTTATCAAAACAGGCACCAAATCACAGGTCTGGACTTCTCTCCATTTGCTGCTCGTCTGCAATTTGACAAGCTGAAAACTGCTCTGTGCTTTAGTTTCTGGCTTCATCTGAAAATTCCTGCTGAAGTGGGAAAATAGAGGCGATTCTCTCCGCTCTGTGCTCAGACATTTCACAAGCAGGGACAGTCCTGTGCACGAGGTGATGATGCCGCCTGCCTGACAGATTTTTCACACTTTCTGGAGATGGATCCAAAAAGGGAGAAAAACAAACTATAAGCGTGTGTACGGCCACATGCAGACCCATTTCGGGTGATGTTGTGGTTTCGCAGTTAAGAGCGAGATTAACTGGGATCAAAGTCTGTCAAGTATCATAATTACTTTTAATTAAGATACTGAAGCTAATAACTGAAGCCAACCTCTCGTAAAAAATAAAAAGTAATTTTACAGGGATACAAATAGCTGAGTGGTTATGTCCACACACCCCATGAACAGAAGCATTTGTCCTTGACGAAGGCAGCCTGAGTCTAAACCCCGCCTGTGCCTCCTTCCCTGCAGGTCACCCCCCCAACACACACACACACACACACACACACTCTCTTTCTCTCTCTTACTCTATCCACTGTCCAGTCTCTAATGAATAATAAAAGTCCAAAATAAATCTTATAAAATTAATACCATATATACAAACACAGACAGCAGACCACTGATCTACTAAACAATCAGAGTTTTGAATTTGGATCTAATGTCTGCATTTTCAAGAAAAAATCTGGAATTTATCTGTTCAGCATAGGGCTGGGCGATATTACCTAATCTCAATATCATGATTAATTGAAGCTTTTTTGGCACAACAAGGATTTGATTGATGAAACTGATTAGCTCGACAAGTTACTTCCCAGGAAAATGGCGGGATGTAATTACAATCATTTAGTTCAACGTGGGCTTTTGAGGTTGATTTTTTAAGCTTGCAAACTGGCAATAATATGAAGTTCAGTGGCCTAGTCTTAATTCAAAGCATGAGTTTAGTGGCATACTCTGAGTTCAGCTGTTAGCTTAAAATTGTCGGCTGAATAAAGCTAAAGTTATAGTTCAGTTTGCAGTTCAGCTGAACTGTTCTTGTTTCATTAATTGAAGCTTTTACCTTGATTGTGATTAATGAACGATTATTTTATGCTATGCTAAAACAAATTAGTGGTGATACCAAAGGTCATCGACATGGTCTTCCTGCAGTATTCACACTTGACTTCTTTCTACTTGATGTCCTCTGCACAGCTTCCAAAATGTGCCAAAACAATGGAGACGCTATTTTCCTTGGCTACTAGGTCCTCTGATAGATTCCCGCTTGTCTCCTCCATGTTGGCAGCATGTCCTTTGCTCTTGGCGAAAGTGAAAGTAGACTTTATGGAGGGGGTGTGGTCACGTGTCTTACACAGGGAAAATAATCAAAATAATTGCAATGAGCAAAATTACTTCGATTGTAGGGTCTAATCGTCGATTTCGATTATTTTTCGATTAGTTGCCCAGCCCTAGTTCAGCGTCTCAAAATTAAGGACTGTATACAATATGGGGCGCTATCACTCTCTGGCTAGGACTGTTTTGGCAATTTCATCCATATGTTTTTAGCCTACAACAACAGCCTGAAGATCAGTCTGTCAGCACATATACCATAATTATTGTTCTCTTCAGATACTTATGAACCTAACAACTTAAAACATTGGCTCTATCTGATGTGTCAGGACCCAAAAAAAGGTTGTAATGCTGTTTTCATTGGGTCTTATATTTGCCCTGAAAATAAAACACACTGGTTCAAGGCAAGGACATAAATGCCTTTTCTCCAGCCTTGACTTTAGCCATCCAGCTTTCCAGCCATCCACAGGGCCAAATAGAGACACAAACAATCATTCACACTCATAGCCATGCCTAAAGGCAATTTAAAGTCACCAAATAACCTATGGGCATGTTTTTGACCCGTGGGAGGAAGCCAGAGTGCCCAGAGAAAACCCATGCAGGCCGAGGGGCAATGCAAACTCCAAACAGAAAGATCCTGGTGACCACGCGGAGTCGAACCAGCAATCTTTTTACTGTGAGACACCACACAAGCCTGCTGTGGCACCGTGCTGGCCCTCTTGATTTTAGCTAAAAAAAACAAACAGTTTATGAAGCAGGTAATGATCCACAGAAGCTGAGTGTTCTCTCAAACTGATTTTGTTTTCATTTGTATTAATCAAAGTATGATAACAATGGTTTTCTATGAATATCCACCTGGTCGATGAAACCCTGCAGAGAAAACACTGCAGCATTCAGATCATCGATAAGCAATTAAAAAGTCATTGAATGTGAATTATCTGGTCTAAATCACTAACCATTTAACCATTAGACTGCAAAGACAGAGACAGGCGGTCGTTTATTCCCAATACTCAGTGCTGATATATTCCTGCTTCATTCTTAAGTTTCACTATTGATTGTTGCTCTCATCCAGTCAGTTTCCAGATATACCATCTCATTTACAGTAGCCTGCAGTCTGTGGGATTGTCCGGCTCACATATGATCAACCTGTTTGTCCTCACCCCCCTTTAATCCTCCAAGGCAATAATCAATACGTCCCTGGTAGACCTTTATCCAGCTCCCTGCCACTCCACCTTGAGACGCCGTGTGAATTTAAAGACCACAGCAGTGCGGTGAGGGAAACACCAGCCAGAAAGAAACACCCACTCACGTAAATCAATTAAAAGGGTGTTGATCACGCATCGACTCCTTTGCTTAAAAGAGTAGCCTTGAGTTATTAGTAGCCAGCCATAACTGTACTTCTTTCTTAGCAGTCAATTAATCCCTGGAAACCGGCTGAGTGACCACTAGTCAAACAGCAGGTTTAAAGTAAATCCATACACACCCTTTGCTACATCTTGTTTTGCCTAAAGATAATGCTAACACCTTACCCACATGCTAACAACCAACGTGACCTCTTTGACCCTTATGTACAACATACTGTACTGCCTGTTGTTCCCCTAACACTTCCTCATGCTCCCCCCTTTGACCTTCAACAACCAAAGAGTGAATGTTGGCAGCTCTGTGAAACTGTACAAATGCAAAAAGGTGCTCTACACTGAATGATAGCATGACAACATGTTTACAATGACAATGAAAACCCTCCCAACACGGTGTTAACCATGCAAATTACTTGCGTTTTTTGTGCGCGTATGCTAGCTTTAGCAACATCAACATGTTGGGGTTGTAATAAAGTTGTTAACAAATTTCCTGCCAGAACTACATTTTTACAAGATGAGGCCACATTATTAAAAAACCAACACTCCAAAAGGGGTAAAGCCTGGAGATGGCAGCTTGTTCAAGGTTACAAGAAGAAGAAGAAGAAGAAGTGGGAGTTCGATCATTTTTCTTGTAAAATTTCAAATAGCTGTTGAGCCTGAATTTGGCCAACTTAACAAATACTTGCTGGCACAACAAGGATTTAATTGATGAAACTGATTAGCTGGACAAGTTACTTCTCAGGAAAATGGCGGGATGTAATTACAATCATTTGGTTCAACGTGGGCTTCTGAGGTTGATTTTTTAAGCTTGCAAACTGGCAAGAATATGAAGTTCAGTGGCCTAGTCTTAATTGAAAGCATAAGTTTAGTGGCATATTCTGTGTTTACCTAATAGCTTAACGTTATTGGCTGAATAAGGCTAAAGTTATAGTTCAGTTTGCAGTTTAGCTGAACTGTTCTTGTTTCATTAACCCCTAATTTCCACCTGCATAGTCTTCTGTCCATGGTTCTGCTTTGCTACTATTGATGGTGCACATCATTGCTTACATTTCACGAGAACACGAAGGATTCACAAGGTAACTGTAACATCACTGGAAAACCAGGCAGGGCAACTTGTAAAAACAGCCAACATTGCCTGTCTGGTATTGCTTTGCTATCTAAATTGGTAATATTACATACACTGTTGTATTTTGAAGTCACTTGGAGGCTCTGAGTGCTTGTCTCCACGTTTTGGGTTGATCTGTTTTGGTTGTTATTGACATGGTGTTGAAGAGGCCCTACCTAAGTATAGACTTTTGCGTATGTCCCGTGTTCAAGCCAAATGCTGCACTGCTAGCATGTGACAGAGACACACTGAGGTGCAGGATGATTGATATTACCCCTTTTGAAGTAATCACCAAAAATTATCTGCCCCTTGATCCCACTAAACGTAGCTTTTTTTTTTTTTTAATGTATTTTTTGGGAATTTTTGTGCCTTTAATGATAGTAGAGAGACAGTGGATAGGCTTGTGAAAGGGGGTGAGAAAGCAGGGGAGGACACTCTGCAAACTGGTCACAGGCGGGATTCGAACCTGGACCGGCAGAAGCAAGTACATGGGGTGCTAACCACTCCGCCAAACCAGCACCCCGCTAAACGTAGCTTTAGGTAAAACAATTGTATGTCCATTTGTTCGGATTCCCCATAAATACTATTCCTGGGGTCCACACATTAATACTGGATGAAAAGATACATTAATACTTTATTAATCCCCTTGGGGAAATTCAGTAAGCATTAAAACTATGATAATTGTCAAGGTCATAACATCATGTGGCCACTGTGGAGCTTTCTCATAATAAGAAATTATGTTTAAGATTACCAGAAAGGGTTCAAGCCTATAACCTTACTTTTGTCTTGTAAAACTTAAGTGGAGATTAAGACAAGTTGCCCTACTGAGCGTTCTATCTCAACAGGTTAAGCCTTAACAAAAAAAACGTCTCTCTGATTATGCAGCATGATTTTGAACTTAAAAAAAATACTGTTGCTCTTAAAAATTTTACAGGTGTATGTTTCTCTTATTTCAGACATAAAAAGACACCATTTGCTCCAGCTATGCTCCCCAAAAGTGCTAACACATTCATCCACCTGAGAGTGATGTGTCGCTGACAACAATCATGTTGTCCTAAGATTTACCAAAAGATAGTTTGAGACTGAGTTTTAAGTATGGTGACTGCATCAGTTTGGCTTTAAATGTGGCTTTAGTTAACCTGACACACCAGATGGACTGTTCAATATATTTCAATTGTTTAACTGGGAAACAGACCATACCAAGTATCTGGGAATGGGCAAACCCTTTCAAAAGCATATCCAGCAGGTGATTGGATAATTCTTCCATCAATCACATTCATTACTGGTCATTCAGATAAAGTTGTAGGCAGGCACGAATGCTGTAGTGTAAAATAAGAAACTGAAGACAATGTGTAGAACAAACTCCTGCCAAAAGTGTACAAAATTGAGCAAAAATATCAAATTTTTTGAGACGTACTTTCAGTTTGTTGTATGTTCTTTGATAAAGAAACGTGGCTAAAAACTAATAAAACTGCTTCTACAGCTGTTAGAATCTATGCTAAGCTCTATATGAACAGTCACTTCCTGCTGTTGTCTCACTCGTAGCTCCCACTGCTTCCTACTTTAAAGGATGTTGCCACTTTGGACTGCTCACAACCGTTGTAGATCTGAGCTTGGCAAGATGGATCTTTCTGATTACTGACATTAAATCAAGCAGATCCAGCTGCTGCACAAAGTTAGGCTCAAGTAGCCAATTGGCTGATTTCACTCAGACTCCATACAGTATACTTTACATGCCTTGACAAAACCACCTCTGTTGTTTTGTTCTTTTCACAGGCTTGCATAAACAAAAACACTCCCAAGGTTACCATGCTATCCAACAGAGTCATATAATCTTGTGGCCACAGTGAAGCTAACTTCCAATTACAAATAACTTTGAAGCACCAAAGACAAGTTTTGAGCCTGTTTTCCTTAACTCTCATCCAAGGACTCTAGTGCAAATAGGGTTGACCTTCCCAAGCTTCTTCCCACATTAAGGTCCTGTTTTTCACTAACAGCGGTTGTTTTTGGTTTAAAACCAGGGTACAGTAGTCCAGCATTTGTCTCCACATTGCCAGCACTCTCAGTTTAAAACCGCACTATGTAAGAGTCTGTCTTTCAGCTCTCTAGTGGCCTCTATGGTTGTTGAGTGTAACTACACTGTCATACACCAACGTACTTTTGTTGACATACAGAGGGAGGAGAGGCGAGCTGACAGGACGTCCTGAGAGACAAATAAACCATGTGGACTGATAAGGTACAGTCTGATTATGTTTCTGTTCAAATAAATCATAATGCACTTACAAGTCCAACAATAACAGGCAAAGTCAGCATTGGTCAGAAATCCCTCCTCGTCTTTCAGCTCACATCAGCGAGTGAGCACCCGGCCAATGTTTATCCCTGTCTTGGCATTTACTTTGTTTCTCTCCTGCTTTCTTTTATTTGTCTCCTCCAATAAAACTTTTCTTTTCTTCAGTTTTTTTCGCTGCTTCCGCCATGATAACAACTCTACATTTAGCTTTCTTCTTATTTTTACTTAACGGCAGGTGGTATCCAGTGTCAGAGGACCATTACCGCCACCTACTATGCAGGAGTGTGAGCCAGAGGTCCCTTTTCCCATTAGGAAAATAAGAGCACATTTACTTTAAACTAAATTCTTTTCATTTAATCCGTTTAGCTTTCGCCTCAAGGGGGAAGTGACATATACCAAGTCAAAGCAGTAAAGCAGTCAAAGTAGTAGTAAAAATACAGAGGTTTTTTTTCGTGTGGAAGTGTTCCTACCATCCACACCATAGTTACATAGTGTCAGTTTAGGTGATACAAACCCCCTCAGACCATGACAGAGATTTCATTCAACCTGTTTTAAAGTGATGTACCATCATAATGAAATAGAATATTCAGGTGGAAGAACTACTTAGTGTTTGGTTTAAGTTACTGAGTTCTATGCTCATCAGTCACTTTTCCTTTACTGACGAGGCTCATGACACTAAGCAGAGCTAAACTGACCAACTACACAGAGTACACCTGAAAACCAATCAGAATGGACTGGGCCCACGCAGGGAAGGAAGCCTCAGCGAGGCAGTAGATCATACAGAGCGTTTTAGATTGAGCGAGTATACAGCTCTATCAGGGTTTATCAATGACAAGACAATTTTCTAATGAGTGACAGTGAACATTTAAAAGTAACATCACACATTTCTCGTTGAACTGAGTTTAGCAAAATGTGTCATGTTCTTCTGCTCCCCAAGCCCATTATAAGCAAAGACAATTGATTTTGCAGGGAATGGAACCTTTAAGGCAAGATGTGAGTACTGTAAATTTTTCAATGCTGACATTTGGCAAAAAATGGCTTTTCAAGATGATAACATGGCACATATCAGCTGGTAGCAACTGTTTAGGCTCCTTGCTAACCAACAAGGTCATGCAGTGCTGTGGTCACAGTGGAGCTAACTTCTGTCCAGAAACTACAGTGAGGTTGCTGTTTTAAGCCTTTTACCTTGACTTGACTCCCATTGACCTCTTGTACAGGTCAGCATGAGTGACCTTATTGAGCTTTGTGTTAATCACAATAGAAACGATCATGGGTATATTGAGAGTGTGAGTTGAATTGAGCAGTTGTTGCACCTTAACCGCTTGAATATGTGTGTTTTTCTCATTCAGACCTGGATAGGGGACACTCCCATGTGTCCTATCTTTGCCACCCTCTCCTGATGCTGCTGCTGCTGGTGATAGTCTCACAGATCCATCCCCCCGTACAGTACTGTGTTGTTGCCTGTGTGGTGAGATCACATTATCTCACATCACAGGGAAATGAACAAAAATGGCTCCTCCCACTCTGCCTTTTTGCTCTTTTACACCCTCCCTTCCTCTCTCTCTCTCTCCATCCATCCACCCTCCCTTCCCTGGTAGCAGCAGGTGTTATTCTAGTATAACCTGAAGATTTGGGTGGTAATTAGCTTTACCTCTTAGCCCCCGGAGAGTCATTTCAGCTTGGTGGGAACAGCAGGGGGACATGAGTCGGGAGTGTTTCTGGGCGAAGAAATCATGCCTCAAAAACACGTGGGAGAGATTACTCAAATATGCCTCCTTTGTACCCTCTTTACCCCTCTCCCCGCTGCACGGTTATCTCTCCCCGTTTGGCAATCAGCTGCAGCTCACATCCCCTCTGTGTCCCTGCAGAATGTGGCTGTGGATCAAAATAATAACCTATATACACTTATGTCTCATTGCAGCTAAAGGCTTTGACCTTGTGTTGTGATGCCCTTATTGCAAATGTCCAACACGGGGCAATGCAAACCCTGCAAAATCATGTCTAATGGATTGCTCTGACAACAACAGGTTCACTATTAATCGTGCACGGTGCATTGTAATAAAAGCAGGATTGCACTAATGATAAGCATCCATCTAGGAGGCAATTAACTGCACTGATATTACATAATAACAGCCCACACTTTTCAGCAAGGATCAAATATCATGCATGGATGTGTGGCAGAGCATCCCCACCTTTTTCACGGCGAGCAGCGGGGTCAGAAATGAAACACCTTGAAACTGTCAGAGTGTGATCCCTCTGACAGATCTTACCTTTGCTGTTGTCCTCTTCCCTGTTCAGATACATGGCTGTTGTGTTACTTCACTCCGAGGCTGATGCGATGGCGGTGCTTCACGGTTTATTGTGATTTTAGGGAAGGTACTCCTCAGTGTGGAGAACTCCGCTGAATGTGCTCCGTAGTAGAAGCTGTTTATTGTTTTGTTGCTCCTCGGCAGCCTCTCCTCTCCTCTCCTCCGAGCGGATAGACGATAGAAAGGTGGGCAAACCAGACTCTCTCTCTCTCCCTCCCTCTCTCTCGCTCTCTCTCTCTAATAACCACCGTTCAGTGTGCGGCTCAGAGGACAAAAATGAGAAAAAGTGATTCCCTCCGTCCCTCTCTCTTTCTGCTGCTGTGTTAAGAAGTCTTCCCGTACGTCCTCACAGCCTGTTTGCTCCCGCTGACACGCACGTGCGGTGCTCGATCCCGCTCGTGCATCCACTTGTCATTTGACAACACGGATGAAAATGTGATCAGAGAGTAATGGAGTCAAGAGAGAGAGAAATGAAGGGGGGAAGCATTACGCTGCCCGAAAAAGAAAAAAGAGTCAAGAGTGGAGTTAAAACAGTCATATAAAAAGTACAAATGTCAACAGTGTTGTCCATACTATGATAACAGAAGGGGCAAAAGTCAAGGTGAACCAAAATTTTCACAATGTTGTGTTAGGTCTTGAATTTCTAGCTATCTAGCTATATTTATATTTGTCTGCAGCAAAAATGGAACAAAACTAAAGTGAACAGGTTCAGGGTAAAAGTGTTTTAAATGTCAGAAATAAATCTGGAACACAAATTGGACTTTCCATTTAAAAATTCAATTTAATCCCAATTATTTGCACTCTACTAGGCTATTTAAGTTCAACAGTTTTAATAGACTCATCCTGTGAAATTTGCTCTGGATCAGAAACTCACTCTCTCTCAAGGCCATACAGTCACCTTACAGGACAATAGAGACTTTATGAGGTCTGAGCTGAGACAAGGTCACAGGTCCCCCCTTCAAATCAACGCCCTGCTGGCTGCTGAGTTACAAATGTTGTAGGAAAAGTGCTCTATAAATAAAGTTTGAATGATTGATTGATTGATTGACTATTTTTAAAAGTCAAGATAGACAAACAGAAAATGTTTAAGTTAAAAAATCCAGTTAAAACAAAATAGATGTCAAATTTAAAAAAAAGTAAATAAATCAAATAATGATAAGTAAAATGCAGTTATGGGTTAATCTTGAAAAGAAAAGAAAAAGAAACTCAAAGAATAAAGTTAAAAAGTACTTCATTTTTAAAGACGAGTTCAGAGTACTGAGAAAAGTGCATTTGTTTTTTGAGCACAAACATTGTCCATCTGTCTGTCTTTTTTATTGTCAAAACAACTTTTCACCACTTATTTGACTTTCCTTTTTTATTTTTCAATTTAATCTCCAATATTTGTACTCTATTCTGAAAGATAACCATTTTGATGGAAAATAAAAAAAGGACAAGAAAAACAGTCAAATGAAAAGAACACCATTGTAACAAAAGAAAAAGTACAAGAATCAAGCTGAAACAAAAAAGACTTAAGTTAAAATTGAAAAATAAAAAACAAAATCAAATACTTAAGTGAAAACACAATTTTGGGCAAAGACAAAATGACAACAAAACTAAATTCCAACGGACCAAAAAGTACACGTTCAGGCAACAAGTCAAGATGGATATCAACAGTAAAGGTAAGTGAACTTGTTGAGGGAAAACGTATTGGTGTCAAGAACAGTTTTAAAAGACACATTTGGCTTTTTCTTTTATTTATTTCAATTGAACTTGAACTTTTTTAGTGGACTTATTTGAAAAAGTCCAAGATGACAAGGAAAAGCAGTTGTCTTAAACTACTTTTTGTGGACACATAAGAATCAATCCAACAAGAACGAAGTCGAAATATGACGGACAAAAAGAAATGAAAGATTAGAGTGTAGTAAAAGAGATAATTTTGGTGGCAAAAAAGTAGAACTGACAAAAAGCCTAGGATTCTAGAGTTAAGTTGAAATAAGAAATAATTAGGGATAAAATTTAATTTCTGAGGCAAATGTTTAAGTATAAAGAACAATGTATATATACATATATATACATATATATATATACACATATATATATATATATATACATATATACATATATATGTGTATATATATATACATATATGTGTGTATATATATATATATATATATATACAAATATATATATATATATATATATATACATATATATATATATACATATATATAAAGAGAGAGAGCGAATGAGCAGAAAATTGATAAATTATTATTAATTTGTAATTAAGTGGGGGTGGGTATAAATAAGATTTACTTCCACTCATTCCTTTTCGGATATATAATTCATTTAATCACTTGATATGTTTTATTGTCTTAGTTTACATGCGTTTGGCTTCTGTAGAGTATTTTTGTTTTATTTTTGATTATCATCATTGATATCATTATTATTACTTTATTTGTATGACTATTATTGTTATTGTTATTTATTTGTCCGAATTAAACTTTACTTCTACTACTAAACATTTATAAAAATGAAAAAATTAACAAAAATTAGTCAAATTGACCGTAAATACAATTCTGATGAAAAAAATCCCAAAATGTCTGATCAAAGTTAAGTGTCATTCGTTCATTCATTTTTTATACCCGGCTATCCCTTTCGGGGTTGTGGGGGGCTGGAGCCGATCCCAGCTATCATCGGGCGAGAGGCGGGGTACACCCTGAATCGGTCGCCAGTCGATCGCAGGGCAACATAAAGAGACAGACAACCATTCACACTCATGCCTAAGGACAATTTAGAGGCACCAATTAACCGAATGAGCATGTTTTTGGTCTGTGGGAGGAAGCCGGAGTACCCGGAGAGAACCCATGCATGCACTGGAAGAACATGCAAACTTCACACAGAAAGGCCCTCCTGACCCGGAATCGAACCGGGAACCTTCTTGCTGTGAGGCACCGTGCCACCGTGCCACCCCAAAGTTAAGTGTTATTTACAAAAATAATACTGGAATTATTTTTTCAAGGGGAAATGATCTCACTAACCAAGATAGAGTCGCAATGTCATGGAAAAACAAAACATGATGATTGATGTTGCACGGGGGAACAAATTTAGAAAACATATGACTTAAGGACGTGTCAAAATACAATGTAAAATGGTAACTGTAGCTTGAAGCCCCAAATCGCTATCAAAAGATGATTTATGAGCCGAAATAATGTTGAGGAATAAAGTTTAAATATAGCCTAAAGCATAGGCTTAAATATTGTTGCACGGTGGGGCAGCAGGTAGTGCTTGTGCCCCATAGCAACAGGGTTGGTGGTTCAATCCCTGGGCTGGGCTCAGATTTTCTGTGAGAAGTTTGGATGTTTTCCTGCACGTGCCTGTGGTCTTTCTGGTAGGAGTGTGAATCCTTGTCCGCCTCTCTAAGTAGCCCTGGGATCAGCTGGAAACCGGTTCAGGGTGTACCCTGCCTCTATCATCTGGGATAGGCTGCAGCCTTTTACAGCTCTGGAAGGCATAAGTGGTATAGACGATGGATGGATGAATGGATGGATGTAGGTTTGAATACAAGTGCTATTGTCACTTTGATATTTCAGGTCCTGAAGGTATATTTTAACTTAATCATATTTCAGCATTTTGGTCAACATTTCAACTTCCTCAATGAAGGCTTATAAATTATTCTTTAAATATTTTTTTATCATTCCTAACACTTCACCTATTTTCCAAAATTGCATGTCTGGGATATTCTCCCAACTGAATTCTCAACATTTACTCAATATTCTCAACAATATTCTCAACATTCTGATTTTCATTACTGAACGTAATCCTTGCAGAGCAGAATAATCAAATGTCCTCCTCCCTTCATTATTCGTCTCCCTCCTCACTTACACTCTCACATCGGTGCGTCGTTCCAGTTGACCTTGGGGATTTTAAGAGGACCTGCATCTGAGTCTCACAGGTTAATAAGGAAACTCATTAGAGAAGGAAAAAGTGGAAATACCACACTGATTAGTCAGCCAAAGTAATCAATTACAAGTAACAGTCCTGCTTTCAAAATATCACTTAGTATTAAGAGATTAATCCACATTAAGCGCTCATTATGCAAAACTTGCCCTTTAAGATTGTGTTGTTATTATACAGCATATTTTATTATGATTTATTTATGTATTTACAACAAGACCACAGGGTAATACAAATCATAGACAAAAAAAAGCAGTAAGACTAACAATACCCTCTTAAATAAAGCTTAGTTTATCTTTATTTTGTCTTGGATATTTGATAACAGTTCCAGTTCTTAAGACTCCATGGTCCTTCATGCAGACTTCACAGGGGGCCTCAAACCTGCGGTCATCACTATCATGCTTAAAAAATACAACACCAGTGAATGTTGCAAAGAAATGGAATATTCAAATAAAAAGACCATCTACAGTCACCATTTTCATGTGGTGACTTATTCACAAATATCGGTTTTGATGAGAAATGTGAAGCTGAGCTGAGATGAGTGCTCTCAGATGGGGCCAACTTAGGGAGGGTTCCTACTGTCATTGCAAAATATGCTCATTTTAGGTCAGTGCTACGATTTTAAGTTCTTCCGTTTTCTTGAGCCCCCCAGCTGGCCTGAAACCAAGCAGTAGCCTGTCCCACCATGGGTGAGCAGCTCCTCTGATTTTTATTTGGATGTTACCTGTAATTTCTGTCAATGTAGATCTATGTTTAGCTGTTATAATGATAAAAAAAGGTGTAACATTCAAACTACTAAAGGTATTTTGCTTTATATTGACTTTTTGCCCCATGTGGACAAAATGTTAACA
Source organism: Scarus forsteni (assembly GCA_036419115.1). Classification (NCBI taxonomy): domain Eukaryota; kingdom Metazoa; phylum Chordata; class Actinopteri; order Labriformes; family Labridae; genus Scarus; species Scarus forsteni. The sequence continues at coordinate 4,377,010 of JAZDUH010000245.1, read as the reverse complement.
TTTTTCTTTGCATATATTCATTTGCCAATCTCTGTGTCAGAAAATTTTATCAAATGAAAAAAAATGACAAGGAAGTAGTCAAAACAACAAATTAACTAACAACAGAAAACTAATTTAACTCCCAATTAGAAAACACGACAAATGAAAACAATTACAAACAAAATATAAGAATAAACAAATTATAAAACACATAAAATATCACTACAAAAAATTTACACACTAAAAAAAGCACAACGAATCAAAAACATGAAAACAAGTCCAAAAACACCGAAACAAATAAAAGACAACCGCAGTCATTAAGATTTACACAACAAAAACACACAATGATAAAACAAGGAATTAAAATAGTTTAAAAATAACAAACAAGTAACAAAAATACTGAAATAAACAACTGATCAGAAATACATAGAAAAAACTTTAAAAATAAAAACAAAATGGTCATCATTCTTAAGTATTATTTTTTCTAATTTATCACGTTTTTGATTTGTTGCATTCAAAATAAGCTGTGTCTCTGTGTATGCTTTTTTGGTGTGTCTTTTTACTTGTGTTTTGTAGTTAATTGCCATGTATTTTTATTGACCTTTATTCATTTCTTTATTTTAGTATTATTTTATTTTACTTTGCACAATAAGTGATTACATAAGATGAAATTGGAAATGTTTGAAAAGATATTCAGGAGAGGTTAAGAAGCCATCAGGCTTTTGCAAGGGACCTCACTTTTCTATGAGAAGTAAAACAAGTTCAGTAAGAACACAAACTAATACATACATGCACCCATATGCGGTCATTCATTTTTTACAAAGAAAAACAAGAATTCTTATCTACTATTGTTGTAGTGTTTCCTGGTAAGGCATTTGCTTGATTTTTAGTTGTTTTCTGATCAATAATGGGATGCGTTTTGTGGAGGGGTTGTTACTGTGTTTGTCATTTATTATGTTGAAATGCTGAGTCAGCATTTCAACATATTGTTCTTCCTAAAATTTCTTCTTCTTTTTTTTCTTTTTCTTCTTCTTTTTCTTCTTATTCTTTAAGATTTTGGCACCTTTCACAGGCTTCAAATTTGCACAGATTTTCACAGAAAAAAATTGACATATGCAGCATGTTCAGGAGAAGTGCACTTGTATTTTCACAGGTTTAACAGTCATACTTTTTACAGTAAAAAATAATTTCTGCATGTATTTTTACATTGAAATCAATGGGACATTTCTGCAGGTCTGCTGAAAACTTCAGCAACTTTGAAGCTCCACAGATTGGGCATCCTTTTCCTGATATCTATTCCGGTTTAGACACAGCGAGTGTTCGTTTACCCGGAAGTACCAAGCGTTATTAGAGTGCTCTATGAGACAAACAGGAGAAATACCGTGCTTTCCACATTTTAGTAATTTAGCCCTGTGGTTGAAAGATTAGGGCAGTAGACTATGGAACGAGAGATATGGGTTCAAATCCAGGCTGAGGCGGATGTACCTTTCTTTCCATCTAGTACAGATTCTTCATTACAATAGCATAATCATGCTTGTCTTTACACTCTCAACCTTACTTTGGACGTATTACACTGACTGGCCACTTTATTAGGTACATCTACAAATATCAACACATTTAACCATGTTACAAAATAGTCATTCATTTTCTGCTTTCTTTCACAACTGCAAACAGTTTTTACTGCACTTTTCACTATCTGCCACAGTTTCTAAGATATGACTGTTGAAGCTACATCAACTTTTGCATAGTTCTTTGAAGTTAGACCATGGTCACGTGACCTGTGGACCTGAGCTCCATTATCTATAATTTTCTGCAAACATTTTTATTGCACATTTCACACATTTTCAGCCCTGATTTACTGATTAAAACTATTCATGTCACATTTTAAACTTTCATTGCATTATTTTTAGCAATTTCATTTTACAGTTTCAGCAGTCACACTCAGCATTTCAACGCATTTCCTGCATGGAAATGCAAATTCTCTAGTTTGTTTTATCTTTGTGTTTTCCTCATGAATTTTCTTTTTTTGTCTTGTTTTGCACTTTCGGGCCACCATACATAGACCTAGCGTTCATACACTGCATTGTGGTGTAACTTTGGCCTCAGTCCTGTTGTTTCAACATAGTTGAAGGATGTCCCGTTGGTGTCTTCAGTGACTCAGATCCAGCTCAGAAGTGTTTCCCAGTGTCCTGAACCAAAGGTCAGTAAATTCCCTTCTTCGGATTGGACTCTTTAGAAGACTACTCACTGTCAAGAAACACACCGACGGTCACATGGAGAAGTCTACTTAAACTAGAAGGCATGAGAAACCCTATACTGACAATGTGATGTTGAAGTTAAGAAGAAATGAATGATAAAATGCTGCTACAGCTGCCTAACGTTCACCGCTAAGCACTTTCGCGTGACGTTCTGTTGTGTAATGTTAGCTTAACGGCGTTAACGTCAACTTCAGCTGTTGGTGCTGAGCAAAGCTAATCGGAAGAGATGACTCTGCCTTTTTAATTTATTTTTCCAATAAAGCTCTTACATTCGTTAATGTGTCGTATAAAGACAGCAAGCGTTGGCCAACATAGCAAACATTAGACATTAGTTATACACAGAGCTAACATAATTTCAGACCTTGAAATACTGACACTTTAATTTTACAGCAAAGCCACATTCAGAGGTCAGAGCAGAAAGATTTATCTGCAGTGTGTCTCTTTAAAATACCAAACAAAGCAACAGAGAAGCTGTAAAACCGTCAAAATCAACTGTGTTTAAACAAATGATTTCATAACAATATTAAAATAAAACTATTGATATTACAAATTTTAACTACTTCCATTAACATCTTAATTTTCATGAGTATCATTGTTTTTATAATCTTTATTTTCGTTATATTGTTACTGTTATTTTTAAAATTTAAAATTAACAGTAATATTTAAAGCATTATTTCAACAACTCATATGCCAACACGGACACTCTTCTGTTTTGTGAACTTCCATCTTTACATGATTGGCTATATGATTGCTGGTGTAATGATCTATGATATCTGTTTCATAATGTATCCTACCCTTTTTGGAGTTGTAAGCAGTAGCTTAAATTGAAGTTTATTTTATTTCATAAGTTGTGTTTTGTTGACATACTTCAATCATAGTCTCGGCATGAAGATAGTACTATATCTTCAGTACAGATAAGTCATAGTGTAGTCTTTTGGTATATTACTTGGATTAGGGCTGTCCCAAATCAGGACTGTTACCATATTTTTGGTTATTTGTGGGGACACGGGACACAGGACCTGAAAATGACAATATCGGGACCTCTGGTCAGCCTACCTGTGAAATCTTTTACACTGTTTTAGCAAGTTTTTAGATACTTTAAAATCATCTACACACACATAAAAATAAGTCAATGAAAATAACATTTTGTCAAATTGTGAGGCACTCTCATTTTTTCCGTATTAAAAAATGGAGATAGCCCAGCATCATGAGATTTTACCTAGTCATGTAACAGTTAAAGTGGGACTTACTTAGCAGCGTGTCTTATGGTAAGTTTACTTATTTAGCACCTTTAAAACAGATGCTTTAATATGCATAGCAAAGCAAGGAACCCGGGGTACAATAAAATGAACATCAACAACCAAGCTAAACAGAGAACAAAATAGTGAAACAACAGGGCAGGAAGAAAATGCAAACACAGTAAAATAAATGAATAAAAAGGAATGTAATTGGTCAACTAGAAACCACTGAAGCACTATGTGAATAAACTACATAAATGCAGGTTAAAATTAAGCAGGAGTATCATTAATTAAGATGTTTTATGAGAAGATGACAGTAATTAGACAAGGAATAAATAGATGATGACATAGTAAGTGAGGAAATTTCTGTGGAGTAGAACGAGGTGAAGTACAGCTGAAAAGAGGCAAAATTCACATTTTCATGAAAGTGGTCATACAGACCTTGAGTAAATATATTCAGCTTCTTTCCACTGCAGTGACACCTGAATTATTAGAGCAGCAGAATCCTGTGAAAACTGCTTTGGTGTCAGTAAACACTGATGTAAGGCCAGGAAAAGAGGAACCCATCTGGTCCGATGCAACACCTGCTGCACATCCGTATTTCTTCTACAAATGGTGGTCAGATGGTCCTGTATGCTGTCATGTGTGAGTTTATGGAGCACATTATTGGGGCACAGACCACAGATCGTGAGCTCTGAGGTCATTTTCAGTGCCCTTTCCTTTTTCCCACCTTTATTTTCACAACCTTTGATGTGACTGCTATGCACATAGTTAACAAAATAGCTGAAGGAATGTTAACCAGTGAATTTACTTGAGCTTGCACACTGGATTTTTTTGATCATCTGAGTATTTAAGGCTTTCTCAACACTGCAGGTCACACATGCCCTTCATACATTCACACCACGATGTGTCAGGTAATTTACATGCCACAGCTTGGGAATCAATTTGGGATTAGAGTCTTGCTCAAGGACACTTCACCTTGTGCCAGCAGGATTGAACTCCAACTATTCAATCAAATACAACCAACTCTTCCACTGATCCACCACCAACAGCATAAATCCTCAGGGAAATAGATACCCCTGTGTATTCAGGCTATCTTTATTCTTTTTCAGATTCCAGTGAACCAACTCGTATCAGTGTCATTTAAAGCATTTACTGCAGCAGTAAACGCTGTGTAAGTCTGGCATCCAAGTCTCAATCTCACTGCTCCCTGAAGGATTATTTTAAGTGTTGAATTAAGAGAAATAAAGCAAAATGTAGCTTGATTGGATGAACGTCCTCAGAAGGATTTATTGTAGAGCAGTGATTTTTAAGTTATTTTTGTGCGAGGCATGCCTAAATTCAAGCCACAATCTAACGCATCCATACATATCCTTACAAAAAAAGCATTTGGATGACTCTTTTTGGAGTACTTTATTTCTTGTCTTACCTATTTTTTTCCACTGTTTTCACATTGTCTTGTTCTTTTCCCCCACTTGCTTTTGTCTTTATCTTATCTTGTTTTATCTTGCTCTACAATTTGTAAACGTAGGCTATTTATAATGGCCGACATCTCTATCTGTCACATCAATCAATCAATCAATCAATCAATCTTTATTTGTATAGCGCCAATTCATAACAAGTGTTATCTCAAGACACTTTACAATAGAGCATAAAGCTCTTCATTTTATGGATACATTACACATATATGCATAGATACATATATATTCATACTGACCATGGTGACTTTATAGTGACAAGAGAGTGAGAAGAGAGTGACACACATATATACATGTGGGTGCTCATGCGATGAGGCGTGCTCATCGTGGGGGGTGGGGGGGGGGTGGGGTTACTAATGGAATGGTGAAGGTTAGAGGACTTTTGATGGGTGTTGTTTGGGACACAGGACACCAGGCTCTCTCCTCTCCTCTACCCCCTTCTCCACCCCCCCCAAAAAAAAAAAAAAAAAAAAAAAACTACATACTGTATTAAAACCTAAAACAAACAAACTCCATGCAAACAACAAATCAAAATCATTTTACATACATTATCATAAAGGCACACACACACACAGACAAACACAAACAAAGTTTGCAGCTGGTGGTGGGGCCAGGTATGAGTATGAGGGGATGGGGGGTTGGGTGGTGGTGTGTGGTGTGTGTGTGTGTGTTGTTGTGGTGGTGGGGGGGGGGGGGGCTGAACTCAGGTTGGCGGTTGGCGATCAAGGGGTCCCAGGCAGGGGGTCCCAGGTATGACAGTGTATGATTTTGGCTTCCTCAGTGGCCATCGTGGCGGCTTTTGCATTGACATTTTGGGCGTGGGTGTGGCCTTGGACGGGTGGGCCTGCGCCCTCTTGTGGTTTCCATGCTGAAAATGCTAGTTTCCACTCTATTGTTTCCATCTGAAATTTGTTAGTTTCCACTACTATTGCTATGACAAATTTTCCTATTTTTTATCGCCATGATTTATATAGCTCTTATTACTCTCATTCCTCCTGCTTTGTAATACTGATTACATATTATATATTATTTCTGATGTATTATATATCACATTATAATTGTGTTATTTTCATGTCACATCAACATTTGTACATACTGCAGTCATAAAAGGTTCACAAATGGTTGGGGACAGTGTTTGTCAGCATTAGGTCCAGTTACAATCTGGTGTTATATTTTCAGTGTCAATAATTTGTACACTTACTCCAGTCATAAAGGTTCACAAATGGTTGGGGACAGTATAAGAGAGTTAAAACCAGACCGGTCAAATGGTGATAATTATGCTTGAATCATGTATTCTTTGTTGAAAGTATAAGAACCAGAGACCGTGACCAAAGTAACAGGGGGTAACATAATACAAGGGTTAAAGGGACTGTGAGGAGTTTCGAAGTAATTACAAAAAAAGTCTCACTTTTAGATATATGCCTGATCGAAATACAAACTTTAAGATGAGTTTTATAGCATCAAAATAGGTTATTTATGAATGTTATTCCTTAGCCTTCCGGTTGGGTTGGACAGGGCTGGACTGGCTTGGATACTCAACTTCAGGAACAAGACAATTAAAACTAGAGCGAATTTATATCATTCGGACACGTCTTAGAGCACCGGGCTGTAAGAAGTGATATATAGCCGGCTACAAAACGACAATACTAAGTTTTCCAAAAATTGCTTGTTGTCAGACATCCAAAAGTACTGCTACGTAACTAGAAAGAGATACATTACTTCTTCGCTTTGCATCCTGTAAGTTTTGGAAAAAAGAAGTTATAAAGCAATGCAGAGTTCTGAGGAAGGTCCAAGCTGCATTTATTAGCATCACAACAAACACACGCTTTGGCTTGGGTCACGTCTTTTGGTGCGTTCCAGTTGTAGTCAGAAGTCGGAATTTCCGGAAGTCGGAATTTCCTACTGGGAACTCGGTGAAACCTCGACACCCCTGAGTTGACATTTGAAGATGGATGCCCCCAGTGTGAACAGTTATTTAGCTCCTGTAATAATCAATTTATTTGCACTTCTGACTGGGGTGTGTCGCTCTAGATCAGCTGTATACATAGTATTGTTAGACTTATATTTACAAAAATGCTGCCATAGTGATAATCACATTCTTCATGTGATATTTGTGAACAACAACGCAGGGTGTGCTAACAACAGCTAACAATAGCCTGGTAGATCGGCATGTTTTTTTCGACTTCAACTGGAACGCCGATAAGTCGGAGATGATGTCACTCCCAGTTCCGAGGTTACTGGAACGCAGCATTACGATAGCTGCCGCGCGTGCTCATGGGTAGCAGAGTCTTTATGTCGCTGCAAATAGATTCTCCTCATAGCACCTTTAAATATGTTTCCTTGATAGATGAGATTATTAACTCCGCCAAGACGGCTATGTTGTTGCCGGCGTCTGTTTGCTTGTTTTTTTTTTTGTTTCTCTGTTTGCAACATAACTCAAAAAGTTATGGACGGATTTCAATGAAATGAACAAATGATTAGATTTTGGGAGTGATCCGGATCACCGTCTGGAACAAGTAATTTTTTTAAAGGATTCTTTAATATTGCAAGATGTAATTTCCCCTAAACGTCATCTTTTTCTCTCCTGTTTGATCATGAAAATGACCACAGTTTGTCCAACAGGTCATTTAACTGCCCCATATTCTTGATATACTGATGGCCAATGTTGAAAAGTAGGGCCAATATCGGCCGATGCTGATGTTCAACCAATGCCTGTTTGCTCTCCAAAAGTTTTTTATTTCCGATATTAATTAAGAATTTATCTCAATCGTTAAATTCACAAGTCATGGTTATAATTATTAATTTAGCCTCTAAACAGAAAAAGACAGGAAGTAATGATTCCCTTAAAATTTTAATTGGAAAAGTAAAAAAGATCTATGCAAATTGTTGCATCTCTAGACCCCATGGACTAAACTCATTCAGTAGTTGTTGTATAGCTGATGATGATAATAACTTGCTGAGGTAAAACATTTTTTTTACATCTGCAATGGCTTCTTCCTCTTTCCAAAAATGAGAACTTCTTGTAGGATTACCACCATTATGCTAGGAAATGTTTTTTAAGCTCACAGTTCTGAATATGTACTTTTTTTCCAACTTGCATGACGGACTGATACATCACACAATAATTTCAAGACTGTATCTATACGCTCAGTTTGGTGGGTTTTGAACATGTTTAGGGCCTGAAAATAAAAGAATAGGTGACAAATTCACACAAAAATGAAGGATTTTGGATTAAATTTGACTTTTGCCCCCATGCCCTCATAAGAATGATCTACAAGGTAACATCCAAAAACAATGTGCAAAGAAGGAGCACTAAATATTTAACAGAAGTTTGATACAAAAAGCCAGTGTGTTTACTAGGGTTTTCTCTACAACATTTGTAGTCTGTGTGTAAGTATTATTGATATAAAATGCAAGTCTCAGTAAAATACACCGACTCCAGCCCCATTCTAGCCCACCCCTCTCCCACCCTTCTCCCCAATATGGTTCTTTTTTCTCTCATTAATTTGCATGTGCTTGCACCCACACACTTACACACAGTGTACCACTGTAATTAGCTCTGGGTTGGTCAGAAGAGCCGCACTAATATTGCAGTCTTTGTCCAGAACGGGTGTAATATTGAGAATCCAAATTTTCTTAAAAGGTTTCAGGATTTCTTTTCAGATAATACAGCGTCCTCTCAGGGGTGCACACAGATGTGTTCTTGCCGTCTTAAAGCACACGTAGGCAGCCCATGTTAGTAAGTGCTGATGGAACAATTTGTCTTTGACCTTGACTTAGTACTGGAAAAAATATCCACTCAGAAGGCAATTTAAAACATTTTCTTCAATTATTATTCCTTTTTGTCCACAGAGAAAATTTTCCAATTCATGGTGGAACTTCTTGTTACATAAAGTGTACAGACTGAGGGATTGGACTTTTTAATGTAAGTAGGAAAAGCCGTGACAGCAATTAAAACCGCAGAACGAAGCAAGCATCAGCACTTTGTCTGCTGGTTGAAATGGTTTAAAGTGACATATTTTGGAAGGAAAGAAATAATTTCTTATGTTTTCTTGCAAATGTATTGAGATGTCAGGGGTCAAAATGTAACATAAGCTGACCCAGTTTCCTGTCAGTGGTCCATGAAAGTCTGAAAACATGAAATCTCAGTCTTTTCAGAGAATGGGCTCATTGTGACAACGCTGCGAGCTATTATGATAATAACCATCAAACGTGATGATATGTCCACTGATAGGAGAACAATGGAATGGTACAGCCTAAGGAAGATTTGCCAAAATACACTTAGGGGTGCACAATATTGGATTTTTGCAGATATCTGATCAATATTTTTTCGTTCATTATTGCCAATATAATATCTCTGGTTAAAAGCACAACCACTTAAAAAATGGACATGTTCCTTTCAGTGTTTCAGTTTTTTTGTGAGAAACAGATTTGAAACAAGACAAAAATGAAACCCTGGATTTTTAAATGAACCCATGCAGGGATGAGAATGTGCATCAATATTGTACATTTGTGTAATTTGCTGATATCCCAGCCTAAATATCTGTAAAACTTTCAATATTGGTAGATACTGTCAAATAATTTGACAAGGATTGAAGGGATTCATTTGGCTTAACTGTATTTATTGGCAGGCTTAGATAAATGGGAACATGAACTGTTTTCACATTTGTTGGTGTGTTGAAGTGTTTGTCTCATTAGCTCTTATTAGCTACATACAGCTATATGGAGACACAACAGACCCCCCCACACAAGGACAACATCATGATATGAGAAAACTCGGAAAACAAGGAGACACTGTGCTGAAGTAATGGGGTTTTTTTGACATATCACAATGTTACAGGTTGATGTTGCACATTGCCAACCTGACCAACAAATAAATGAGAGGATGGTGGTCGTGAAGGAGAGGGAGCTGGTCGAGCCATGGTTGATGCTACAAGATGTTAGCAGGTAAGTCAAAAGCACCCACATCGACTTAATAGCTTTGCATGCATGAGGGTAAGCTTAGGTAACGCTCCACATTAATCATACTGCGCAGGAAAAGGCACTCAGTTACAGGCTCACTGACCTTAGGCTGTATTCTTCAGCTGGCTTAGTAGCAATGTGACAAATGTCAAGAAATGCCCTTGTGCACAGTAACATGTGAAACTACCGATAGAGTAACAATGAGGGGAAAAACACTGTAAAAGCAATCAAAAGTGAACTGTGTGTTGAAACCTGTTCCACTTCAGTCTTGTAGATTTGTTGCATGAAAGCACATTTTAAACATTTGAGCAGTCTTGCGATGAAATAGAACTTTGAAGTAGTTTGACAGTCAATAATAGGACTTTCCCACTCCCTTACTGCACCAGAAGCGGTCTGAGCGTCGGTGGCATCCAGCTGCCATTCATTTTCTATGATCGCCGGCGTCGAGGGCCGATCGAGGCGGCGGCGATCACGAGCAGCGCTTTGTGAGCGTCACGAGCAGCGTGGAGCGGCGCGATGGAAGCATTGCGAGCGATGAGCTGAAGTTGGGAGAAGCTCAACTTTGTGCAAATGAGCAGCAGTGCGAACGAGGCATCAGCCAATAATAGGCCGATCTGGATTCCAATGCGGAAGACTTTAAGAGGGAGGACGAGGAAACAAGGGATGAAAAACTTGTCGTTGCTGTCTCCAGACCCCCCAAGTGTGATCCATGGTGAAAGAGGGAACAGAAGTCCTATGTGCCTCACATATAGGCCTACACGTTCCAACCCCAATATAACCTCCCGCTTTGTGCAAATGTTTCATAAAAAGGGGAGTAAAGTCATAACAATCAAATAAGCTGTTGTTTAAGGGTCACAAGACTGTGCGTATGTCTGTTTGCTTCTCTTATTTTAGTTCAATATTTATATATTTACATATAAGTGTGAAAACGAGAGTGAAAGGAGATGGTGATGCAGAACACATCTGCACCGCAGCTTTGTAAGCCCCGCCCCTCCAGCCACTCACATCGAGTCCCCTGCCTGTGTGCTTCTGTGTGTTTTCAACTGCCAAGCAGCGCAGTGAGAGTGGCCAAAGCGTCGACAAGCAATTTTGACGCTTTTGGTGTGAACGTACAGTTAGAGCCTTCTTCGCTTGCCTATAGCACCGTGTAAGTTTGGCATTGAGCCGTTGTCATTTCAGGCCCAGTACGTATTGCTATACCATGCACGAGTGGTTTGCCCTTCTCTGCACTGTCCTCCAAAATAATAATAATAATAATAAACACAAGAGGACAAAAGCTGAACCGAAATGTGGCCAGACTTTAAATGGGCACGCATAATATTATTGGAGTATCAAAGGAGCCGTTGAAAAGTTGTTTATACATATCCGTGGACGCTGCCATACTGTATACATCATCTCTAACCACTCAAAGACCACTTCAGTCATTCCAATACTGCTCCTCCCCCCTGGTGAGTGAATACTATACTCTCTATATATAAAGTACTATAGTACCTAACTGAAATTATAACACTGTCTTACATTTACCAAGAATTCTGAAACGTGTACAGGGAATACACAATATATCACTCATATAAAAAAAACAGTCATACCTCATACAATCATAACCTGCAAAATTTACATCCAAATAATAAGCAAACACGAAGTGGTATTTACTTATTAATGTACTTCTGGAAAATTATTTCTTCATGCCTCTTTTTAACTGAATTATGCTCAAAATTTGCTTTAGGTCTACACTTAGTCTATTCCACTGTTTAACTTTTCTCTTCTTCTCATAAAACATTTTCTGATTTTTTTTCTGATAGCACATTATATTCCTCGCTTTGTATAATAGTTGAATTGTCTTGACTCTTGTGCTTCACCAACTTATAAGTTTTAGGGTTTTAGATTTAAGAAAAAGGTTATTCGTGTGTGCCCAAATGTTTGTGTGAAGATGTTTTTTCATGTGGTAACATCTTCACTGCATGGCTCAACAAACCACTTTTTTTCCAAACATGAAGGCTGTCAATGTGCAGGAGGAATTTTTTTATACTGCACCCTTTTTTAACTTTATTTGGATTCCTGTTTTTTTAATTAATTTGGGATATAACTAACATAGCTACAAATCAAAGCTACAAAGATTTGTTATTGGTCAGATGGCTGTATGTCCCACCTCAACCTGGCCTCCCTGTCAGTTTGAGGGTTGATCTAAACAATGTCCCAAAGCCTTCTCTGATAATCAAGTGACAGACGTCTCATGGCTTCAGCAAATTATTTTTCTGTCAATATGTAAAATGAGTTCCTACCTAATGCTGCTTAAATTTAGCTGACTCAGATTTAGGTTTCTTTAATTCAACCCTTACATCAGAAGACTGTGAACAGATTTGGAAATGACCCTTGGAAAACTATCATCCCACACCAACACACGTCCAAAGACAAGTTTTTTTAGGGATTTTATTTACAGTCTAGTCTCAGATTGAGATTTGATAAAGACTTTGGATCTTACATGGCCACTATTTGCAAGACTACAAATAGGCTATTTTAGCAGTTTTTCCTACCATGCATTTTTCCCATAATGCTACATCTTCATCCATATCATTTTCGTCCATCTTTTTTCCTTTGCCACTTGTGAAATGTTGGACAATTCACATCAAAAAGGCTGGGGTGATCTGCCCACAGCTCAACCTTCCAATCCTCTTTCTGGATGGTGGATATTGGTCAGGACCTCCGACATTTCACTGCCATTGTTTCTCGTTTCCTTTTTCTGCTTTGGTCAGAGCTCATCTGTTAGTTCTTGATAGTGCTACGTCACTGCGACTGGCAATAATATCAAACACATTTGATATTATCTCAAACCCAAGACTAGAAGACTAACACAAAACAACTCAAATTACCACCTTTAAACTTAACGATGGAGTTGGTGGAAGTGCTGTGACTCCTGTAAGACTCCTTAAACTTACTCAAGACTTTCAGTTATTAGTCTGTGACTGTGGAAATTGTTAGGCTACCTGACATGCCGGACGGACAGTTCCATATATCCTACACGGAAGTGTTTCACAAGTCCATCTTGGAAAGAGCCGTTTGAACATGCTTTCAGAGGCAGAATCTTGAAAAACAACATCAGCTTGGGATTGGATGATTGTTCGGCTTGTCAGACTCATCACAGATCAATCCGTATCAAGTTTGATGAAGCTCGTGCTGTGACTCAGACTCGAGTCGACTTGAGTTGCTAATGAGATGACTTGCAACTCGACATGGACTCAGGAGGTAAAAACTTGAGACTCAACTCGGACTCGGGAGAAAATGTCTCCGACTTGATTTGAGACAACATGATTTGGAAAACTGCATGCACTCGGGCTTTATATGAAGAGCCAGACAGGAGATATACGCCGCTCTTTCCTTTTAGGCTCACTTTACTGATGCTCCATTCACAGTACACTTGTCCGTCCCCTATTATTGTCCCCCACATGACACAGTACTACATACATCAGTCCTCCAACACACCCGCTTCTGCTGCAGTGATGATCAGTGGGCAGGGTGCGCGGGACACAGGTTTCAAATTGGGAACCGCTATGTCTTCTGTGAACAAAGTTATTTCCTTTGCATAAAAAGAATTTTAATCAGATGGAAAATGAAGACACACCAAGTGCACGACCTGCAACACCTCAATAAGCGAAAAAGAGGGCACAACATCAAACTTTATCTGTCACCTAAGGACACAAGGTCAAGAAAGTGAAACCTGCAAATGTTAGCCAGATAGCTAACGTTCCTGCCATAGGTCAATATGGCAGGAACATTAGCCCGACCTGTGGTCAATATGAAGCTAGCAAAGCTAACATCAGTAAAGAGGGTGTACGTGTGTTATATGTGTGGAAGGATAAGATTTCTCTTTTCAAGATAAAAATCAGAGTGCTTTTGGGTGGACTGGGGAACAATGGTGAGGGTGAGGTCATAACCTGTGACCAACTCGACTTGACTTGACAAAACCTGTGACTCGACTCTGCTTGACTTGCCCACGACAGAAAAAACTTGGGACTTGCTTGAGACTCGGATCAAATGACTTGAGACTTGCTTGGGACTCGGACCGGAGGGACTTGGGCAATTGTCTGGCTTAAACTACCTTAGACTGTCGTCTTACATCCTCGATGTCCATTGAGGATTTCCGCGTTCTCTCCCAGTTTCCCAGCAGTGAGCCCCAGTCAGGAGAAGAGCAAAAACATGATTTCTTCTAAGACAAGCTTCAAGTGACGTTCTTTGCTCCTCTTTCAAAGAATAAATTGAGTCCATTTCTGATAAAAAGCGCAGATATTGAGACCGCTTCAAAAGCCGGCATTGTTTCCAAACATGCAGTCACTTCCTGTCGTCACGTCTGCAGGTCCTTCCTCTCCTTCCTGATTAGGCCATTAAGCATTTAGCCGAGTGAAGTCTTTGGACGATGGAAGTTGGGAAGACGCTCATGCAAGGTTTCAGACGATGAATTAAGCAGGTCCGTCTGCTCTGTAAGGCTAATTGTTTGGTGTAAGCCCAGTTTTAGGAGCCCAGTCATTTCTATGTTCATGCCTGGATAATAATTCAGAGACCCTAAATACGTGTGCAAAAATTTGCTCTGAAAAGACATTTTCATGATGTGTCTCTTTTAAAGTGAAAGTTATGTAATTAAGTTTTGATGCTTAAATGAAAACCCTTGCAGTGAATCAGCCAATAACCTCGGAAGTGAAATCTTTTCAGTGCAGGCTGTAATGTTTTTATTGTGCTATCACAGCCTTTCAGCGGCTCTCAGTAATAAATATGCAGGTTCTCCTTACAAGCCGGCAAAATAGAAAAGCTAATATTCCGTTCAATCATGTGCCTCTCTGATAGCGCAGATTACACTTCAATGGGATATGAGCGCAGCAGAGTTGTACTGTAGATGCAAATGCTGGAAGAGAATTTGCAATATCGCATTTAACAGTTTGCCTGTGTTTTGTCAATAGAGCTGGGAAGGTCATTTGCTCAAAGCATCCTGCAGTGATTTCCATTTGATTATATTTTGTTTTGTGGCAGCGCTCCGTGCTATTTGTTCACTATTGAGAATCTTTTGCCATTTGTTGGAGGAGTATTCTCTGCAGACTCATTTAGCCAGAGTCTATCTGCAGACCCCTCCTCTATCCTGAGCTCCAAGCATCATTGTGCCTGTCACTGATGCATCTGTCTCCACTGGTATCTATAAATACCCCCTTCTCTCCCCTTCAAAAACCTGATTCCCATTGATTTAGTGACCTATATACGCATCAACACCATCCCTGTCTTCCTCCGGCTCCCTGCTCTTTCCATCGATGCTCCTCCACTGTCTCCACCTCCTCATTGCCCCCTTCTTTCCCCTAAATCAGTCTCTGTCTCCATGTTCAACTCAGACTACCTTTCCCTGCACCTTCCCCACCTTCCCCTCCGGCGATAAAGCGTGAGAACTAATAATAGTTCACGGTGGCAGCTTAAGTCATGCCACATGAAAGGGATTTGAGTGTGCAGAGGAACAGTGGCTGCTGCTCATTTTTGTATTTCAAAGTCTTGTCATTGTGGTAAACTGAGCCTTTGGCTAATCTCTGGTGTGTGTAAACATTGGAGTAGATAGTCTGATGAAAGGAGTTTCTCAAAAGAGGCGCAAAAATTCAATAAGAAATCTGACTCTGGCTGAAAGACGACCGGCATGCAAACACACAAACACGTGGGACAACAGTGCTGTGAAGCTCTGTGTGTGTCCATGTGTGTGCAGGTTTACAGGAAGGTGCTGTGATGAAATTATGCTGCACCCTGCAAACTAATGCTGTAATGTTGAATACATGGCAAGCAGCAGGGGATTAATAATGAATAAACTCTGTCATAACATCAGTTCAGCTGCAGAAATCATAAGGGGATTTGTATCGGGGCTGTGTTGAAGTATGGAGATGTGATTATAATACTTACAGTGTTATCATTTAAATTTTGAGCCTTAAAGGGATATTTCACTATTTTTTAAGCTGAGTTGTGTGAGGTACCTGACATAGACAGTGAAGTGGCTTATAGGGCTTCCAACAGCGCTGCACCTTTAAGGAGAGTGAGCTCAGACTACCAGTAAGGTACACTGTTGTTGGTGGGTACAGTTATTTTTCAGAATTGTGTGAGTTTTGCATCATAATAAACCACATAGCTTTGTTGGATTGAATGTATAACTCAGTGAAAAATTTCAGAGAGCTTTACTTTTCCTCTAGGAAGTGTCTGCGTTTGGTACTATTTTATATTTGAATGTTTTTATCGAAATATTAACATATTTCAAACGCACACAATATGATCTCCCTCAAGAAGACAGATATAAAATAAATGAAAATAAATAAAAAAAATTGAAGTTTAATACATAGAAAAATAGTAATAATAATGCTGATACTAATAATAATAGTAATAGCAATAAGAAGAGGAAGAAAGAAAAGCAAAATTAGCTACATAAATAGTGCAAAGTAACCTCATAAATGAAAAATCACTTGGTCACTGTAATTGTTAACTCAACAGGGAGTTTTTCATCATACCTTGGAAATGGGTTTTATACACTGCCTGGCCCAAAAAAAAAAAGTTGCCACCAAAAAACAAGGTCACGCACCCTTAATATTTTGCTGGACCACCTTTGTCTTGATTACAGCACAAATTCGCCGTGGCATTGTTTCAATAAGCTTCTGTACTATCACAAGATTTGTTACAGATCATATCACTGCCCCCACAGGCTTTGACAGTAGGCACTAGGCATGATGAGTGCATCACTTCATCACTGCCTCTCTTCTTACCCTGATGCTCCCATCACTCTGGAACAGGGTCAGTTTGGACTCATCAGACCACATTACCTTCTTCTAGTCCTCCAGAGTCTAATCTTTATGCTATCTAACAAACTGAAGCCTTTTTCTCCTATTAGCCTTACTGATTGGTGGTTTTCTTAAGGCTACACAGCTGTTCAGTCCCAATCCTCTGTGCTCCCTTTGCACTGTGCGTGTGGAAATGCTCTTACCTTCATTATTAAACAAACCCATGAGTTCTACTGTTGTTTTTCTTTGATTTGATTTGGCAAAACGTTTAAGTGATCGCCAGTCAAGATCATTTAGGATTTTATTCCGACCACATTTCTTCCTTGAAGATGATGATTCCCCTCTGTCCTTCCAGTTTTTAACAATATGTTGGACCCAATTTTTGTAGTTTATGCAGTCTCCTTAGATGTTTTCTCTGTTTGGTGCATTCCAATGATTTGACCCTTCTTAATCAGACTAACATCTTCTCTACGACCACAGGATGTGTCTTTTGATATGGTAAATGGCTATTTAAGAAATGATAAGCTACTCATTGCATCAGCTGTGGTTAAATAACTTGTTGCCAGCTGAAAGATAATCACCCATGCAGTAATTATCCATTCGGAGGCTTGTACCTATTTGCTTAGTTAAATCCAGTTGTTGACTTTTTTAGCCAGGCACTGTGCCTCAGTTGTTCCACCTTTAGATGAGCCACCATGTCCATCACCCATCACTTATGAGAGGGGGGTACTGTCTTTTTCAATAAAGCAGGATAGTTAACAACATAACAGCATAACATTGTCATCAGAAACAGAAAGGTTTCTCCTCTGCATTTTCAAACGCAAGAACGACTGGAAACGCTCAAGCATGCATGCCAGGCCAGTAGATGGCAATGTAAGTTTGTAATGACACAGTGGTATCACAACCTGGTATGCTTTCAGGTGAAGGCAAACTTTTCAAAAACAAGAATGGCTAGTGGATGTACCAGGACGCAGGAATATTTTGTCTGGATGACAAATCTGTCTGGATATTTTTGTCTGGATAACAAACTGAGCATGGTAAGCAGCACACATGTTGCTTGGTAAATTAGCCAAATCTGTTATTGTTGTTCCTGGGATGAGCACGCAACCTTTATCTGAAAAAGTACAGCACATGCAGTGACGTTAGCATTCTCTCTGGAAACGCTGAATCATGTTTACATGGAGATGGATATGAAAACATTTTCAGAACTTTAACACTGGACCCTGGTTTCCAAAGTTTTCAGATTCACGCACTCCAGGCACCTCCTCTTGTAAACAAGAGGCGAAAACACAATGAAAAAAAATCAGTTCATACGTTTTCATTGTTGTGTAATCAGGATCTAGGGGTGATGTCTGTCAGTGGGGCTCGTTGTCAGGCCAATACCATGTAGATCATACAAGCCCACCTCAGGAATCCCAAACTATCCCTTTAACTATGACCTTAAAAAAGTGTCATATTTGAGCTAGAGTGTACATTTGTACAAAGTTTGAAGAGAATTCCTCAAATTGTTTTTTGCATATCCTTCAAGAACTAAAGATGGTGCCCCATAACCATAACCTTTGCATCTCTGAGATTTTGCGCTCTGAACTTCAAGTTTATGACCCTCATCTTTGACCTGCAATGTCCAAAATTCAACATTTTCATCCTTGAGTTGGACTGAACGTTGGTGCTAGTTGGAACAAAATCCCTAAGTGTTGTTCTTGCATTTACAAAATTTCCTTGGAAGCACAGACAGACAAAGGTGAGACAACATAATGATTACTTGCTTCTAAAACTCCTTGTCACTGTGGAGGCAAAAATACAAAACAACTACAGCCTGTGTACTGAGGAAATGTGATGACAGTGTTGACTAGGCTTTTGTTCTGTTTCCTGCTCTGGTGTCAGGTAAGTTATTTTATTGTCCTTTTTGAATGGTACAAAACGACTCTAGCATAGGTGTGATAGTGGGATGTGTGGTTGTGTTGGCCTGCAGCTACAAACAAAAGACATTGTTTTGCTTTGTTAAGTAATGTCCTGTGGAAGTGGAGCAGATTACGTAAGATTATTCTGCTTCTTGCCATTTAGGATCCAAGATTTTACATTTCCGTTTCATCGTTTTGTTTGGTCAGCAGATTAAATAAACGTATGAACCGAGTACATATGGACAGTATGTGAAACACACTCAAGAAGCTTGTTCCCATTTCTTATCATGTAACTTCCTAACACCTTTTTTTATCGAGTGAGGCCACACGGATCACATGTGGGACAGGGGCATGTGCGCACAAGCTGCAGGAGATGGAAAGAAGCATTACTGAGGATAAGATAGGAGGGCAGAGTGAGATCAGAGCGCGTGATTTTCTGTCACACCGCCCAGGCTTTGCTTTCACCTGTACAGTGTTCCTATTCATACCTCAGGATGGACTGGCGCTTTCCTGTGACCCCACACTGACACCTGGTGGCTCCAAGAGGGAGAAAATCCACATCACAGTCGCAGCTGCTCCTCCTCTGTGCCTCGAGGAACCACGGTGTCAGCTCCACACTCTTTGAAACATCAGCCTGCTGTTTTGGGAGGTTATTTTGGGCTTTTATGCCTGTATGCCGCAACCACAGTCGCTAGAGTGGATAACAGGAGAGAGGGAGCAGGTGATGCTGGGGTGCCAAAGTATAATTAACCTTTTGGACAACACATTCTGAAACATAAACAAACAACACAGATGGAAGGAAATCTGACAAGAAATACACTTTATAGAATTTTTCTGCTTAAAATAAACAACAATAACTAGGATGAATCTTATTTTAAACAAAACATTTTGTTTTTGTATATTGTTTGTTTAAATGTTATAGATATGAAAAAAGAAATGGATAAGGACAATCATATTAGAAAGGATTCATGTCAAAATTAAATCTAGATAGACTTTTGCACGCTGGGTAGATGTAGATACTACTATTATCCATCCATTCATCCATCCATAAGCTAGATCTCTTATCCCTTTTATGGTCACGGGGGGCTGGAGCCTGAACCAGTCCCCGGCCAATTGCAGGGCCACATAGAGAGACAGACAACCACTCATGCTTACAGTCATGCTTAGGAGCAATTTCGAGTCAACTGTTAACTTAATTAGCATGTTGTGGGAGGAATAATAATTATTTTACCTTTTCCTGTGCTTTTTTGCTTGACATTACTGATTTCACTAACACCATGTGACCTTCCATTTTCATTTCCTTGTTCACTTTAAGTCAAATGAAATAAACAGAAGCAAATGTTAACCCTGATTTTGAATGAATCTGAACTTAAAACCAAAAACAGTTCTTAAAGGTGCTATGAGGAGAATCTGTTACCGGCGACATTAGGACTCTGCTACCCATGATTACGTGCGGCGACTGTCATAATGCTGCATTTCAGTAACCTCGGAATTGGGAGTGACATCATCTCTGAGTTATCGGCGTTCCAGTTGAAGTCGGAAAAAACATGCCGATCTACCAGCTGTTGTTAGCTCGGGAGTGGCAAGGTTTCACCGAGTTCCCAGTAGGAAATTCTGACTTCGGGGGATGTTCCTGTTGCAGTTTCCTACTCGGAACTTGGAAATTCCTACTTCTGACTACAACTAGAACGCACCAAAAGACACAAGCCAAAGCGTGCCTTTGTTGTGATGCTAATAAAGCATTCAGCTCAGACCTTCCTCAGAACTCTATATTGCTTTACAACTTATTTTTTCAACAACTTACAGGAATCAAGACGATGAGGTAATGTATCTCTTTCTAGTTATGTAGCGGTAGTTTTTGATGTGTGCCAACAAGCAATTTTTGGAAAACTTAGTATCGTAGATTTGTAGCCGGCTATATATCGTTACTTACAGCCCGGTTCTCTAAGACGTGTCCGAATAATATAAATTTGCTCTCGTTTTATTTTGTCTTGTTCCCGAAGTTGAGTATCCAGGCCAGTCCAACCCTGTCCAACCCGACCAGAAGGCTAAGGAATAGCATTTATAGATAACCTATTTTGATGCTATAAAACTCATCTTAAAGTGTGTATTTCGATCAGGCATATATCTAATACTTGTGTATTTCGATCAGGCATATATCTAATACTGAGACTTTTTTGTAGTTAATTAGAAACTCCTCACAGTCTCTTTAATTTAGTTTTTGGTTCAACCTAGAAAAAACATAACCAAATCATTTTCTGCACTTTTTTGTTCAATAAATTGCTGTCTCATAATAAATTATACTTTGGTACCCTGGCCAGGAATTGGATGCAGACCACAGGCTGTATGTTGACCCTTAGCCTGCTGCTTTTAAGGACAGCATGAGCTCTGCATTGGACGATCCAACATAATCATTGAAGCTCTTCCACCAAGTGGTCTGACACAGTTTGGTGTCCATACAGAGTCCAGTTATTTGTGTTTGAACTGATAAGAATTGGAAAAGGTATGAAAAGTACCAGGGCGGTATGGTGGCGTAGAAAGTAGTGCATGTGCCTCACAGCAAGAAGGTCCCCGGTCCGATCCCCGGGTCAGGCAGGACATTTCTGTGTGAAGTTTGCATGTTCTTTCTGTGCGTGCGTGGGTTCCCTCCGGGCACTCCGGCTTCCTCCCACAGACCAAAAACCTGCTCATTAGGTTAACTGGTGACTCTAAATTGCTCTTAGGTATGAGTTTAGCGTGAATGGTTGTCTGTCTCTCTATGTGGCCCTGCGGTTGACTGGTGACAGGTTTAGGGTGTAACCACCTCTTACCCAATTATAGCTGGGATAGGCTCTCGCCCCCCCCCTGCAAGCCGCGACCCTGAAAAGGGATAAATAGTATCGAAAATGAATGAATAAAGCAAAAGTACCACAATAACTGATGTAGACTTTCATTTAGTGGACATCTCTGTAGGGGAACCAAGCAACAACCAGTCAACAGTCGTAGGGGTTTTGGGACCCATTGGACACAAAAATTAGTTCTGTCTTGTGTTCTGTGTCGTAATGACCAAATACAATAGATCAGTCTGAGATGCCCCCCATTGCTTCGCTTTGGAGACATTTTGCATGTGCGACTATCATGGATGTAAACAAACTGAGTTTTATGCAGTTAGAGCTATGAGAAAGAGGACAGATCGCAAAGCTCTGAAAAACAGCAGAAACAACAGAAAAACACTGCCCTTATGATGTGCTGCAGAGGAGCCACCACGGACTGTCAAAGGAGAAATGTTAGCACAAGCTAACGGCACATCCTTCTTCCACCATCATCACCTCAGTTCTTTCATGAAGTCAGTTTCACTCATGTCGTCCATCATGCTCGATTCCAGCAGGAATTTATGGCTCCATCATCGCCTAGTCTTACATACCAACCTTCGTTACCTTGGCTTAAGGCAGGGGTGTCCAAACGAGGGCCACATAAAGAGGAATACAAAGACAACTGAGCCACTTTCCGCGCCTCACTTTTAGTGTATTGAAGTTAAAGTTTCAAAGTTTATGGGTGGGTTATCACCTGTCGAGGGGCCTTTGTAACCCTGGGCTATTACTAGATTAACACCTAGTACGGATGAGACCTTTTGAGCAGTAGAGATGGGAGACGTTAACATCTTATCTTCACTTTCAGACACAAAACAAGAGTAAACTGCAAGAATGTTGATGCTTGAATATGAATATTGCAGTATACTTTGTAAATGAGACCTTGTGGCATAGTAAATACAAGCAGAAAATGTGCATGATTTGTGGTATTTGCTGCTGTAATCAAAATGTCCTGATTCCTCAACTGTTTCAGGGGCCAATTCAAATTGGGCAGCGGGCCGCATTTGGCCCCCGGGCCACAGTTTGGACACCCCTGGCTTAAGGTGATCACGATACCTGGGTTGTAAACTTTGATACAGTGGGGTGCTGGTTTGGCGAAGTAGTTAGCAACCTTGCACATCCAGTTTACTTGCCTTTATCGGTCTGGGTTTGAATCCAGCCTGTGACCAGCTTGTAGAGTGTCTTCTCCTACTCTCTCACCCCCTTTCACAAGCCTATCCACTGTCTCTCTCCTATCAATAAAGGCAAGAAATGCCCAAAAAATACATTTAAAAAGAAAAACAACTTTGACTCAGTGCCATCAAAGAAATTTGCTATTCAATACCTGTTTTGATATCACAGCAGAAAATGAAAATGAAATTATTTTTTGAAAGAGTTTTTTTTTTCTCTGACAGCCTGCTGCTCAAAAAATGCAGGCCCAAGAACATGATAATGAACTAAAGATTAAATAACTGAAACCATTTGTGCTGTTGTAGTTTCAGTAATTATTCTCTGTAATATGAATACATTCTTTCAGCCTTGAGTGAAAAATCTTGTTCTTGATCTGTTTGTAAGCCGTAATATTTCAACACTATTAAATGTGAAATTTCTCGACATCGGATTATTTAAAAAATATGGTTTTAAGAAAGAATCAAAGAATCTTTTTATAGCACAGCTTTTGTACTGAGAGAACACACCCGACCCTGGGGGGAGATTTCAGACTCACTGTAGCCTACTCAGCAGAGGTACAATTAGCTGTGGAAATTCAGACGAGGTCAGGTTTTGATCGACCAAACTTCTCTGAGTTAAACCAGACCTGTAGGTGGAAACACATCGTATGTGTCCGATACTCTGGGTTTAGTTTTCTACAAAAGATAAAGACCTCAAAAGCAGAATGATCCACAGAACAGATGACAACAACAGCAGGTCTGAGGACAGTCAGTTTATTCAACAGCAAAAATTGTGAGAGGGAACACAATATTCATTTTTTAATCCATTGCATTGTAAATAATGTATAGGACGACTGTGTCATTCACCACATATAGTCATAATCACCCTCTTTATCACACAGAGGGTCTTTGTTGATGGACAGTGGGGTGGGGTGTAGGGATCCTTGATTTTAAAGTGCTATAAATGCACAGTTCCTCTTAGAGGAAGACAACAAGAGGCCGAGAGGAGAGCTTAGGCCTCCAGGGTCCCCGGCTGCATCAAACATCGTGTGATTGACAGGCTGTGACGTCAATAGTGTTTCTTCTCCATCTACCATGTGAGTGTGTGTGTTTGTGTGTGTTTGTGTGTGTGTGACGTCTACTTATTGCATATCAGTGAGCTGGTTTGTGTGTGTTCTCTGTGAATGTTTAAAGCACAAATCTTTAGATTAAAATGTAATAAACTCTTCACTATAATTATAATACATCTCTTAATATCTAAGTTACATTCTTATATTTGATTCATGTAGAATATGTAGGCGATATACATTTTGTGGATAACATAGCCGACACCCTCATCCTGTCGTCTCAGCCCTGTAAGTCAAGTTTTACGGACAGATGAACTTAAAAAGTTAATCTCAGTTCACGTCTCCACCCAAATAAATCTGACTGCACTGACCCTTTGTCAGTCCCCTGCCCTCCCTCAGTGTTACCAGGTAAGACAAATCTCCTGCTGCTGGGCTTCTCTACATTTGTGACCAAAATTGGACTTTCTTTTATTTATCACTGATCTCATTATGTCAAAACTTTTGCCTCAGTGGCAGTAAAGACAAAGATACAGAGTGGTGTTTGCTCATATCTCAGAATCTGATGCTGTGGTGTTGATTAGATGTGCTATTACAATGTGTTTCATGAAAACATTCACATTAAAGTTGTGAGTTGATGTTTACACTTGGTAGCTAACCAAACACAATAGAAATCTTTTCATTTCAAATACTCACATTACTTAAGTATAATATTATGAGTCTTGCTACTGAATAACACCATAGTTTAATATTAACAGAACATCAAATAATGTCAGTGTTATAGTAATTTTAGTCGAACATAAGTATTTTCTTGTTATTGTGACTTTGGTTGAATCCAAATATTTGTTTTGAAAAAATCTTCAATACAAATTAAAAGTCTTAAAAAAAAAATCAGAATTCAATTCCAGTGCTTGAGGATCCCTTGTCTTGACATCTGTTTGATTGTTCAGTCAGTTTTGGGCTTATTTCATTGTACAATGACAATAAAGAGATTCTGATTCAGGTAGTTGCTCATTAAAAGTCTGCAGTAAACATAGGCTTAAACATTTTTTGTGTTTAACTATCTTGTTTTTAAAGGCATTTTTTACATCTGGGGTTAACCAAGTTTTAAAATCTGAAGGTTTAATGTGTTTTTCCAAAGGTGGCTGCTATGAAAACAGAGTTAGTCTTGGACACCAAATGTCACCTTTTCACTTTCAGAGTTTTTGACTTGCGTGCCAAAATGGCTTGATGCCACAATTCACCTGACAAGCAGATTTTATTCATAAACTAGTGCATTTAATTGTAGATTTGATTTTTTAAAAATGATGATTTGATCAGATCAGGAAACATTAAAGTAAATAGAAAAAAATGGAGTTAACATGTTTGTAAAGTTGCCCGGATTTTGTGCTTGGCAGGTGTTCATTTTAGACCCTGCTTGTAATTAACTCAACAAAGACCACTTATTTAATCAGATCATTCAGGAAGAAATCTTCCTTTGTAGAAGTTTTAGACTCTGAAGTAAAAGCTTTATACTTAGTTATTGGTTAAGATATTTTGCTGAACAAAAGTGTCATTCATGTATTTTTTCCACCAGAGATCCGAATATTATCAAGCATTCAAAAGTATTAGAAAAAACCAAGAGATGCACAATATCATCAGAACAATACCAGACTTGGCAGATAGTTGTTTCAGAGGTGCCTACTGTATATGAAAATGTGTGTCAATATGTGCAGCCGCAGCTTTAGTGGTATAAACTGGCCTCAATTATTCTATAGTATTTGGACTGTCACAATAAAAGGAACAGGTCTGTCTTAGTTAAATGTAGGCTTTGTGCTCTTGACAAAAAAAATGGAATCTGTATGGATATTAGCAATAGTGAGTTTGGAAACAGTGACGTGTTTGCACCATAATGCTAATTTCTGGGTTTGCCCTCGTATTCCTGCACCACTCTACATTTTGTGTACTTTCAGTCACTGTTTTCGAACTCAAATTATACGTTTTAGCCATGTTGAGGAAACAAAAAAGAAGTCTTGATTTCATTATGACGCTCGAAGTAGTCTTTGCCAGGGCAAAAGTTTGTTTAATAGGAAGTAGCCCAGCAGCAGCTGCTATGAGAGAGGGCTCTCTGATTGGCCGACTGATCCGCCAATCAGAGAGCTGACAAAGGTTCAGTTTCACATCTGTTAAAAGCATCACATTGTCTCTCCAGTACTCTGTCCAAACATATTCAAAGTGTTTCTCTTGTGCCTATTAATCCTTTGTGCTTTCTTTGATTGTATACACTCTAAGTCATAGATTTGTACATTTGGTGTTTCCAAGCTCCTCCTCTGCGTTCACCTACACTCCCCTCCTCCGGCTGTGAGGAGAGAGAGGAGGCGGCAGACAGAAGGAGAAAAGGAGGGGGGGGGGAGCATTGGTCTGACAATCAAAGAGAAAAAATACCGCAGTGTCACACTAACAACTACACACCAACTACAGCACTACACCGCCAGACGCACACACGCTCACATACAAAAACCAAATGCACAAGGTCAATGATAATTCACAGCTGAGGGGAACAAAACGACTTTCACAACATTTTCAAAATTCAACAGAATAAAAACAGACGATACATTTGAAAACGACAGAGGAAAGAGGGCGGGGCTTAAATATCGGATCAATAATCTCAATAACACAAACATAGGCATTGTGATCACAATAACAGGATATGAGATGAACTGCTGATTGGAATGTCAAAAACAAAAACGACAACAGTGATTCATGGACTCGAGCTCACAGGAGCAGGCAGCTTTTTTTTTTTTTTCTTTTGTCATTTTCCCGTGGCTCAGCTGTCATCCGCCAACATGACTGGAGGCGCCAGTCGGTGTCTGGCAGCTCTGATGTCCCTCCCTGACCTATGGCTTTCAGTTAAGACTTTGATAACGCTGAGAAGTTTCACCAGGTGAGTCAGTCGGCACAGCTCGATCGTTAGCGCCGGCGCCTTCGTATTGCAGCTACCTCATGAAAGAAGCACCATTCAAAGTGAGTTACAGGCTGATGTTTGCAGGTCCCTATTGGTCTATTCGTTCTGTAGAGATGTTTACAGCCACAGGTCTTTCACGTAAATCCTACTACGCCTTCAGCTGTCATTTTACGTCTGACACCATAAATACAGTGGTGTAGTGGTGCTTGGAGAAGTGGGTATGCTCTCGATGTATTTGTCATTTTGAGCGGCTTTAGCTGAGGATAGCCACTCTTTGTTATAAAGAGTCTGCATATCTGTCTTATTCACAAATGCTCCTTGAGTAGTTGCACATTGTCTCTTAGCTTCCACTTCTGGACTCTACAAAGTTCCAGTCTGGATCAGGCTGGTTTCAACTGCTGTATACAGAAGCATCCTATTCCTTAGCATTGTTGGGCGTAACTCAGGGCTGGCAAGTAGTCCTCAGCTGGCATTTCTTCCCCATTTGTGTGCGCCAAATGAGCAGCCAATTTGGCTTGTGATGTGCTGCCCACCTCTGCTGGCCACTTGTTACTTTGAATTAAGGTTGTTTAAAAAAGCTTGAATCCTACAATGTTTCTTTACCAAACAGTCTATCGAAAAGTATGTGTATGGATAGTTCTTACATAACAGGGGAGGCAAGCTGATAGAGAGGGTTGCTATCAGTGCTACTTATGTAGTAAGCTTCTTTTTAAGTTGGTGGATATGCCAGAGGATGTCAGTCACAAAGCATGACTTTCCCTACTCTACCTATGATTGGCTTACTAAAATTCTTGCTAAGCCACCTAGCTAGGGAATCAACAAGTACAAGCAAAGTAGAGGTAGAGAAAAGCTAGTAGAGAGAAAGTAGAGAAAAGCTGGCTACACAACAGAATTTTAAGTCAGATTTTGGACCATATTTGCCTCTTTTAGCATTTAAAACATGTAGATCCAATTTGAAGGTTTGTTTCCACAAATAATTTGTCAGAATGATGCTTGAGTGTGTGATGTTACTATGCTTGTTTTACTGATCAGACAAATGATACTTAGTTTGTGAGGCATACAGCTTCATATCAGGCTGCCTATGATGTGAGAAGGAAGTGATTTTGGTTGTTTGTGTAAAGCCAAGACTAAAAAATGAGGGACCAATTACCTTGTTTATTGTTTTGGTTTAAAAGAAAAAAAAACAAACAAGTGATCCAATTCAGCATTTTTTGCTAAAGTCCAGAACAGTCCACAGTAAATTATACTTCATTACCCTGACTGCTGATACTTATGCTTGAACATTTTTGCAAATCTTTTCCAGCAGCAGAATATAGAGTGAGTTTGGGATCCAGGCTTTAACTGACCTTGTCAAATCTTCAGTGCAGAATTTCCTGAATGGTAAGAAAGTATCTTTAAACTTCTCTAACAGCCTACAGGTGGATGCTGGGGTGGTGGAGGGTTAAAAGTAAGAGTGTTGTTCAGGTGGATGTCAGAGCTGCTGGAGGCAAAGAAGAAAAATAACTCAGAAATCCTGCAGCTGAAATAGACCGCTAATTGAGAGGAAGTCTGCCGTGTGGTTGAATAATGATGCATGTGAGGTGCAAAGTCAGAACAGCTCGAGTTGTCTGCCTGAACTAGCCGGCAGAATTCATCAAATTCATGCTTTTTACTTCCGCCACGGAGGTTATGTTTTTGCCTGCGTATGTTTGTTTGTCTGTTAGTTTATTTGCAAGATTTAGCAAAAACTACTGAACCGATTTTGCTGAAATTTCCTGGAGATTTTGGTCATGGTCCAACTTAAAAATGATTAGATTTTGATATGATATCAACATGGTTCTGAGTGGTAGGTGTGGGTTTCAGAGTCAAGGAATCAGGTTATGATGTTAGCTTTGTCATGGAACTATTGCTGATAGCTGTAACAGCAATATGTGAGCTACCTCGGCAGAGTCTGCACTCTCTTGAGTGCTTTCTAGTTTACAAAGCCGGTGTCTCCACTATGAGTCTGTGACTAACTACAGGCCTACAAACAGCTGTTACCGTCTTGCTGTTTGACTGAATCGTCTTGTGCATGCATTGAGATAGGTGTACATTAAAAAATCTGTTGTAATTATTTCATCTGTGGCTCTCTTAGGTTTAGAAATTGGTCAGTATTTACAATGGTGTTGTCAGCCTGAGATTGGTTCCTCCTTTACAGCCCAAGGGGAAAAATCAGCATACTACTGAATAATGTGCATCAGGGTGATTTAAAATTGTTTGCACCCTGTGAAGCTTGTAAATTGGTGAGTTTGCTCTGTATACCCACTTGTACCTCACACTACACCACTGCTCACGTGGTCCCAGTTGATAAAACTGTCACAAACAGGCTGAAACTCCACTCACAGCTTAGAGGAGGAAAAGTATCCCCCTCTCTTTCCCTGTGCATACTTTAAAAACCCTCACTGATACACTGCATTGAGTTCAAATTATGCTTGTTGCATTAAGTCATGTTCCTTCATCTGATATGTCGACATTATCATAACATAAAATCACCACAATATGAATCGAAGGGGGAGCTGGAGAGGTAGGTGTGCAAATAAGCCATCATGTACAAAACAAACAATAAACCCTACAACATAAAACTTCATATCATCTGCATATGTACAATATAGATAAGGTGGACACTTTGACACAGAAAATAAACAACACATACAAATATATAGTGCTATACTGCCTATCCAAAGGAATATCGATAAATAGACCTCACTCCCACAAATGATAACACATTGAAAAGTTGCATCTCACTTCTACAGTGCAACAGTACATGTGACGAGCTGCTTGAACAGTGGGAGCGAGGAAGGAATGTGATTGGATACTACACGTCAAAGTCACCTTGATATCCGGCAAGATAAACCAATGGCAGGGCTTCAGTGTCGTGGTGAGCACACAAAGATACGGCAGGGGGGCTGCTCTCTGCGGCAGCTTAAAGCAAATAAAAGCCTCTAAAGCAAACAGGCAGAGATGTTTGGTAAAAACTCATGAACACTGAAACCTTACTGCTTTAATATTCTGATCAAGAAAACTCCATCATTAGCTCTTTGGGGTCTTGCCACTGACTTCAAGTTTGATAAAAAGAGTTTCAGAGTGAGCGTGGATTCATCTGTAAACAATAGCAAAAGTTCAGTCTGGGTTCAAAGGGGTATGGATTACTCCAGTTAAAGTCAAACTGCCTCCACAATGATTGGCTGTTTTCACGAGGCCTCAGGCTCGGATTTCTCTGCATATAATTGCTCAATATTCTGATAATCTCCCAACCTTTAGACCATAACTCTATGGCAGCCATGTCTCCTCAGACATCACGTTAAGGGTGAGGAGCTCAAATATTATCACTGTTAAACTTAGCAGCTATTAAGATTTAGTCTCTGTCTTAAGGCAAATATGTGTTTTGGTTTCTAAAGATAAAAACCTCAATACATTTACAGTTTCAGTCACTTTGAGTATGAAATCCAAGCTATGCTGATACTCACTTCTCGCAACAATATGTAGCTTTTACACCTTAAAACAGCAGTTTAAAAGATGTCTAACATTTTTTTTTACTTTTAAACAGACAGAACTATCCATCCTATTCCCATAAAGCATCTCTTGTAACTGCTTTCAGCACTTTGCAACTTTAAAACTTTCAAATATTTGGTTCAAGATGAGACAAATTTGTTGCTAACAGAGCTCACAACTCTTCTTATAATGTTGGAATAAAAAACATATTTCTCCACCAAACAACTGAATATCTTGAGTTTACAATCTACTCTTGTCTTGCCCGGTTGACAAAATGTTAACATTCTGACATACATTAATCAGTCTTGATAATAAAGACTTAATTTAAACTATTTTTTGCCTTTTATATCACAGAGAGATAAAGGTGCTTGGTAGATCATTTTAGTCATTTTTGTTGATAAATTCAACACTGGTTCTTGTGATGTTAAAACAAGTCACGATTAATTACTCATTGTATTGATCTACATTTATGTGATAACTAAATGATAAATTTAGTTTGCATTTCCTCAAGTTCTTTTTTGGATATGTAAACCAAATCCTGAATGCTTTAGCTTTTCAATGTACTTTTTTCTTTTTAATTATGTATTTTTTGGCTGTTCTCCCTTGTTGTGGAGCCATTTTCTTTCTTGTAAATGTTTGAAACAAACATTTCAACTGCATTCAAAGTTGATGTGAATTTAAGTAAAAGGCTCCGGAGATGCGCCTCGACATCAGCTCAACATCTGTATCCGCAGATTTTGGCCCTTTGTACAAACATTAGCCATCAGCAAATGAATGTGAGACAAAATTACATCAGTTTTAATGTTTATCTGTTGTGATACTCCAATTTAAAACTGACTTCTGGCACAACTAACAAATTATAAGGGAGGATTTTTTTAGGGCTGCAAAATTGACTTGTGATGTGTTTTTTATGATCAGACAAGAGGGATAATATTTGCATTTCGGGAGGATTATGCTGAAAGATTTTGAAGAAAAACATCTGCATCAGCTGAACTGATTATTTGAACAGAAGTATTGGCATTGAGCCTCAATTTTAATATTGGTGCATCAACGTTGTTTGTATTAAAGGTGGGAAATCTATGAACTGTTTTCATATCATCACTTTTTGAACACAAAAGCAACTAAAACAATGACTTGAATCGAATAACTCCGCTTCAGAATAAAAAAAAAAAACTTAAATAGGTTATCTGAATTTTTTTCCATGGAATTCGTTTTATCAAATGTTACTCTTTACTGGGCAGTGGATGGCTGCTTTCATTAGCTTTTATGTATTTTATGGCCATCGGGAATATATTTTCAATATGAAATGTGGTTAATCTCTTACTGTTGATAGTATGTCATTGTAGCAAAGTCTCTATTTTTAAATAATAAAGCAATAAGTTGTCAAATTCTTCAAGTTGAAATTACTAAAAACCTGAATAACAGCACAATACAGTGTTTAAATGATATCATTTGAACTTCCAACCCTGATAGTAGAGTCACAGAGAGATGGCTGCCATTAGAATAAAGTCTACCACAATTACTGTCATTACTTTTAAAGATGAAATCCATTCTTTCACCTTAAACCATGAGTCACACAACATAGAAAGCTGCCTGCAGAGCTCTGTGCAAAATGCCTCTTTTTTCACCTACAACCCAATCAGTGATGTCACAGCGGGAGTCCATCTTTTTTCCACAGCTAACATGAGCTAGAAAGATAAAACCCCTGCTGTGGCATCACTGATTGGGGTGTGGTCACAAACTGATAAACAGCAGCAACAGAAGCAGCATCTTTCTGCCATTCTGTGTCCATGCTGCAGTCAGTTTTCCTGAACATAATGTCCAAAGAGGAGTTCTCTCTCCCTCCACTGTGGTGTGTGTAAATTTGGAAACAGGAGGTATCTTTCTCTGAGACAGAACAGTCCAACCATTGTAGTGGCATCACATATCAAGCTGAACCTGATCTACTTTAAGAGCTGAGGCAATCAAAGTTCATTACCACCACTTACGGGAAGGGATGTGGTTACTCAGGAGAGATTAGAGGAGAAGTGCTGGTAGTAAAACAACACATTCCCGGGGTCTCAGTCTGACACAGAGGCATTCATATTTTACTTTAAATGTAAGTTAGTATTTTTTAAGACGTAAGATCTGGGGGGAATCTTTTAACCCTCAAGTGTGCAGGCAACAAATGACACAATATCCACCTGTAAAATATTCACTGAAACATTATAATGAAACAAATCCATACTTGTTGGGTTAAGTGTTTAAATAAACATCTATCAAATCTGCCAAGTTTCAACATTTTTTAGGATTTTAACTCTTCACTGTCAGGATGGTGCTGTTTTTTGATTTGAAACAAAATAAGACTTGCGGCAGCCATGTTTGCAGGTGTAATGGTTCAGGTTGTGCACAAGTCTATCTTTGTCAGGACAATTCTCTCGTAAGTGATGTTCCCAAGAGCCTTTTGAGGGACCCTCAAACTCAGCATAGATGCCCACTGAAACTCACAAATCATTTCTTTTTCAAGGTAAAGGCCATTGAACCTCAGGTTCATCTCCTGCTTTAGCCGAGTTATTCCAAGAACATTTTCAGATTTTAGGCTACACTCAAACATGGGCTGATTGGATTTTGGACTTTTAGTTACTAAGGTCTTCAGGTCCCATGTTTATCTATTATGAATGTGTTATCTTCAGAAAGCTGTGAGGCCTCTCAAACTTTGCACAAACACTGTCACTAAATCAAAGATGAACTGAATAGTTGTCTACAAACCATGCTACTATAATAGCCACCCAGGATAGCCAACCCATCACTGTACTTTTACTGCCTGGTCTTTCTAGGCCCTACAGAGGAATAAAACAGCCATGCAGTACAAAATGTCCTACCTGCGTGTGAATGTTAAATGTTAGGTCATATAATGCAGGGTTGTGTGCTCACTGTCCACACTGCATCTGTTGGAAATGTCATTCTATACCCAGTTCCCCTTGTAAACAAGTGCAGCAAGATCTTTGATTGTACAGGATGAAGGATGTACGCATAGTGCTCTGAACTGACAAGTCGTGATACTCATCAGCTCTCAATTTAAGCTTCTCCCTCGTGTTGAAATAAAAGTAAAATAATCTTTCACCGACAAGCAAAGACGAATGCTCCACTGTCTCAGCTAAACATGCAAACTAGCCGTGATGTGTGAGAAAAGTCAAAGAAAGAAATGAACCTTCACACTGTGGTGCTGGAAGGTGTTGGACACTTGAATGTAATACCATGTTTTCAACCTGATTTTGTCACTGACACTCGATTTGTCACATTCAATTTGGATTTCATTTCTTATTCTCTACACAATAAACATGTACAGACCAGCAGGCCTCTTAAAATTAGCGACATCTTAGATTTTGATGCACTGTCTTTAATGCTTTGGTTCTAGATTTAAACTTTACAACCATAATGAAGCATTTCAAACTAAAAATGTCTCATTTCGTCCAACTAAAAAAATGTTGGTCCTTTACGGCTTCACAGGTTTGTAACTGTTCAGTTTGACACCATATGAAAACTAATGTGCATTGTTGTCTGACATATCTTAGACTGATAGAGACAACTGACATGGCTTATTTTCTTTCTATGAATAAATACCAAGTGTGCTAATTTTTCATAAAAATTCAATGGTGAAATCATGTCATCAAACTGGCAGCTGAAGAGTTAGAATCCCTAAAGTATTAAAATGTTTGGTTGTTTTAGGATGGAAGTGCATAAAATAAATTCACCCCAACAAGGCTTTCCACAAGCAACGGCTGCCGATCATTTGGCGAACTACGTATTCCTTTAAAACCAGCCACTCTTTGTTACTTTAGCTTATTAAATAGTTTGGTCATCCAGTACTGAGCATCTTTTTTCCATTTTGCTCTCACCTTGATGATAATAAATCTAGAAACAGCATAAAGAAAGTGAGAAGATGGCTCGTCAAGCTGTTGGACTGTCTGGCTTGAAAACTTAAACCAATGACCGACTACTCCATATGTCTGTAGAAAGCCCTGTTCTCAAGGAGGGAAAGATGGAAATCTTATTTCTATGAAATATTTCTATGAATGTTTTCACAGGTGGACATTTTTTGCCATTAAAGGTTAATATTTTTTTACACAGAATACTGTAATCATAACTTTAAATTCATCACGGTTTAACCATCTCTTTGTAAAAACATCTCATACGCTGTAACTCAAACAAAATTATTTCCAAATTAAAGTGAAAATGCCCCCTTGTGGACAAAAAAGTCCACTGGTATGATGCTAGAGGGTTAAATGCTACTCTAAGTCAATTTGAACCCGACTAATGTGCTGAGTTGTGTCTCTAGAGTGCGAGAATGTGATGTAGCCTGTTAACTACGGTCTTCGGAGGCTAGTGTTGTAAAATTAGGTACTGTAGGGCGTGCAAAGCTGCAGCAACCAAGGGCAGTACATCTACTTCACAATTTCCACAATCATATTTAAAAATTTCAAAAAAATGTTAAAAATCATAAAGCAATATTCCTAAAACTTCATCTGATGTAAGTGGCTTCATTTCCAGAGTGCTAGCTGAGCGTGCCTACTGGAATTTGGTGTGCCACCACCACAGGCAGCTTGGCAAAATAACAAAGGCTCCGTCCTAAACTATTTCAACATTCAACACAACACATTTTTTAAAAACCAAATGTGTGGACTGAGCCGTGCTTTGACTCGTCCACTCTTTTAAAATGAGATGAATCCTCACACTGTTGTTTGTGATGCATTATGGGAAGGAAAGGCAGAGAGAGGAGGTGCTTCTTATTTGTCTTTTTTAGGCAAGAAGCTGAGGATAAATTCACCCACGCCCAGGAAGTAGACCACCTGGGCGATGCCAAACAGAGGCGCGATGACCAAGGCTCGACAGTAGGCCCCCTTCAGGAAGGCTGAGGGACCCTCGTTACGCAGGATTTTCCTGGAGAGAAGAAACAATAACAGTCAGTAAGAAATGCAGACAATAAGTACTCTGCTGGTCATAATCTGTTTTTGTTTGGAAGAGCTATGGTTGTAACTCACAATATAATACAAAAGGCTGAACAATGTAATAAGATATCACAACATTCTACAAAACCCTACAAGGTCATGTGACAAGTTTGAACAATGAAACAACAAGACACATGTTGACATGCTGAATGATGAAATGCAATACTATACCATATGATATGGGATACCATTCCAGTCAAATAGACAAGGCTGGTTATTACAGTTTCAGAAGAAAGGTCAAACATTAACTGAGCCTCTTCTTGAGTTCCAATAAATCTAAACCTGACCACATCCTCCCCTCTCATTTCAGTCATACTATGAACTCCTTATTCCTCACCCCTCTCACTTGTAGGAGGGTTTGTCTTGCTGGGAGCTACAGCTGCTAACCTGAGGTTATTATCTATGACGATAAACTCCCAATTGTTGTCTATGCAGCTAGTATGAACGCCTAACCTCAATAATCATACTAACATAATAAGACTGAGAATGATTTTTAGCTTTATGCACAATATAATTAACCACACATATATTTGTAACTTTTTATATACACTGGCATAATAATGAAGTGGTCACTACAGTGCCTATAATTGTGATTATAGAGCATTACAAGCAAATAAGAATGAAATATAAAAATACTTATGAGTTTATAATGCACTGTAAAGGGGGGGCTTAATAGAAAGAGCCACCCAGATTTGATTTAATTTCAAATATGCAAGGAATAAATCATAATACATAAATAAGCATCAGTCAATAAGTCTATCTTTATTTGTATAGTGCCAGTTCAACAAGTTTTTTCTCATGATACTTTACAATAGAGCAGGCTCAAGCCTTACTTTTTATAGATACACATACAGAATATGCATATACACAAATACATATCAATATATCATATAAATATGTTTTGTGTATACACATGCATACATCCAGAGATTTACCTATCCAGGCAGAGACAAAGAGGCTAAAAATAAGAATTTCTGATAGCGAAAAACCAATGGATGCCCAGATCACAAATCTGTCCTCATCACATTTGTCTCTGCTGAACATAGATTTAATCAATCAATATTTATCTTTATAGCACCATATTTGTTGAATATAAATGTATTAAAGGGAGGCAGCTTAAGGTGTGACATCTAATTTTTAAGAGGGACCTCATGCCAATAAAGAAAAGTAAAGATTGTAACTATGCAATACGTAAGCAACAGTAGGTAGAGATTAATTTAATATTTACATTAACACCTATGATGAAAAAATCGGGAGAGGAATGATGTTTCATTTAGCACCATCCAGCTGAACTGCCATTAAAATGAGCTTAAGTGGTCGGAAAGTATGAATTTATGTTAAATGTCATTTCTTTTGATAACAATGACATGATATTATGCATGACTGAGACCATTATATAGACCAAAACGCCCACTGTCATGTAGTTTACACATCCAAAAAGGAGTGGGATGAAATATTTACTTCATCCAACCTCTTCCCCAAAAGAATTTCTGCTACTTTTTCAGTTCCCTTGTGAATATAAACCATAAATGTTGAGAGTCTGAATGCATCCCCATCAGGCCGAGTTGCTGATAGTTTCTTTAAACTTACATTCTTGTTGCAGAAGATCCATTATTTGGCATAAGACGGGAAAAACTGAACACTGTCTGAATTCATAAATAAATCAACCCAGTGTTAAATTAGAAAAATACACAACAAAGTGAACTATCACTAACCACACAAATAACAGATAAACTCCTTTTTCATCCCTGTATCTGGTGGAAGAATACACCCTACAGCTTCATTAAACTGTCTTTTATTGCTTGGCTTTCTCAGTCAAACTTTTCCAGAGTTTTACGATTAAACTAAGAAACAAAAACTTTTCCTCATCATATATACACGAGCAGATCTGAAATTAAACAATCCCCCTAAAAAACAGCTCACCTCCCTTTCAGAAAATGTTTTTAAAGTGATTAGTCCTTCGCATATACCCAACTCTATTTATGTCTCTACTGCCTCACTGAGGCCACGCTAATGATAGAATCATATCAGTAATAAAAAATAAATAAATAAAGTGCAGGGTATTTTTAAAATTGTTAAAATGATTTGGGGCCTGGTAACAAGAGATTCTGCCTGACCCAATCAGAGTAACCAAGAGCAGGTCCTGATAAAGGGCCGACTGTTTCACACAGACTGGACAACAACACTTTGGTTGTCTTTCTGTTCCATCTCTAGCATTTTCTCTAACATTTTAGACTCATTTTGATTTGTCTATCACAGTAAGGACACTGAAGTCACCTGATACAGTCGGTCACTCCACTGTACGTGTCTTCTGTGCTTCCTCGGTTCAAAGACTGCAGTCTGGTCTTTATCACTGAAACACACACACACCAGGTGATGAAACATCGAATTTTGCTGGTCACATCAGACTGAGTAAAATGTTCAAAGTCCCTCTGCTCACCATCGACAGGGTTGACGGCAACAGCCGCTGTGCTTCCTGCAACACAGCCTGATATGAAGGACACATAGAACGGAGCGGGCCCTTCGACCCCTCTTTTCCCCAGGTTATTCAGGTTGGCGAACAGGGGGAAATAAATGATGGAGAAAGGAACATCCCTGCGAGAAGGAAGATAAGTTAAAGTCTGAAGTGGCTCTTTGGAGAGGGCACCGATGAAGGTGAGGATCAGCGGTGAGACCTGCTTTACCTGAGCAGAGTAGCTCCGAGGCCTTTGTACAGCCCAGCGATGCCCTTCTCCCTCAGTAACTCTCTGGTCAGCTGCATGGCTGTCGGGGACTTTGTCTCCACCGTTCCTGCTGCCACCGTCTCCGGCATCAGCTTCCTCTGAGCAGCTTGAGAGTTAAAAAGTTAAAAAAAACATTACGACAAGAATGTGCTCATGCACTGAGTGCCCTTACACCTTTTCATAGGTCAAGTTTCAAGCACTTTTAAAGCACTTTGAGAATGATTTTTTAACTATTAGGGGTTCCCAGCACTCTTAAGACCTGGCAAATATTGTATTTATACTGATGCTAATATATTTATGTTATTATCTACTACCTTTGCATATAAACGTAAAGCATACAGAGTTGCAGTACATCCACTTCATAATTTCTCCAATCATATTGAAAATTTAAAAAAAGGTTAACATCACAATACATAAACAGCTAAGTGAATAAGATCATTATAGAATAATTACCCAAACAAAAGTTTCCCTAATGAAATTTCTTTCCAAAACGTGAATGTTATAACCTCTTAGGAATAACAACAGATAGCTCAAGCAGACACTGATCGTCTGTTAATGAGAAATTGCAGTTTTTCCATCTTTGTTTAATACAGTGGCATCAACAGCCATTCACAGTTTTAGTTGGACAAGCTGTCTGTTGATTATTAGGAGAACAATTCGGCCTCTGTGTGATGCATTGTTTTCAGCTATTTTCATACACCTCATCTGAAATTCAAGCAATTATCAAACTGCAAAACTAAAATCAAAGTATTAAAAGATTTCATTCATCCTTTAGAATTTTCGCTTACAGAATTAAGGCTCTCACAGTTTCAGTAGTTTATCACTTGTTGATACTGAAAACAATTGTATCAAATGGTGTAGAGACCTAAATACTATACAAGCCCTGTCATATTCTTACCTAAACCTGGATTAAAGAGGAACAGAAGTTCATTACTTTATGTCCGCAAGGTAAAACTGTGTCATTTATCAGTTTAATGGCAATAAAACATAATATGAATGCTTTGGATTGACAACATTTCTGATACATCAAAGTCAAAAATAGTGCAAATTTCTTTTAATTTTATTTGGCGAATAGCAATCAATAAAGTATATTTGAGTTGAATTACTTGACTCCATAAATGTGTAACTTGAGATTGCATTTGGACGACATTATGACGATTTGTAGCATTTTTTAGCCTTTATGTAGATCGAGGGGAGAGAGGAGGAGGATAGAATTGTGAAAGGGTGCAAAAGAAAGTAGGGGAGGACACACGGCAAACAGGCCTCGGGCAGAAATCGAGCCTGGGCCTCCCATTTCTAAGATGGGATGTGCCTGGTTGCATACTTTTCTACAAAACCTGCACCACCCTGAGTTGTTTCTTTGTCTCAGTAGTGTTGACAGGTTAGATATGGTTCTCAATATTTAATAAAATTAATATAAAAAAGGCACATTTTTATCCTCTGATGTCAGTGGGCTCACTCAAAGCTAAAACTGTCCTGCTTGAGTCAAATAGATAATATAGATGTGAGCAGGTACTTGAAGGTGTCATCTTTCTTCTGGTTTCTATTAATCACATGATTTTACAGTTTATTTTGTAATATTATGTTAGGTTTGTGAGCAACAGTTTCCTAAAATTACAGACAATTGTTGGAAACATTTTGGTACCTAAACTTACAGATGTAGTTGTGTATTTTCCACACTGTGCAGGAGTTTTTTCACAGTTTCTGTTCATTAAAATCAAGAATCACCCATGATTAGGGCTATATGATATATTTTGTTTTAGCTGTTGTATCAATTGGTTTGGCTCTTACTAAAGTAGTGAATATATTTGTAATAATCTGCTGCTATAACACACTTTGGTGACGTA
Source organism: Scarus forsteni (assembly GCA_036419115.1). NCBI lineage: Eukaryota > Metazoa > Chordata > Actinopteri > Labriformes > Labridae > Scarus > Scarus forsteni. Next base: position 4,337,339 of record JAZDUH010000245.1, on the reverse strand, counting down.
GCTCAAAGCTGATATGTTTACAGACATCTAAAGTCATCAGTGAAAGATTAAATACATTTTCTGTAATTTCCGTTTTGACCACATGAGGTCAGTCTCACTCTGGCTCATTTTTGACATTCCTCTGCTCTCCTTCATTCTCTGCCAAAAACATCATCTGGATTTCATTTACTCTTACCAATGCGTCCAGCATCTTGGAGCTGGATTTTCAACATCTCCATGGGAGTTGTGACAATAACCTACAATAAAGCAAAACAAAGCAGGTGTATCAGGCACAGTGAAACAACAGCAGCTGAATGTTTTTCATTTCAAAGCAGACGCAGTAAATAGTTCAGGACTGAGCATGTCTGTCAAAAGGTCCATCCACTGCAGATCTACCAGCATCCATTAGCTACGTGTCACCTCTTGTTTGCCCCTGTGATCCACACAGTAGTAACTAGTTAACAGGATTAAGGGTGAGATGGCCGTGTTCTCGACCACAATCTTAATCCAAGGTCTGCTACACTTAATCTAATCACGTTCCTGAGGCTTTGAAGCCTTTGTCCCCATTGACAAGAAGCATTTCCCTCTGACTCACTCGCTCGATGCACTTGGCTTTACACTCTCACAGTGACTTATCTGGTCACTCAAACTTCACTGCAGGTGGATCTGTGGCTGCTAACTGGACCATATGTCACAGACTGAAAATCATTAATCAGTGGAGGCATTTAGACTGATGCTACAGTAGGTGGCCTAAGGCTGGCAGTAAGGGTGGAAGTACTTTATTACTTTTACTGTTGTTACTAATAGGGCTGAACGATTTGAGAAAATAATCTAATTGCGATATTTTTCCCCAATATTGCAATATCGATTTACTCTGTGATTGTTTTAATGTTCCTCATCTTTTGTATTCTTAAACAAACATAAGCAGTAGATCGTTTTTTAGTATAACCAATATGACATTTAATCAATCTAAGGATAAAAGATTTGAGAAAAAGTGGAGAAGTGAAGAACAGAAGCAAAATAGGTATGAAATTGTAAAAACTGGGTAAAAAAAATGGTACTAAAGTGGACAAAAGTTAATAGGTGCAAAATGGGTATGAAATTGCAAAAAAAAAAGGCAAAAAAATTCAAAAGTGACTAAGGAAAATTGATTATAGCTGCAAAATTGGGATTAAATTTCAAAAACCATGTAACCATCTTGCCCTCTGGCAGAAGATACAGGCTACCTGTAGCCAAGTCAAATAGGATGAAAAACTCATTTATCTTTCAGGCCATAACAGAGCTGAATGCAAAAAATGAATCAGCTTGAACACTGATTGTAATTGTCTTTAGGATGGCTCCATCTCTGGTCTGTTCACGGTTGTTTCTTCTTGATAATGTGTCCTGGGCCTTTGCTTTTATGGGTGAACGACTTGTGTCTGTATGTTTATGTTCTTTTTACCTGCTTGCACAGCAAATTTCCCTCAGGGGACAATAAAGTTGAATCTGAATCTGAATCTGAATCAAAAATTCCAAACATGGTCTGACAGTGGCCAAAAAAAAAGATGAATGGGAGCAAGATAGGCATAAAGTTGTAAAAACTGGGTTAAAAAAGGTTGAAATAGGCATGAAATTGCAAGAAACTACATCACAATGCCAAAATGTTCAACACATTTTGGGTTAAAATATTGCACTGTCTGCGATTTGAAAATTGCAAACAAGCCATATTACGATTTAATCTAATTTGCAATTAATTGTTCAGCCCTAGTTACTAATATGGAATTGTTAAGTTGTGTATCTGTACTTTTGTGAGTTGTTTTGTAAATCAGTAATTCCTGTGTGACTTCATCTCTCATTGCATCTAAACACTGGGTGAATAAAATGGAAAACTAAATCAAATTTTCCATCATCCAGTATCATTATAATACAAAAGTTTAAGCTGTGATATCAAAACTTATTTTTGTGTCATGATACTCAATTCTGAAACAGGCTTGAAAGTAAATATTACTCGTCTGATGCTCGGTACTGAATGGATCAGACACATGATGTCTTCATCAGTTTGGGAAAAGGAATATACTACCCCTGTGCAACCGAATGAAATTCCATTCGGATTTGGCCCGTTTGTTCCGACTGAGGTGTTTATAAGGAGCATTTTTATTCGGTTTGGGCCTCTAACCTGATTCTAATCAGAATATTAGGCTCCATGTAAACCTGGCTAATGTTATCAAAGTAAATTTTACTTGAGTATATATTTTCACACGTGATCTGACACAGGCAGCTTCCATTAATGGCCGAAGCTCCAGATGGAGAACAGGAGGAGGTGATTAAAGAAGCATCTCATTCACTCACCTGGCACGTTCCTGCCCCGCATCCAGCCAGCATCTCTTTCACCAGCGTGAGTTTTCTGGAGCCATAAAGATAAAACAAGAGGATCAGATGATTTATGGAGCATGCCGGCAGAGTGAGAGACTGATTACTTTATTCCTACAGTCGAAAAAAGAGTTGTCACCACCTGGGCTGCTGATGCTAATCTGGGTCTTTCACATCAACATGTCAGGCACAAGGGCAGATTAATAATTCACAAGGTGAGTGGCTGGGCAAGACGAGTCAATCATTCAACAGTCTGAGGAGGTAGAGATAGATGCCACAGAAACTTCGTGGTTTATCTGAGAAAGTGGCGCTCATGGAGGGGACAGTAACGTGTGATGGATTTCGGCTGCTGACGTGATCTCAGGCATGCAGTCTGCTGTAACACATACAAGAGATTCTATATTTTCAAAAGTGGACAGCTAATCCTGAATCACTGCGATCAGGGGGGCACAGCAGTGGAGGATTCACAGGAAGCTTGGTGAGAGCGCAGACAGATGATGCGTCAGGTTACATGTTAGTAAACGCACCGGTTAATCACGGGGAGTCTGCATGTGTGTTTGTGCTGATGGGACAGACTGTCAGCGGCTCCATGTCTTACCCATCTTTGGAGAGGTGATGCCTGAAGAAGTCGTTGGCTGCTAACTTGATGGCTTTCTCTGGGGTGACTAGTGTCAGGTTTACCGCCGCTCCTGAAAAGGACAAAAGGATTGAGAGCAAGAAAGAGGCAGAAACAGAGAAGAGGGAGTCTGTGAAACTGAAGTGTTTTTGTCTATTGGCAAGAATTTGGCAACACAATATGTATGATGATGATAATTGTGTGATGATCCAGTATCTGTGTTGTTACAGACTGTGATACTGTCAGAGTTCTATATCAGAATATCAGTTTACCTAAAAAAACATAATCTGCATCATCAGGAGACAGGAAAGTTTAGTCTTTCTTCTAACAGATGCACATTTGTTATAAACACTATAAGTTTGGATGTATTAACCATATATAGTGTGTGATTTTGAATAAGAAAAGCTCTTGATCATTCATTAAACATACAGATGCATGATATTGGATTTTTTCTGATATCCAAAATATTGAAATGGATATTTTGTGTCAAGAGGACAAAGCCTTTTTATACCTAAATTGACCTGATGCTTTTATGCTGGCAGCGCATTTGTTAGAAACAGATGTGAGGGAAGAAAACAACATTTTGTTCTTTAATTATTATACTTTTGATTTAGTCAAGTAGACACTGGGTGATGCTGAGGTTAACCACCAAAAATGCAGCCATTATTTGATATTATGGCTACTTTTATGGTCAAAATATTGACTGAGTTCTGGCAAAAAAAGCAGTTTGACTTGGAGAACGGGGACGTAAAGCACTTTCACTTTATTAAACCATTATAAATGAAAGCTTTTTCCATAACAAACACTTTTTCCTCACATTTTGTTGGACTGTAAATACATCAACACCAACCCACTGGAGCTCCACCCGCAGTTAGCATTGTTAGCTCATAACTGACAAAAAACACGCTACAAGACGATTTCATGCAAAAGTCAACATCATAATGTGTCCACATGTAAATGGTGCACAATAAACATCAGTGTGGTTGATTTTAATGCATAAGAACAACCCTGAGCTCTTATTTTAGGTAATAATAAACTGCTTTTGCTTCCGGCTATCTCTGAGCAGCCATGTTTGTTGGCGAGCTCAGGGTTTAGTTGTCAGAGTTCCGAAGTAGGACCCCTGAATTTTGAGGGCATTCAAGACTGTTTTTGTGACTGGGATGTTTCCAACCTCCAACACAAAGGGACAGCACCATAAACCTTTAGAAAATCAGCAAGTTACGCAGGCTTTTAGCCAATCAGGGCTCCGTTCAGGGACTGTGTTCTGATTGGATACTCTGCTAGTATAAGTATATATACTTGTTCCACTCAAATTAGTTTAAGCTGTTGTTTAGATTTTACAGGTAACTTTAATTTTATGTCGGGGGGTGTGGTTTGTGGCATAATGCTAATGGCAGATAAAAGCACACAAACACAAAAAAAACTTGGTAGTCAGGGAACATTTTCTGCTGATTAACAAAGCTTATATATCGGCCATAAAAGATCAGTGTCTTGGGAGTTATGAGGTGAAGCATGAAGTTTGTGGAGTTTCAGCAGAACCAACAGTCCTTCATCAGCTGATGTTTTTCTCTTTGCATTTAAAAGTGTGTTCAAGAACTCAAGTGTTTCATCTGGCCCACGGAAACTTTAAATGCTTGTAGAGGAAAGTTGTTTTTTTATTTGAAGCACTCCATCAGGATTATATGCGGGAACTACTCGACGAACCTGTTGCTTGATTAGGAGAATTAATTCAACTTTAAACTAAGCTTCTTAAAAAGGGTACATTTGTTTACTTAACGTACCAGAGTTCGCCGTCAGCAGATTTTCACAGTGCCATTTGTTGCTCTTAAAAAAGCAGATTAAGCTCTTTTTTTGGCTCTAACTTTGTCAGCTATTTTTTAGAATAAATTTAGTATAAAAATGAAAGATTGCAACACTTAATTGTCCTTCCAGACCCTCCATTAAATAAAGAATGCTTAAAGTTTGATAGTTCTTATCAATCAGTGTTTATTCCTTTCCATATGCTTGGCCAGATTCTTATCAGTTGCTGTCATTTCTGTGTTCTTCCAAATGTTCTTTTACTGGGACAATCATGTCAGCAGTTATATTTACAAGGTCCATGACCTGGTGGATGCAAGGATCGTTTTCTAGATGTCATGTGGACACATACTGAAGTGTGAGCGGTTAACAAACGTGCATCTTCATTCAAATCCAATGGTGTTTTTGGAATGAAAGAAATTGTTGATGCAGATTGAACTAAACCTCAAATAAGCTCTTAGAGTTCTCTACAGAGCACTGCAAATTAGGGGTGTCCTGATTCAACTTTTTCACCTCCGATACGACACCAATATTGCAGCCTTGAGTAGAAGCCGACACCAATATCGATCCGATTCGATATCAGCAGGAATCATACATACTTTTAATTCTTTAATTAGAAGACTCTGAAAAGTAACCTCAAGAAATCCAGTAAAAACAAAAACATATATTTCTGAATAGCAAAATAATCACTTTGTTTGACTTAAACATAAGCATGTTCTACAACTAAATCAAATAAATAAAACATAAATTAGAATGGACTACTTGTATCGGAGTGCTTATATCGGATATTTTAGATGCAGGCTGATATCATCTGATATTTGTTTCTCTGCTAATATCGGACCGATATCCAATATCAGTATCAGATCAGGACACCCCTACTGTAAACTATGCATAATTATGTAGAAATAAACCAAAGTAATCTGTCAAGGCTGAGCTCTTACCTCGGTACATCCCAAAATACCCCTCTGACCGGATGGTCTTAATAAGGCAATCTGACCTGAAACACAAAGACAACAAGTGGGTTTTGTTGTTGAAAGTGATATTAAACATGCTTGTTTTTATAATCGGATTACTTTTAAAAATAGAAAATTTTCTAATTTAAAAATAGAACATTAAAATACAGGAGTTACACACATGCTGGTGTAAAGGCGAGATCCATTTTGCTGGTTTTGCAGGCGAGTCTTGGCCAGGTCAATGGGAAATACACAGGTCACTCCAATCAGGCCAGCGATCCCCCCATTGATCAATTTGGCAGGCAAACTGTAAGAAAAGAGGCCAAAGAGACAAAAATATGTCAGAGAGAGTAAAACGCAAGCAAGCTGCAGTGCTGCCTTTTAACCCTTACCTGATCTGCTTGTCAGCCATTTATATTCAGCCCTGGTCGGAGTGGATATGTCTATACTACAGTCACTCTGCTGTGTCCTTGGTCTCTTTGTTTGGTCCAAAAGTGTGTTTGTCCTCTCTCCTCTCTGTGCACAAGTCGATAGATTCAGTTAGAGGATACCTGCGAAGAAACACAAAAAGGGCCTGATCACATTTAACACTTCATGGATACAAAGTGAAACATGGTCACAGAAATAGAACACTGTGACAGTTATTTCAGCTTTAATTCAATAAGTGCTAAAAACAGAGGTACTGTGGGCTTTATTCTTGTTCCCTCACATTATATTTATATAGCAGACACCAGTCTAAAAGATTAGGCATAACATTAAAGCAGTCTCGAAATAGGAAAACCAATAAAAGATGAAAACTTCCCTCTCTAAAATGTACATTTCTTTCAGTACATCAGCAGTTTTTGACAGTTTTTCTGGACAGTTATGTAACCATTCCACTAACAGTCAGAGTCTGTCTAACTCTTTGCTAACAGTAGGGCTGAAGCTCAAACCAAACATAACCCTCAGGTGCAAGAGGGGCACCATGTCAACAGAAACCTGGCACAGCGGGCTAACAACCCAGCGACAAAATCCACACAGAATCACTCTGCACTGGAAAACTGACACTGAGGCAACTGATGGATGCTTTACTGGTCGACTCAAGGTCCATGAAAACAGAGAGAACCAACAGAGACATAAACAACTGAATAAAACATCACCTCAATAAAGTGAAAAAAGAAAGCAGCTTGGAGAAGAAGTTATTCAAGAAGTTCAAATCAAGCCTGGCAGTCTGTCTCAAACTGGTAGCCTTACCAAAAGAACTAGACTTAAATTGTAAACTTTCAAACAATAGCAGCAAAAACAAACTGCACCAAACTCTTTTTTGATTGATTTGGCATCAGATGGACTATTTTATTTATCTGTATGATATATTTCACATGTACTTGCACAACACACATTAATAGCGTTAGAGAAAGGCAGAGCCTATCATGGAAACAAAGCAAAGAAAGAAACCCAGGAGGAAACTGAACAATATTCAGTAAAGGTGGTGCTGCAGCCAAAGTGTTATCTACAAAACAAAATCCAGTGAGTATATTCAACTTCTGCCAAAATTAGCCAGAATCTTTTCCAATGAGAACAGTTTTTATTGGAATATTCTTTACTATTATAAAGAGGGAAAGTGTCAAATTACTTACAGAAAACTGTAACCATCTTCAGATGGCTTCCAGCAAAACAGGGCTCCATGTCACTAAGCTCAAACAAGTTCTGACTGGTTTCTTGATCATAACAAAAGTTCACTGTACTTCCGTGGCTTCTGCAGTCACCAGATCTAAATCCAATAAGGCAGGGACCATCAACAATATTTGTACAAAGAACCTTCTCATTCACTTTTTTATTGAACTTCTATTTTTTCTGGATATTTTAATTCCGATGTATTTTCTACTGAACTGTGTCTTAGGTATCTGTTCTTTTTCTGAATGTCTCTTTGTACATTTTTAATCCGTAAAAGCCTCCCATGGACTGGTGTTGAATATTAGCACTGTGCTATAAACACTTACAGCAGCGCATTTGGGACCTGTGCATATTTAAAGGGACTGTGAGGAGAATCTATTACCGGCGACATAAAGACTCTGCTACCCATGAGCACGCGCGGCGACTGTCGTAATGCTGCGTTCCAGTAACCTCGGAACTGGGAGTGACATCATCTCCGACTTATCGTTGTTCCGGTTGAAGTCAGAAAAAAACATGCCGATCTACCAGGCTATTGTTAGCTGTTGTTAGCACGCCTGCGATTGTCAACTCTGGAGGGTCGGGGTTTCCCCGAGTTCCCAGTAGGAAATTCTTTGGGGGGCGTTCCAGTTGCAGTTTCCTACTCAGAACTCAAAATTCCAACTCCTGACAACAACTGGAACGCACCAAAAGACGTGTGCAAGCCAAAGCGTGTGTTTGTTGTGATGCAGCTCGGACCTTCCTCAGAACTCTGCATTGCTTTACAACTTCTTTTTTCAGCAACTTACAGGATGCAAAGCGACGAGGTCATGTGTCTCTTTCTAGTTACGTCGCGGTAGTTTTTGATGTGTGACAACAAGCAATTTTTGGAAACTTAGTATTGTATTTTTGTAGCCGGCTGTATATTGCTACTTACAGCCTGGTGCTCTAAGACGTGTCCGAATAATATAATTTGCTCTAGTTTTAATTGTCTTGTTCCCAAAGTTGAGTATCCAGGCCAGTCCAGCCCTGTACGACCCGACCAGTCGGCTAAGGAATAGCATTTATAGATAACCTATTTTGATGCTATAAAACTCATCTTGAAGTGTGCATTTCGATCAGGCATAAATCTAAAAGTGAGACTTTTTTGTAATTACTTAGAAACTCCTCACAGTCCCTTTAAAGATCACAGCATCAATGTTACTGTGTGTCCCCGACAAATAAGCAATAAATGAATAAATAAATAAGGGCTGTTTTTTTTCTGAGCACACGTTACAGTGATCTAACACACAAGAAGGACCATTCAATATAAGAATATATTTCACTGCTCCATCGGGGCAAAAGACCATTAAAAGTGCTTGGAAGAAGGCAGAACCTTTCAAAAACATATCAGGTGCTGGTGATTGGACGATCGTTCCATCAATCACATTCAGTACTGACCAATCAGATACTGTGGTAGGTGGGCGTTACTGCTGTGTAGTAAAGTACAAAATGTAAGCCACTTTGTAAAACAAGCACTCCCCAAGACGTGTCAGAAGTGAAGCAAAACTATCCTGTTGAAATTCTTTCAGTGTTGTTACTTGTTTTTATGTGGTCCAGATCTGATAAAACTACCACTGAAGCTGTTAGCATCTATGCTAATCCCTGTACGAGCTGTCACTTCCTGCTGTTGTCTCGGCCATCGCTCTCACCTCTTCCTGCTTTAAAGGACTCTGATTGGGCTGTGCTGCTTCGGGCCTATCCCAGTTGTGGTAGATTGGAGCTGTCTGATTTACAGATTGTGAATCAGGAGGATCCAGCTGCTGTGGAACGTTAAAGCTACAGGGTCCGATTTTAAAATAGATTAAAACTACATTGATCATTCTGGTTTAATTGACATTCACACCATTCTTATTTTTTGCATTAAATATATCTTAGCCTTTAAAAGATCAGTGAGATCAGTCTCTATCACCTATACAGCTACCAGCCGCATGAGTCATTTAGATATCTCAGCAATTTTGAGGCTTCAGTCATGAGGTTTGGCTCTACATTACTCATACTTCTGCGTGAATATAAGCAGATTTTGGCCGGTGGATTTCTGTTTATCAGTTAAGACACAAAGCTTTCCTGATAACTGTTGTAACTGTGGTTATTTTAGGGGTTGTTTGTCAGGACAAAAAACAAAAAGATACTTAAAACCACAAGAAATTTATGGCACCCACATTTTCAGAATTTGATAATACTTTGGGGTGCAGATGGGGGGTTGATATGACCCTGAAGCCTCCAGTTAATGATCACAGATGGAGCATTTTTAGGATGTAATAGGACATTTTCAGTCAGGATCTGCAGCAACTGTGACGCCATTGTATCACAGCAGATCAAATCTTTGAGCGAAGATCCCAGCACCTTGTTGAATCTGTCGCACAAAGAAATAAGGCCAACCCAGCAGCAGCAAGGTGTACCTAATAAAGTGGCCGGAAGTGTGTCTTTCTGCACACTCAAAGTGCTCAATATGATAAGTTCCTTTCAGAAATAATGAAAATAAAAGGAGATACGCAGCTGCTGTGAAGGATTGTGTAAATAAAAACAGCTCTAGCTTTCCCTGTGGAGAGATTACTCTGCTAAAACGAATCCACTCAGTAACACATCTGTGCGTCATGCGTGTCCTTGAGCCTTATGTTTTATACAGAAGCTCTTATATCGTGAATCATAAACTGTTCAGCATACAGATGAAGATTTATCCTCCGCAGGCCTAACGAGCATTTTAGTTTAAACAGATGAAATGTGTCTGATTGGGAAAAGATGCTCCCTATTTTTGGTCGAGAGTGCCCTCAATGAGAAACATTTCCCATTTCCCCTTTTTTATCTCTCCACCCCCTCCAACCACCAATCACAGCCTGCCTCTGCATGGGCAACCCGCCCCCTCCTCTCTCCTCCACTCCAGCCTCCCTCCCCCCCTCCCCGACATCATTTCCCTCAGTCACGAGTCACGACTCTCTAAACACAGCTTTTCCGTCTCAGATCTTTGCTGACTTGTGGGTTTTCTTTCTTACCCTGAGAGAAGTGCTTCCACAACACTCGTCCAGCTAAACTGCTCACTCAGGTTCAGAGAGTTTGCACAGCGTGAGCAGAGATGTTTAGGATTCAGATGAGTGCAGCTGCGGTCTGGTGTGTTTGGTTTGGATGGGGACTTGAGGCCCCTGCTGGCCGCTCCAGGGGTGGAGGTGGAGGTGGAGGAGGAGGAGGAGGATGAGAAGGCCTATCTGGTCTTTGCTGTTCTCCGGTTTCCCCTCTGGAGCTTCACAGCAGACTTCACAGCCCACCTCAGTCGCTCATCTCCCTCCATCTGATCCTGAACATTTTCTCACCAGCAGCAGTGAGAAGTACCCACCTCCTCACTTGCTGTTCACCGCCTTTGTTCCATGTTTCCTGTTGCTGACTTCCTCTGAATCTTTTCTATTTTTTTTGTTTTCTGTCCTTTCTTCTCTAATGAAATTGAGGGAGCAGGAGCAGGTAGAGCAGCAGCCCCAAACAGGGCACCTCGGGTCAGGTTTGGGAGCACATGTCGGGTCAGCACTCCGTCATTCGTCATTCCTGATGAGTCAGCACCATCAGCAACGTTAACCCTACTTCATTTGAAGGTGTTTACGTGTGATGGAGTTTAAGGCTCCAACTCCAAGGGGCACCCACTCCTTCCAGCTGCATTTACAGGCAGTGTCCCAGGAAGTTAGCTTGCTTCTCCCCAGCTAACAAACCAACCTTCCATGTTCAATTGAGAGTTGAAAAGGGCTTAATGATTTATCGTTTTCTGATCTAAATCGTAATGTCAGAAAAGTGGCCTTCTGATCGTCAAAGCTGCAGTTTGCTGCAGTGCTCCTGACTGACCCAGGATCTGTTGTGTCTACCATTTGCTTGTAGCAATATTGTCACGTCAGCACTCAAGCCCGAAACCACCAAGGTTGACATGCTGCTTTGGCGTGGCTGGCTTTTTTTCCTTCCCTGGAATGTTTGAATTTTGTTTTTCTGATTATTACTTCTCTAACATTGGGGTTTTTGGATCTTTTTGCATTTTATTAACTTTTTAACTTAACACAATTAAGAATTTTTAAGCTAAGACACTAAAGATGTCTGTTTTAGTTCTTAAGTTATAATAACTGCTGTTGGTCAACGTCTTTGAAAGTGTACATGCATTTTTCTTGTCAATAGATACATTTGGAAGCAATTCTTACCTCTTCCTATCCATCCTTGCCGTAGAGAAATAGATTTTAATGTTCAATGGAAAATCATATTGAAATCGTAATATGAGCCAGAACAACCAAAATTAGATCTTTTCTTTTCCTGAAATGGTTTGGCCCTAAACTTGAACCATCCCCCCTCTGTACCCCAGTCCAAGCTCTTACAGGCTGATCTACACAGCAGACTGAGCACTTCACCCATGTGTTATAACCACTTCTCTTTTTAAGCTTTCTCTTCAGTCTTTCTATTTTCTCTTGTATTTCTATTCCATTCAATCTTAACAAGTAATGATGGCAACAGAAACAATCATGTTTTGTTTGTGGAGCCAGTAGCGAGCCCCTGAGCTGCAGAATTAAGTCAGAGCTAAAGAGCAAATAAGTACAGCTCTGTACGTGTCCGATTGCGGCTGGCTGCAAAAGCACTGGAGGCCGCATATACGTGCTAAAATGCTAATTTTACAGTCAGATCAGTGTTAATTTTGACAGCATTTTTTAATTTAGTCTTTGAGCTAAAAGATCTTTAGTTTTAGTCTTGAAAAATTGACTTTCACAATTTTTTAGCTGACGATATCTACTGCAAAGTTAGTCGACTAAAATTTTAAGTGGAAAGTGTAAGGCATTTTTTATGTTTCTGTGATTTTCTGAAGTCATGTTTTACTCTTGGATCCCACCACCATGCAGCTAAGGCAGTTGTGATTGGATGATCCTCTTAACTCATCCAACCTTTTCACACAACCAAAGTAGCTGTAATTTCTAACTTGTCTCTACTTTCTACTTGACAAAATTAGGTCTGATTGGATTTAGTTTCTGTCAAACAAAATAACAGAATATCTTCTGTTATTTGCATGCATTTTTGACAACCGTCTCATTTGAGGAAAACTGACAGCCGTAATTGATACATACATTTTTAACATATAAATGTCCAACATATAAGAAAGCTTTTGGTTCCATAACAATAAAATCTATGACTGTTTGAGTCCTCACAATGGTGCTGTTGAGCCATATTGCAGGTAAGGTCAGCAGCGGTTGCGCTAATTGTGCAGGAGCTAGTAATTCAAACATGGCAGCACAGGATAGAGACAAAAAGTTGTGCACTGTTATCATTAAAATCTGTTGTGTGGACTTATTTGAATCTTTAAAGGGACGGAAATGATGGGGTTTATAAGGAGTGATGCATGAGAATAGAACAGGGGAAATGCAGCTCACCTAACTTGGCACCCAGGAAAAGCAAATGACAGCAAAGCTAGCCACACTGAAAAACCAGCCCACACTTCACAGTCTTAGCTTGTCAAAGCTGCTTCGCAATTTTGAGATAGGTGAGGAATATAGTGCAATCTATTACTTTATGTGCAAAGACACAAGGCCTCACCATGCTGTGGAAAACAAAAGTTTTGTTACATGCTCGTTGAAGCTCAAGTATGTGCCACCATCTCTGCATTAACTCACCAACACAGCAGTACTGAAGCTCTACAGAGCAGTGAAGCTAAAAGTTGGAGAGAGGCTGTGCATCAACTTGCAACATCAGTCTGTGAGTTTTGCTTTCAGAGCTGACTTTAGTGATGTGAATATAATGCAATATTTAAAACATCCCAGTGTTTAATATTTTGAATACCCAGCATATCGTAAAATATTAAGAATTGAAATAAAATCTAACTATCAAGTTCTGCGATAACATAATAGTGGAGCCTCAGGTGTGAAGTGAGTTTCTTTAAGACTTATCCTTGTCCTTAATTAGGGGCACGGCTGACATGACTACCTTGTGCTGCTGTTTGTCAGGGGGCTGAAGACCCTCCTCATCTTAACCTTTTCTGACAGTAAACTAGAAACTGTTTTTAACATGGCAGTCAGTAGATATAGAAGGACATAATTTGGTTTAGCTATTCTTCACTTAATTCTAATCCTTTCATTACAGCACAAATATCTTGAATTTCTGAAAACTGTATTCATACTTTAGGGGCAGCAGTGGCTAGAAGGTTGTGCCAAAGTGCCTCATGCACGGAGACTGCTGCCTTTGACATTTACGGCTTGGGTTCAAATCCAAGCAATGGCTCCTTTGCTTGCTTCTTTTCCTAAACCTCCCAATTTTCAGTTCCTGTCACTGTCCTGTATGTATGCTAATGGCATAAGAAGCACTAAAATAAATCTAATTTCATTTAAAGTTTTATATTCTATCAGAGGTAGACAAACGGGCTTTACACAAGTTCAAAAATTTTTGTTTTCGCCTTCTCTACCAGGAATGGGAGATGATAAGATATTATTGATATTGGTGCCATTATATATTCTAACAATTAAACAAATTCTTTATTGATTTCTATGGATTTCCATGTGGAGAACAGTAGGTTATTGGGGTCAACAAGGTCAAACACATGTCACTTCTGATACTTAATACTGTTCTGCCTACAGATAAATACTTGAGGATGTTGCTGGTGCTTTGACCCTTGCTTGAAATAACACTGACACTGGATGTGTTGTACGTTAGTGTCAAACTGTCACCTCTCTGACTGTCTCTGTCTGCCATGATTACATCTTTGACTTCTTTGTTGTCATTCATGCTGACTGCCTCTGAATAGAGCGTATTCTCTTTGATTTACAAGACATACAGAGCTAAGTGGAAGATAATGAAAGTGTTCAGCAAAAAGACAAACAGTATCAATTCCTTCAGCTATTTTTTACTGATGCTCAACCAGAGCTTCCAGGGTTTAACATCCACTTCAGTTCATCTTGACCACACTAATGTCTGCAGCAGGACATTATTGGACCCACAGTCACTGTCTGCACACACTGAACCACTTGTTTCCACACAGACTTCAATTGTCATGACAGGACAGCGGAGTCCAGCACAGTGGCATCTCTGATCACGAGAAACGTCATTTTACCCTCACAAAACAGCTTTTCAGACCCCATGTCACCATCTAGACGACAATAAAGAAATGATGGCTCATGAATTAGAAACACAGAGAAGAAAAACAAGCAAGAGAGCTAACACTTGAAAGTCTTTCCAGTGCCAAGAGAGGTCATACCTTGAGCTTTCTCCTCTTGAACAGATAAGCTCTGATGAGTAAACACAGGTGATTGTGAAACTTTGCAGCCATGCACAGCCTTTAACTACTTAACCAAACCACCAGCAGCAACCAGTGATCAAAGAGCGACCTGACGGACAGATAACAGCTCTGCTTTGACCCTTGCTCATCGTTTAATCCAGAGCAGCCGGGCAATAAACGCAGCGTCACTGATGAGGAATCTGACGAGTTATGCTTGGCTCTCACAGATTAGCATTGCGTTAGTCTTGTATACATTTTATGATGGAAAGATACAAGATTTTTACACGTGAGTACAAGTACACTTGTCGGTATTTACATATTAAGGCTTACAAGTAGTGGAGTGGTGTCCCAATTCTCTGCAGGGCTAAGGGTAAGGGCTAAGACTAAGGACAGAATGGAGACCAAAGGAAGCACTTAATTATAAGTAATCATTTTATCATCAAGTAGATATTGATCTTGTAAGTTGTTGGTTGCATTTTAAAATTTCTCATTATAACAAGCTAGCTTTCACAGTTGTGGCTACTGTTATTGTCACATCTGCTTACGTCACAGCCAGCAGGCGGATCAGGGTGATGGCAGGAATCGAGTGGCATCTCGTCTCTCAGCTGTGTGCTTCACCCCTTCCCCTTGGCCCTCAAAAAAGAGGGCTAAGATGAAAGGGTAAGACAAAGGAGAAGGGCTAAGGGCTAAATTGGGATTCACCCTAAATTACATATATTTCTTAAGTATCTTTTTTTCTTTTTCAAAATGATGGAATCTCTCTCAGACAAGAAAAAACATCTTCATAACTGCTAAAAAATACTGGCAACGCAGGGAATACTAAGTTTGGTGAGGAGTGGGTGTAGCATCGCCTATGTTTACAATTGCGTCCAATACATTAGTCCAATGTAGTCAATGTGCAAAAGTTTGCAGGGATGAAAATCAAGATCAGAGTTTATATGAGAATCTGTTCCAGTTGGTCTGACGAATCGATATCACATGCCTTTGTGCTGAACAACTCCCCTATCAACTCCTTTCACTAAGTTCAGGTGACCTGGAAAACAGTGATGCCAAGCTCTCAAAGAGTTCATCAACACCAACAGGAAGGAGTGAAAGATGTATTTATGACAACTAAACACATAAGTGATCTAGAGAGCGTATTAATTTTCACACAGAATGATGCTGACAGCTCGGCGTGCAGTGACTGAGGAGTTCAAGCAACATGCTGAAACATTTGATGATGCAGCATGACATGAAACGTGTTTGAAGTGGATGACTCAGAAAATCTGTGTAGGTTGAAAGGAAAGGAAAGGAAATCAATTTATAATGGGATCAATAAAAGCATTGATAACAATAACATTTTAGCCATTACCATACCAAATTCTTGATGATTTAAGTTAAAGATGCAAGTGAATCAGAATCTGATGATTTTTTTTAATATATGATTGGATGATCTTTGATAAAATTTTTTGGCTGTTTTCTGCCATTGAACTATTTGCACTGTTAGGCCAAAGGGACTGAATTAAAGTTTTCTACATCAATAAAAATAAATAATAAATGAATGATTCTGTTGTGCATTTCAGATGTCCCCACAAATGACACTTTATTGCATTGCTCTATGAGATCTTTTAGCACTGCTTTGGGAACCTTAACCAGGTGTGAAAACAAAACATGAAACACGATCGCTGTCAGTATTGGCCAATGTCACAAACAGGCCATTGGTATCAGCCAAGAAAAGCCTGATTAGATAAGTTTTAGAGTCTTTTAATTTTGT
Source organism: Scarus forsteni (assembly GCA_036419115.1). NCBI lineage: Eukaryota > Metazoa > Chordata > Actinopteri > Labriformes > Labridae > Scarus > Scarus forsteni. The sequence goes on along the minus strand of JAZDUH010000245.1, from coordinate 4,321,008 downwards.
TGTTGTGGAATGAATGAAGTAACAGATTTCAAATGTACTAATAATCAATATGCTCCTTAGACTAAATAAGATAATAAAAATGGCAACTCTCCACTTACACTTAACATTTTTATTTAGGTTTTGTTATGACAAAAACAGCTATATTTATACTGAGTATCAGATGTGACACACATTCAAAATCTCCACAAACATAATTTATGCCAGTATAATGCTTTTGTTAGACTCCATGTCCCAGTGGACAACATAGATATTTCTTTAAAACTTGTCGTATTACCCAGTAAGTCTGTGTTTGTGTGTTAATGTAAGCCAGAGGGATGTTCTGAGAGGAGATGGACGGAGACACTTGCATAACATTCATGACACATGACACAACATGCTATGAAAAGGACACAGAGGTATTAAGGTAATGTATGACAAAAAGACGAGATACAAGAATTACAAAATTCTAATACATGCCAAAACTTAAAGTGTTCAGAGAGCACAAACATATGCCCAGGCATTTATTACCCACGTTATTAGTGAAAATGTCCAAAACTTTCCAGTGGCATTGTTAATGAATCCTTTCAGCAATCCTGGATCTTGTTTATATGACAACCAAAGTCTAATCACCTCTTCCTTGAGCCATGACCAACTTTCAGAACCATCCAGAACTTTCTAAATAATCTTGCAGACAGAAAACCAAAAAGACAAACTCCAGCAAAAGCATGAAATGAATGATGCCTTCTTAAAAGGGGCAGATAATATAGGATTTTTCTTCTTTCTGTTCCTTTTCATTCAATTATATACTTCTATGCTTGTATGAAAATGTTTTATTTCAGATAAATGAATGAAATAAATAAATCACTAACTAACTAACTAACTTTTTTGATGCCACAGCTATGACACAGAAGCCCTCAGAAACCAACACTTGTGATATCTTGTCCTCCATAATAAAAATGAAAGCTAATTTCTATACACTGCTTTAATAAAGCAAAAACACAAGGCCAATGTTTTGATACTATTTTTCCTTCCTTCCCAACACACCTGTTTTTAGAATGGATGTGGTTTATCCAAAGACTCCTAACATTAGGATATAGGGTTTAATAGCGGCAAGATTCTTGTGGTATGATCAGTACTGCAGTACAGGTGTGATGATAAAATACTTTACCATATATTGTGATACTACATGTAGTGTGAAACATCAGGGTTATTTCTTTCATTTTTCTATTTTTGGATCATTTTAATTGTAATAAGAACCCACTGTAATATAGAGATATAAATGCAGTTATCAGAGTCATTAATATGAAGCATGCTCCCTGCAAAACTTCATTTTGTTCCAGTGACATAAAAATAAATCTAAAAGAGATGGAGAATCACGTGGCTGAATTAAGCTGTTGGAGGCTGAAGTACAAACAAATGTCCCAAACTTGTTTTCATACAACTAAATAATAACACAAATAGTCAATAATAATAGAATTCTGATATTACACAATGACAATAACATGCAGCAAATATTAGGATATATTGGTGTTTATATGTTTCCTTAAATCCTTTCTATTAGGCTGCAGTAGAAAACATACAAAAAAATATCGTAACTGATTTTGCGAAGCCCTTAAAACATTAATAATGTTGTCAAGTCAGCATAACCCAGAGGAATGGCCCTGAGAGATTATGGACACAGACGCTTACATAACACTCATGACAAATGACACAACATGCTGTGAAGGACACTGGGGTAATTAAAGAGAGGAAAAGATTGCAAAATTTTATATTCTGATATGAAACTTTAGATAATTAAAGATAAATGATGGCTGTTTGATATCAAATACTTGTAATTTCCTTCTCTACAACAGAAAAATATGGTTAAACTCTTGCCCACTGCCTTAATAAAACAAGCACATGGACAATGCTTTTTTATCTAATCCATCACTTTTCTTGTAAAATGGCTGTAGTTTCTTTAAAGCTTTGGAACTTGGAATACTTCCAGTCATTAAAAAACTATACAGACTGAACTGAAGTGGCAGACTGGTCTCAGTTAAAGCTTTTCATTTCATAAACCTATGAGTATTGCTTGTGTTTTTGAATACCACTGTCCTCAAAACTGTCAAACTTCCACTGTGAAATTATTGTTTTTTTTTACCATATTGATTGCTTATTATTTATTTCCTTAATTTTCTTGAGTTTTGTATTTATTATAACATCTGCTGCCAACCACTCGGCCAGGTCACCCTTTTAAATGTAATCCTGATCTAAATGGATCTGGTTAAATAAAGATTAAATTAAAAAATAATAACAACAACAGGTCTTGTATTTTAAAATCTGTGGTATTGACAAAGTTTTTGTATCAAATATTAGTCAGCCTAGTAAAATTGGGAGATACTTGTGTGTTTGAGCGGTGTAGATGGTATTGTTAATAGTTTGTCCACATTGCGCAGACACTTGGGGAATTCGCGGTTGTTCCGACGCAAAGCCCACTCGGATCTGCTCGACATTGTGTTTTTTGTACATGATCAGTTGGATGAGTACGGTGGGCTGACCTTACCTGTGTTGACCACGTACCTGGTTGATAAATGCAGCAGCCAGTCTCCAAGCAAAGCATCAGTGGGGATCCTGTTTTTAAGAGATAGTATCTCAAAAAGACAGGCGGATATTTTTTTATTTTCAAGTGAATGCAATACGCTACCGTAAGACTGACTGTTTCATGTGTATTTTCACTAAAAAGAAACTTTGAGACTCAAAAAGTGCAATTATGGGGATGGTTAACTCCATTATTACATGCTAACTTTCTGACTAATTTTAATTCGTTTCCAACCATTTTCCATTCCTGTAAACTGAATAGAGGATAGGAGTGGGAGTAAAAATCGTTTCACATAAATATCAGGATTTTTTGTTTGACGATTTTTAAACTGATTTTTTTGTTTAAAAAATCATCTTTTTTCCAAATTTAAATGCTTCGTTTTAGTCTGTGTTAATAAGCCACTTTTAAATGCAGTCCAGGTTTTGAAGGGAGAGTATCAACAGCAGGTTAAAATATATTGCTGCATAAATCCTAAAAACAGACTCACATGTGATGTGTATTTTTCCTGATACAGTCTGCAGGCATCATCATTGTTCATCTTTTTCGCTGGTGTTAAAAAACCTAACTAAAGATTGCAAAAGTTGGCAATATCGTAGAGTCACAAATTAAATCAAATCGGCACCTACAAAATCGTAAAAAATCGAATCGGGAGAAAAACACATCGTCCCAGCCCTAATAGAAGACATAGCAGAACTATTAAGCTCTTTCTCTCTGTCAAAAAAAAAAGAAAAGAACAAACACATCATATGTCACAGCACTTAAAACTCCAAATACTCAATCAGTGCAAGTATCCAGGCGGTGTGTTGATGATTGCTCAGAGGAAACATGTGGCCAGCGGTGGCTTTAACTAATCTGCTCCAAAGCATGCCTCAATCAGAGAGGACTTATAAAAAGATGAGCATGACTCTGCTGACACTGAAAACCTACAAACAGAAAGATGCCAGTGTTTGACTCATGCAAAACTCCATGCAAAACTACACTCCTTCATTTAAATCCACCAGAGGGGAAAATACCTCATCCATCCCAGCTCCGCGTCTACCTCTGTGTCCTCGAGTGCCAAACAGGCCAAAGGTCTCTCGGTCTACATGACAGTGAGTTTGGTGACTGACAGGAGGAAGTGGGAGGCGACGGCGGTGACAAAGCACCGTGGTAGTCAGCACTCCGCTCATGTGACTGCAGCTTGTTGAAAAGACAGAACAGTTAAGAAAGGAGAAATCACACGAGCCGCTCCTCATTAGCATGGAGCAGGCTGTTAATACCAGTCCATCTGTCTCACATGAACTGGTTTGATTTATGGTGAGCTCTAAGCCAGAGGGAGAGGACCGGCGCTGAGGACTGTTCCTGACACACACGTGTTCCTGCAATCCCGTATCAGATGGCGAGAGCTTTTCTGAGCTGCAGGATGACAGACAAATGTTTTAAAGGGTCTGTCTGTATGTTTGTCTGTTAGCAAGATAATGCAAAAACTACTGGGTGGATTTACATAACAATTTAACAGAGGTGAGATTTTGTCCAGGGAAGAGCCCATTACATATTGGTGGTGATCTGCATAGTAGTCTGGATGCCAAAAAATCCCCTAACATTAGGCCGTGTTTAAAAAAAAATCATATCTCCAACATCACTTGATGGATGTGCTTCAAAATTTACAGGATAAAATATAGAATATGACTCTATCATTACAGTCACTTTCATCTGGATCCAATCCGAAACATCAGAGTTTATAATGGCAATCCCATTCATCTCTTTTTGCCTGCTGTGCTAGTTCTGCCCCCTTTACGTTACTATGGAAATTGTAGTTTATTTGAAATCTCGTGTCAACGTTTTTCAAGCCTGTGTCACGACCCAGCCTCCCTTGCAAAGCCAGTGGACACATGGACAGACATGAGCGGACACTCGGCGGTCATAGCGCGTGCTGATCCAGAATTGTATCTTGGCCGAGCTCTGCGCTCTCCGAGTGCTTTTCTAGTTGTGTTTAACATTCAATTTCACAGCAAAGACAGATGGATGGATTGTCAGGATTGTAGATGCTTTTTCTTCTAGACCAGGGGTGGGTAACTCACCGCCCTTCACATCACGCAATCTTTCCTAAAAAAAAAAAAAAAACTCAAACTGGTAATAGGAACGAAAACACAAGTGCTAAATATGATTTATCTTGAGTAACTAATACCACATAATGCACAAGTTAGGACGGGTGATAAAATATTTCTACTAACCTTAGATTGCTGGTACATGCCTAGTTTTACAATTCATTAATATCTTACTTTGCTATGATTGTATCTCTAAATATCTTTTATAAGGCATTAATATATAATGCATTTTATTAGTAAGAACTAGGGCTGAGCGATATGGCCTGAAATTTTTTTTTCCATTTTTTTCCCACAACACGTTTTCCCTGTCAAAAAAAAAATTAAATTTAAAAAAAAATCACAACCTCCCAGTGACTCAAAAACGACACAAATCAAATCAAGTGTTGCCTTGATGTTGTCTAACAGAATTTCCCTCTTAAAGTTAAAATGTAAAACAGTTGATTACGTAGTTTAAACTTAGGTAGGTTTGTCTCCATAAACACTGAGGCTTTTTTACAGTTGCATGAAACTCTCTCATCAGTATTTAATCTCAATTACTAAACAAATACAAGCCTGTAATAGTGCATGTGCAAAACCAGACCAGGCCTACCATCATGAACTTACAAGTGGAGTAAGACAAGAAAAAAAATCTCGATTTTAAATTTTTAAATCTCCTTCAGAAAATGATTCAAATTAATCAATTTAATTGATATATTTCCCAGCCCTAGTAAGAACTATAGTTGAAAACAATGGTAAATGTAATATATTTGTGTTTTAAAATTGGCTTTAGCTATGTGTCATGCTAATCAAATCATCAATAATTAATTGTGTTTGAGTTAAAATGTATGGATGTTGCTACAATCCTTTTTAAGCTCTATAACTATTTTTGTTAATTTATTTATGTTTTTTTCCCTCCATGTGATCTTGATCTTGTGCCTCCAAAATGCAGTCAGTTCATCCAAACATGTTCACCTGTGGCATCAATAGTTTTGAGCATGACAACCTGTGACCTCCATGATCAGAACACCTCAGTCTTAAATCAGACAGGACATCTGTGCAAACTCTAAGAAAATATCATACAGTGTTTTAAAATATTTTGTAATAAGCCTGGATGATCACAAGGCTTAGCGACACTGACCTTGGGCCTATGACCTCCAGAGTGGTTCAAGTTCATTCTAGAGTGAATATCTAAAAGTGTGCAAAGGTTGAGAAGATCCTTTGACTTTTCTTGAGCTGCCTTGTTCACAAGCAAGAGAAGAACATGAGACCTTATGACGTCAACTTCTGGCCTATGACCTTTAGTCAGAGTGGAAGTTTTTGAAATTATTTCTTCTGTAAAGTCTTGTGGGATCAAAACATGTTGCAATAAGACCTCCATCTTTCATCTCCAAAATGTGTACGATTCATCCTCTAGTGAGAGTTGACATTTATGCCATATTTGGAAAAAAAAGTCCCTCAAGGCGTTTGTTAAGATGTTGCCTTACAAGCAAAGGATTAAAATGCAGCTCTGCAATCTTAACCTTCCAGATGTAATCAGCTCATCCTAAATCAGAGTGGATGTTTTACAAAGATTGAAAAAACCTTTGCATTCTAAATGAAGGATGAACATGAGACCCAACAACCTCAACCTTTGACCTGTTATTTCTGAAACCAAATAAGTTAATGCTGCGTTCCAAGCAACCTATAACTCAGAAACTTCCCAGTTGAAATCTCAGAGTTCCGACCTGAAAGCGTTCCAGGCAAATTCTAACTTTAGAAAGAATTCTGGTATGTAAAAAAAATATATATAAGATTTATCCTAAATCATTTCGATCACCAAAGGAGCCTACAACTTGCTTACTTGAGTGAAACAGACGAGAGGAATCAGTGCATAAGGCAACAGAAGCTTTTACTTTGTATTTTACAGTATTTGTCGTTATTTTGAGACATATTTGTTTTGATTAATTCACTGAAAACGAGCTAACGCCAGAGCAACTACCAATGATGCAAGAATATTAGCAGATGAATAACTTCAGAGCAATACCTTGCTATGATAAACTTTTCCTAACATTGGAGAGACCAGACCAGACGTCTGAACACACCTGACCATCAGCTCACAAGCAGCACCACCGCATCCATCGAGGCGGCCATATTGTTTAGGCAGTGATGTGACGTTACAAGTTGTAACTCAGAGTACATCAATCTGGTACGAGCTCACAGGTGGGAAGTTACGAGTTTGACCGCCGTTCCAGTGCACTTTCATGAGTTACAAGTGTGAAAAACACAAGTTACGGGTTGCCTGGAATGCAGCACAAGTCTTAAGTCTGAGTGGTTGTTTGTGTGAAATTCGCAGAAAATCTTTCAAAAGAATCTCGAGATTTTATGCACAACACTGGCTTGGATGTACGTACAGATGGACAGAAAACCCTAAAACATAATGCCTTTGGCTCTGGCTTTTTCATGCCCAGAGGCCTGAAAACGCTTAAAAAACAAACTCCTATGAAGTGGCCAAACAGAACAAATGTAAATTCAGTTTTGTTATGCCCATGCATTTGTGCAATAAATATATTTGTCACATCTCTGTTGCTCAGTGCAATAAAAAAAAGAATATTTGGAGCATTTTTTTACACGTTTAATAACAATGTTGATAACAAAACCCTGAGACTACAGGGGATTGTGGGTAATACGTTTAGTGTTAAATAATCCAACATTTTGACAAACTTGTAAGCCATCACTTGCTAGCACAGAACAGCTGACTGTGAGCTCGGTATTGTCACAGTATGTACTTGTTGGATTGATCTAAAGGACTGAGTTTAAGTAGTCCACTGAACTGACAGCAGCTCTGGTGGGTTTATCCTGCTTTTTTTCAAATGCTTGTTTATAAGATTCGTGCTATTTTGGGACATCTAGAGCACTGCGGAAACAAGGGATGAATTTTTTCGGTGTCACAGATAAATCTGATTACTATTTCCTCTTCGCTACAGCATCGGGATTATAAACCTAATACCTACTTATAAAAACTCGCCCGCCATCTCCATTTACAACCGGTGGTCTGAGAGTTACTGTCAGGACACAGCCATGCATTTACATCACAAGCCCTGCACACTGAGTTCACATTACAGCCACATTAATGCCTGCACAGTAACGCATTGTTGTAATAATCACCTGCTGTAGATCAGAAATAACAAGCCGAGTTCAACTTACAGGCAGCCAAAATGCCCCTTCAGTGCACACAGAGGTGGTGTAGTGTTTACGCTCTCCACTGACACCACATGTATTGATGGTGCCCCAGTTTCTTTAGTCACCTGGGGCTTTCTCTCTTGCATCTCCTCAGTTTTCTCCCTCTCAGCTTTCCTACAGCCCTGATAGGAATATAATAAAACCCCTTGTGTGTTGGCTTTCCTCAGACAAAAAGCCAAATCCAGCATTAAAGCATCTGGTTACAGTTTGATGGTTACAGTAGAGCCATGAAAGACCAGATGGAGTTAAGCTTTCACATAGCATCACATCGTCTTCCCACCAGCACGCCTGAACATCATTGCTACGCAGGGCACACGTACCACTCACATTTGGTTGTCCTCGCCTCTGGGGGCTTTAGCATGCTTTCAGAATTCTATATAGATTCCATCTTGCATGCAGATTCAATGACATATTGTTCGTCTTACTGAATTGATATCAGTTTTTAGCACTAAATGTAAAAAGGTCCAACAATGCCAGCAATGTCACCCTACACCCAAGAATGGCTGACCTCATCAATTATTTCAATGCTGCAGGAAAAGCATTATAACACTGTCTAGCCTCTGTACAACCTCAAGACTCTGGTCACTTCTTAAGCTTTCATGGTGATAAAAGTGCCCTTATGTTGATGTCTGATGAAAGTGAGAAGTACCAGGGTTAAAAAAAAGATATGTGCTGATATCAGATATGTCCAAACTTACTTTAGCTAGTACTATTGCAAACATATGGGATGAATGAAAGTAGGTTTGGATACCTGAGTAATTTGGATGCTTATGTCAAATGCAAAGTGAATTATTAGCTGGTTTAATATCTATAATCAGGCAGATTTATCTTGCCAAGCTCCAATCAGCAGCCTCTGAAGCAAGAAGAGGTGGGAGCTGAGGGTGATGACAACAGGAAGTGACTGCTAGTACAGACATTAGCACAGATGCTAACAGCTTTCAGGAGCAGTTTTGTCACATCTGGATAGCATTGCTAACCTGAAATAACAGATGGACCAGGGAAATATACTAATTGGTCCTTAGAAAATGTTTGTGAATAGGCAGAGCCTTTCAAGAGCATATCCAGCAGGTGATTGGACGATCGTTCTGTCAGTCACTGTGATTACAGGTCAATCAGATATTGTGGTAGGCGGGTGCTACTGCCACAGTGCGAGGTAAAAAACGTGAGCCTCTTCATGGAACAAACTCACCAGGGAGAATTAATAAGGTTGTATTGATAACAGTGCCATTATTTATTGTTTCTTGTAGATCTTCAGTGTAGGAAAAAGCCAATCTTCAAACATATTTTACATTTTACTTCCAATATTTAATGCCCTGCTGAATCAACAAATGCTTTAGCATTTTGCTGGTGTTTCAATCCTTGTTTAAAATCACACAGCCATAGACATTGCGTGTTGCAAAGTCAGAACCATATATTACTATATCAAGCCACATACAAGACTGTTTCTGTCTCCAATAATAACTTCTGTAACTATTTTGTCAATGCTGAGTGCCTTTTTGGAAAGCATAACATCTTTGTTTTGCAAGGCATCATAAAACTAAGGAGTAGGAATTGCACGGGGAATTGTTCAGCATAAAAACAACTGATAAAGATTCCTCAAACCGGCTGATACCTGCTAACTGGAATCTGTTCTCAGTCCAGATCCCAAGTTCAAAGTCATATGCACAGCACCAAATGTCACACAAGGCCTTTATCAGCAACTGGCTGCAGAATGTCACTATATTAATAAAATGATATACCAATTTGTGGAAAAAAAAACATTCAAATTAAGATTTTGCTTGATAAATACATATACAAATGTAATTTCCAGTTATATTGCACATTTTAAGGCTCGTCTTGCAGTCATTGCATATTACAAAGTGGCCCTACTGTAAGTCTATGTGAACAGTGTCTTTACCACAAAACACTTTCTTGTTGCTGCGGGATTTAACTAAAGTTATAGATGCTATTTATTCTTGTATTGTATCAAAATACATATAATGTTGGCATTATTAACATCCTTTAGCATACAGCCTATTTAGAAATACATTGACTCAGTTATTTATAACATGTTTCACTGTTTTCATGTAATATTGTGATACTGTGCTGCGTTAAACTGTCAAATATGTGTTTAACTCGCTCTGTTATTATTTATCTACTAGGTAAACATACTTTTCCCACTAGTGATCGGCAATGTTGGTTTTTAAGATTAGGCTGTAGACATTATGTACATGTATAAAATGAACAGAGAGGGTAAAAGTAAGAGCAGCAAACATATTCAGCATTAATAAGGATTAATAACAGACTCCATCTTGCCTTCGTGTAACAGTTCTAAGTGTCAGTATGTTAATGATTAGCCCTCCTGTCAGAGGTGAGCACTGCGCTCTACCAATGAAAGGGGAGGTGGGTTTACTCCACCACCAGCATCCCAGCCCACATGATAATAATTACACCGTCACTACAGAGCCGGGGCCGGCAGAGGGCGGCCGCAGTGCCCCCCTTTAAACGGAGAAATTCGGTTACTGTGCCGGTGAGTCTGTACCAAATACATTAAAACGCTAAAATGACCAAACCCAACATGGACGCCACGCAGTTAGACGCCCGTTTAACAACAGTTAGAGTGACCGTTACACCTGAACCGAATTGCTGGTGAATTTAAAGGGTTAAATTATGACCTGGTATAATATTAACCGGCATATTAACGCCTGTGCTGTAACAATTATTGATTGGTGATTGTCAAAGTCCACGCTAACGTCATATAAACTTCCATTTCAGCATTATATGACCGCTGGTGTTTCATTAAAATCGAGCATATGTTCTAAATGTGAGGCTTACCACATAACGGAAAATGCTGCTGCCTCACAAACCGCTACAAACACATCCCAGCCTGCAATACAAGCTCGATTTTTTAAGTCGTGTCGTCTTCATTTATGGATAAAAACGGATGTACAGCTCAGTATGTCGCCCTCATTGTACAGGTAAGGATATAACGGTACTACACGTATTTCCAGGAGCTCACACCCTCCTGTTTTCACACCAACACTTTGACTGCATCCCGGTCTCTACATACCACTCAGAGGCGTCTCCGTTATCTCTCCCGGTGCCGCTGTGCTGTAAAATCAAAACCTTCACACTGAGTATCTTTGGCTGACAGACCCACAACAGCTAACCTACCGGTCTTACTAGCATTTGAGAGTCCAGCGGAGGGAGGGAGGGAGGTGGGAGGAGGTGGGAGGAAGGAGGATGGGAGGGGGAGCAGCAGCCGAGCTGGCGATGGAGAAGGGAGGAGAAAACAGAGAGGGGATTTAAAGGGTCCTCTAGTGGTCTGTAGTAGAAGTACACACAGGGTCTAACTGCAGGAGAGCTGGAGTAAGGATGAGGAGCTGCGTCATAGTGACGTAGCACCTCAACCTGATGACCTTGAACAATAAATAGAAAGAAAACGTTCTGATAGGAATATCCGCGGTGACTCACGGCAGGATTTTCAGCACAGAGCTCCAAAAACAGATCAGAAAAATCACTCTGGAGAGAGTGAGGATGTCCTGGAGATCATGGCTGCAGCCCGAGCTGATAACCAGTGCAGCATCTCTGTCTGTGTGACATTGACTTAACACATTCTGATTGTATGGTCACAAATCAGTTCTCAATTCAAACAGATACATGCTTCTAAATTCATTCCCTATGTCTTCTAGAAAAGGAGCATATTTTATCTGCTGAACACTGCCTGCAGGCTAGGTAATTTTAATGACTCAAAGAAGCACAATAAAAAAATTAGGGATGCATGATATTAGATTTTTGCCAATATCAGACATGCCGATGAGTTCAGAATCAGAAATACTTAATTAACCCCCAAAGGGGAAAGTGGGTAGTCTCAGTTGCTCATATAGCAGTTAAAAATATCAGATGAAGACATTAGAATAGATAGGAGCATTCATTTAACTAAAGTTAAGTGAAATAAAATAAAATAAATACAACTGAAAATGAAAATAAATGGAATGGGAATCAAAATTAAGTCAGCAGGTTGCAACCTGCAGTCTTTAAGCAATATCAACTTCCTTTGGACGGAAAATAAGTAAAGATTAAGTAGAAGTGAGACTCTGAATGAGGTCAAAGAATACACAGTTTTAACAATTAACAATATTTACAATAAGAATATGAATATATCTATGACAGCACCATTTGTCCGATGACAGTAGGCACAGTTTGTGAGTAAGGATGTTTTCTGTGAATTCCATTTGTGTATTTACTTATTAACAAATATCACAGGAGTAGAACAGTGAAAAGTTTATTCTCCAGGACCTGATGGAGCAGTGATATTACAGGGAGGAATTATAAAGTCTGATAGCCCTGGCTGAAATGACTTCCTGTGGTGCTCTGTGATGTAACGTGAGGGGATGAGTCTTGCACTGAATGTCCTCTGCTTATTTTGTATTTCAGTATCACGGATACCGATACCATTGTTCCTGGTCAAGTACACAAGCTCTGTACTTCACAAAAATGGACTTGTTTCTTTCAGTGTTACAGTATCAACAGTAAAAACAGCATTTAACTTTAGCAATAATGAAACCCTTGATTCTTAAATGTGCCCATGCAGTGATGAGAAGGTGCAACAATATTGTACTTTTGTGTTATTTGCTGATATTATAGCCAATATATGTGGCTGATATAACGGCTGTAAACATCTGCAAAAATTTCAGTAGCAGCAGATACCAATATCAAACAGAAATCTTGCATCCCCAATATTTTTTTAAAACTTTTTATTTTGTAGTTTTAAGAGTGTACAAAGGATAAACCTAAATTATGTTGATCTAAATAATATTGGCACTACGGGTTGAGTGTACAATTATACTTTCCCGTGAATTAAAAGTATAGGGGTACATACTCTAACAAGAGTTAATCAAACAAGAAAGATTTTTGAACAAGATATACACCAGTTCAACTTCATAACTTACGTAAATCCTCAACCAAAAACAAACAAACAAACAAACAAACAAAACACTGGACAAAGAAAAAAAAAGAAAAAATAACCAAGAGTAACAAAAAAACAAAAACAGAACAGTGTTGGCAATATGTAGCCTATCTTCTTTTGAAATATTTCTGGATTTTTTCCCCCCCTCCATTTCAACCCGTGTTTTTCAAGTGTTATTATAATCCCCAATAAAATTAAGTTCAAGAAGCTCAGTATTGCTTATTGCTATTATAAATACACATTTCTGTAACATTAAACAAAACAAAATATGACTGAAATTGAAAAAAGTTTTTACATGAAAGCTCGAGAGATGCAGCTTGCACACCAATGGTGAAAAACTGACCTTACATGACCGGATACATGAAAATTGGGATATTAATAATTCAGTTGTAGACATTCTGAGTTGAATGAGTCTTTTAATAAATACGACTGATTAAATGCAAAACACGTTTTTGGGATATTTCTACTTAACACTTATGATTCTCAATTTGTGGGTCAGGACCTAACAGTCATCGGTGGGTTGAGAGTAGGGCTCAACGATATGGACAAAATTTCATGTCTCGATATTCATGCCAGATATCTGGACATCGATACGATATGATACTGTATGACTACGGGTTCTAAGAAAACCAAGCGGTACATTCAAGGGCAATCGTAAAAATGAAATTTGTTGTGACTTCCAGAGCTGTACATGCAGGCTGAGCATGGGGGAAATCTATAGTATATCATTCATATTGTTGCTTTTTCAATATTGATATCTTGAATGTTCATGTCTTGATATAGATATGATATCTTTCAGCCCGTTAGGAGTGAGAGCCTTGAAAAAGATTTCTTAATTGAGGTACATCCACCTCCAGTATGTCATTTCACTGTTTATCTTTGATTTTTTTTTCTCTTTGTTGTGCTTTCCATAAAAATGTGTTCATTTCTCGAGACTGTTCAACTGCTCCTGTGCAAATGCTAAACCAGCCAATCACATGACAGCAACTCACACATTTAGTTATATTCATGATGGAGATGGCCTGCAGTTTAAAATCATGATCAGGACGAGGAGCAAAGATCATTTCAGTTATTTTATTGTCACATGGTTGGTGCTGCCAGATGGGCTGGTCTATGCATTTTAGAAACTGCTGATGTACCTGAATATATACGCACATTTATGTCTTAAGTTTACTGAGAACAGTCTAAAAAAAGAGAAAAAATCCAGTGGCAGGTAGTTCACTAGGCTAAAATGTCTTGTTGATACCAGAGGTCAAAGATCAGTGGTTAATGGCCAGAGTGGTTTGAGATGATAGAAGGGTAACAGTTTTTCAAATGGCTGCTCGTTAAAACCAAGTTCCTCAGTCTGTTGGTCCTTTAAGCCCCGTTTCCACCAGAGGGTTCAGTTCTGTTTGTCTCGGTACGGCTCGCTTTTTGTGGTGTTTCCATAGCCTAAAACCGAACAGGACCCCTTATAAGCGAACCGTACCATCCCACTTTTTGGGACCCTTCTGTTGGAGTGCAAAGCATAACGATCCGACCCCAGAAGGTGGAGCTAGAAACACTGCTGTCTGTTGATTGGTCAAAGGAGACGTCACTTCTCGTGCGATGGGGGTAATAAACAGTGGTGGACAAAGTATTCAATGCCAGTACTCAAGTCAAAGTATAGATACTCATGTTCAAATACTACTCCAATACAAGTGAAAGTTGCTCAGTCTAATTTTTACTTAAGTTAAAGTACTGGAGTACCTGCTTTTGAAAATACTCAAGTATTAAAAGTACATTTTCCCGTTGACCTTCCAGAACGTAATGACTGAAACAATCTACAGAATGCACTGACCTGCTTATAGATCATGTAGAATAAAGAGTTTGAAAATATGCTACAAAGCCCATGGAAATGCATACTGAAACACTAATGAATCAAAAAAGGACAACCCTTGACATTTTCTTTTTTTTTTAATTAACTCCCCCCCTTCAGATATGGCCATGGGTGCTCTGGTGTGGAATTGTCGTCTTTATCTGCCATTGTAGCCATCATTACTGCCAAGGCGACCCGTAACCACCAACGTTAGCTCAACATTTACCTGCCCGATCGCAGTAGCGCATGCGCGTCTTCTTCTTTGTTGTTTAATGGCAGTTAGCAAACCAACTCAAAAGTGCATTACCGCCACCAACTGGACTGGAGTGTGGAACAGGATGCAGGAAGTATAGCTAACACCACTTGAACAAATCATATTTTAGAAGAGACAATAAAATTCATCCACTGACTTCATACCTGTACCTAAAAGTAACGAGTAACGAGGCCATTTATAGAAATTTAGTGGAGTTAAAAGTAGAATATTTGTCTTTTAAATGTAGTGAAGTAAAAGTAAAAAAAAAAACTCAAGTACAGTACAGATACTCAAAAAATGTACTTAAGTACAGTACTCAAGTACTGTCGACCCCTGGTAATAAAGAACAGCACATTACCCCGCCATGTTTAAATCTCCACTCGTCTTCGTGAAGATACCTCTCGCGACACACAGCCTTCTCTGAAACAAAGCTTGGTCGCTTTTCGTAACAAAAAGCCACATGCTGATCACAAAAAAGAAGAACTGCTGGATGTCTTCCATCATTGCTCTTTGTTTACTGTGTCTCGTTTTATTCTTTATTGCATTCATAGCCGGGTACACGCTGTTGCACTGCTATGATGCATGCTATTGGCATCCGGCTTATATGCCGCCGACCAAGTAAGCTCCAAAGATGCTGTTCTTTCATATACTGTCATTCATGGATTAGTTCAGCAGAATACATGGTCAGAATGTGTTGCAGTATTTTTAATCAATTTTACAGAAAGTGAATTTTCTCAATAACACTGCAGTCTTGTGCCAAAGATGTTCAGGATATCCAGGGCTACACTTCAACCTCAGAGATGATATTGCTTCCAAAAACATTTATGTGGACAGCTCAATGTGGCAATAAAGTAATAATCAACAGCAGATTCTTTTCTAACTGAACCAACTCCAGCAGCTTCACTGGAAACAGCTGTTAACAACCAAAAACTCAACTGCTCTCCTGCTGCTGTGTTCATGATTACCACAAACCGACCATGTATGAATACTTAGAATACTCACTGGTAAGAGAAACACTTTCATAATGAAATCTTTATCTGTTGTAGGATTGAAAGGAATGAGATTGACTCATGAATAAATTACAATCCAAATGAAATCAAACAGAACAGCTCAGTCAGACATGACTGCTGTGTGAAATCCTTTACTTCACAGTATTTACAAGGCATATTAAAAGTGAAAAATAAATAAATAAAAAATGTCCTGCTGGGTAACTGAGATCTTGCTGCAGCTCCAGGCTGGTTTCCAGGTGACTAAAGGCACACAAGAGGAAATGAAATGAAGCATGAAAAAGACCTGTTGCACTTCTCAGTCAGTGATCCGACTCTTTACAGTCCATCTGCTCCCTGTTTGCCCAGAGCTCTGCTCTGAAGGCAAAAGAGATCTTAGTGGACGTAGTGTGCAGTTGGGCTGGGAAACAAACCAAAGTCATACATTGACTGAATGGTGATACATGATAGTTATCTTGGTATTTTTTGCTATAGTTAAATAATAAATGGATGTCACAATACAAAAATCATACATTTAGATGTGGTCCAAGTGAAAATTAAACAACAGTGATACTTGTTTTTTTTATGATTTTGAATGCCATGTGTTTCAAAAACTAAAAAATATTGATTATTTTTATGATCAGCAGCATCAAACAGCGTCAATGTTCTTTCCTCATATTTATAAGAGTGTGAGTGCTAGCTATCAGTTATATTAGCAACACTCTTAAGGTAACAGTTTGCAAAATAATAACTGTTGCAGATTTTCTGACATTTCATTAGATGGTACTTGAATAATTGGTAATAAAAAAAATCTTAACTCTCCATGCACTGCTGTAAACATGTAAATAATCTAATTATTTCATTTTGGGAACTGAACCAGAATTGGTTTGAAGGCAAATGAAAATAAGGTGGCAATTTTTTTCAAATGTATGGCAATAATTTTACTTTTAAATGTACACTTAAAAATGTTTCAGTATTTTTTGTTTTTTATTTAAAAAAATCACTCACCAATCAACATCTTATTTCCTTAAAAAAAGAAACCTTCTTTTTTTACTGCTTAAAACATTTGGTGAAATAATCTTTTGAGAAACTTGTTTTTCCCCAAGAGTGTAATACAAAAAATGTACTCTCTTTCATACTTATGACAAATGTTTAATAAATATAAAGATTATTTAAAAATTTGACAATGCATTTCTCATGTTGACTTGGAAAGAGTTTCCTTCTTCTATAAAATACCTTCATCATCAGTTTCTCTCTTATTTGTGCAGAAACAAACTTCACAGTGTTGTCCAGAGGACACTGAGATCAGAAATGTGTGCTTGCCGTCTTCTCACTGCAGTTTACTCAGATCCTCAGATTTTCGTAGGTCAAAGATGCTGTTCCTGCTGCTGTGGAGATTTTAAAGAGGCAGGTTTTTGATATTCAGGGACAGTTGCTTGGACAGCAGTGACAAACATGATGGGAGCAGGTTGTAAACAAACAGGGTACTCAGCTGTAAGTCAGCCATCTGCCCCCAGCGTGAGCTGATCTACTGCTGCGAGGAGCTCTCTGCCTCAAGCCCCACTCTCCTCAGCGACTCAGAGTACTTTCTCTTTCCTATACTGACGATGTCCTCGATCTCCTCTGCCAGGTCCCTCCTGCCGCTCTCGATCATCGCCTCCACCAGCCTCGACGCGGCCCCTGGTCCTGCAGACGCCTGACCCCGCGCCCAGAGGAACAGCATGTCCAGCACCAAGGCTCCCAGGTTGTCCCTGTGAGAAGATCACAGCACACACAAGAGAATTCAAGTCCCTGAATGAGACCCACAGGAGGGTTAACCAGCTCTGAAGGTCAAATGTCAGGGCAGTTATGATTTTATACAGTTTCCTGTTTGTGCAGTATGACAGTATCGAATATTGTTTTTCCTGTAGCTCCTGTGAGGACTATCTAATTAGTGATGTTGGAATGTAATAGTTACCAATAAAATGATAAACATGGTGGTTAGTATCACCGTTTTCCGTTTTTAGATACTGTTAAAATCATGTTTGATTACCTCACTTTGGCAATAACTCGCGGTGATACTACTCATTTCCTGGAAAAGCCACGGCTAGCTGCTCAGATGCAGGCGTTCATGCACAGATTGCAATGTTTGGCCTCTAAAAGCAAAAGTATGGTGGTCGGTGCCCGCGCAGACACTGTGCTGGAGTTTTTTTTCCCCTTGAAATGGACAAAGTCAGAGGTCTGGTTGTATTTTGGATTTTACAAGGATGCCACAGACGGTCACCCTGTCTGTGGAAAAAAACCTGAAAAAAGTCACTGTGAAGTGAGGCAGGGAAGAACCACAAACACCCCCTCAGAACCCCCCTGGCTGGATTCTTGGGAAAGACCAGAGAGGTGAAGAGGGTCAGGTTCTGACCACTGCAAACTGTTGAATAAATCTATGTTAAAGTATTTCTGCGTGTCTATAAGCACTTTTTCAACATTTTGAGTACACTGCAGCGATACTGCGATAATAATGATAACTGTGATAATTTTGGTCACAATAACCATGATATGAAATTTTCACACTGTTTCTTTAGTGATAGAACAATGAAATTAATACTGACACTTCTTTTCTATGACCTACAAATGCAAAAAATAAATGCTCAAGCTTGTGAGGGCTGCCACTGTGCGGGTATCACACATGCTGCAGACAGGGACATGGCTAAAAGTGCCTTACGCAAAGACATTCATGGTGATCCCCCTTTCAGAGCGGCCAAAAACTTGGGTTGACTGACCCTACAAGTGACACAGGTTTTTATCGGCTTCGATCGGATCAGTGGGAACATCACACTTGGGTCAACCCACTAAAATTTATGTCATGACATTGGCATAACAACATCACGCCTATCCCCTCATTCTGTAACTAATGGCCCTTTTCCATTAGCCCTACTCTACTCTACTCTACTCGACTCTACCCGGCTCTACTCTACTCGCCTCATGCTGCTTTTCCATTAGCCCCAGTCGCCTGCCAAACGGGGTGCAGTGTCGCTGAGTGGCTCTGCGGTGACGTCATTTTGAGCGCGACACAACAATCTGTGGCTTTTTGTCACAAACCGAGTAAAAAAGGAAAGCAGAAGAAGGCTGCAGGTGGCAAGAAGAAATACCCCTTGAGAAGCACAGGAGAGTTTTGGAAGCTATACAACAGAATGAAGCCGAGGACGAGAGCAATCGAGCTGCAAAGAAAAGATGTATGAGGGTAAGCTAACGGTAGCTACCGCTAGCATGCTAGGTCGTCGCGCTCATGACTCATCAATGACGACATTGTCTGACCAATCAGTAGCCGGCAGTCGGTGACGTCATCTTTTAGTATCGACTCAGCTCGCTTGGAACCAGAGCGGAGTAGGTACTAAAACTAGCTTGTTTTAGGAGGTAATGGGCCAGTGGAAACACGCTGCAAATTGAGTAGGGCCGAGTAGAGTAGGGCCAAGGCGTGCTAGCGGAAAAGGGCCATTACATGACTCTTTGCCATCTCGGTAATAAGTTCCATCAGCCTTTGTATCATAAGTGTTTGAATGTCATTCAGTCTGCAACAAGTTTGTACATTTTTAAAGAGGGACAAAAGTAACAGGACAGAAAACAACTAGTGTCCACAGCTTTCACGCTGCTTTTTGTTGTTTACATGGATTTGTTTAGGCTAGATGTCATTAACGTGATGACATAAGCTCGACACACCAGAGCCGATTAGACCCGGGTCTGCTGCCAGTGGGACAGGAGTCACTTGCCGATTGTTAGCAGGTTAACCCGCTTTGAAAAAAACCTGTGTTTACCTGCTAATTTTAGTGTGAAAGCGGTATAAGTGATCTGTTTGATAGTAAAAGGGGGTGCAACCAAAATCCCTCATGAGCTTTAAAGTGCCCTCACATTAGGCAAACCAGAACCTCAAGAGTCCAGTGAAGCCCTTTTCACAGTGCATTAATGCAAAAGAGCCAATACAAAACTCTGTCATCATTACACCTAAAAACATTCACATGAAACTTCGAAGAACATCGAGAACTGGACACAAGGCTTTCTCCACATGCACAATAAAGCAGAGACACAGCGCTCCTGTCTCCTGCCGAGTTTGTCTGACCCACTGTCACCAATATTTCACCTATGATACATCAAATGTGGAGTCACATTGTTCCCCCCATTCTGTCCAGAGTGGAGGTGAAGCATCAGGGAGCTGAAGAATTACTGCTTGAAAGGGCAGTGTAAATGGGGCTTGTGTTCAGTTTCAGGGCTTCACACTGTGCTAAAGCATGGCACATTGTCTTGGTCCTGGCACAGACGGAGGTGGTGTGTTTGGCAAAAGCACTGCATGGGCCAAACATGAAGCAACCACTTCTCCCAAAAAGTCCTGCTCAGACATGCAGCAGAACCCTAAAGGTTAGCTGAATTTACCCAGGTGAGCTGCGTCTGTGAACGCTAACAGCAGGATTTTAAACTAAAAATAAAACGAGATCCATTTAGTAACACAGATGGCAAGAAAAGTTCCTGCCCGTCATGAAATTTAATGGATAGATTTACCTAAAAATTTCAATGAAACTGCACGCGGAAAAAAAAAATCTAAACAGCGGTGTAGCAGTGAGTTATATATAACCAACATGATTCATAATAAGCCATAAAATCAATCAAGTGTCTGTGGTGCTCTCCACATGGGTTGATTGTTTTTGGAAAAGATCTTAGTGTGATTTTTCTGGTAGATATTGTGATGACAATTTGATTCATGATTTCCTTCAAATCAAGCTTCAGTGCAATATTCACTTTGTTTACAGTAAAGACAACAGTGAGGAAATGGATGATCAAAATCACATAACACATCATTCATCCAATATTGATGATGAATAATCTGTTACCATTATTTCAGGGAGAATCTCCTACCCCTAAACATAGGCTTTGTGTTGTTGACCTGCTTGCCAGCACTTCCGCAGTGGAGATGTGACGTTCGCCAACGAGTCGACTCTATCGAACTCCTCTTTTAAGTCAACTATGAGAACCCGTTCTGTTGTGAGTAAGTCATTCATTTTAATGCAAATTGCCTTCAAATTTGTAAACAGTACGTGTAAAATAATTGACACAACAGATCCTGGGTCAGTCAGGAGCTCTGCAAAAAATCTCAGCTTCGGCGATCATATAACAGCGCTGTTTGAAATTGAGACTTTGTTTCGAAAACGATAAATCTTCCAGCTGAACTCTCCTGACTGCTTCCGAAGGACTCTGCCTGTTACATGAAGATGTTACTGTGTTCAGGCCCAGTTGTAGTTGAAGCGGGGGGGGGGGCTTGGGGCAGTTGGTCTTATGGAATGGTACAGGTCCATATTGGAGGGGTTAATTAGTCTAAGTCATATCTATATCTACAATTAACATTAATAATTTATACAGTGAAATATCAATGCATCGAGTCCCTGCATCAGTACAGTTATATGACCAAGATGGATGAATGGAGGGACAGACAAATTGACAGAAATACACCGTAAATGAGCTTTAACAGAGAGAAAAGAAACACATACACTTGTTACTACATTACTAGAGTCTGAAAAGTCTGAAAAGTGAAATAAGAAATTGTAACAAACCCAAAGTCTATAGGCATTTAATGGTTTAAATAA
This sequence comes from Scarus forsteni, assembly GCA_036419115.1. NCBI lineage: Eukaryota > Metazoa > Chordata > Actinopteri > Labriformes > Labridae > Scarus > Scarus forsteni. Next base: position 4,299,536 of record JAZDUH010000245.1, on the reverse strand, counting down.
ACCATCAATATGATGATACAATGCTGTATTGATTTTGGACTCATCTTTTAAAAGAGCTGATGTAAATATTTAATGTTATTTCAAACACAAGTGAGTCTGTCATCACAGTCTGACTGGCTCTTCATGAAACCATCTCCCTCATGCTGCACCTTTACAAAGACACACAGATCCGTGCCAACCAGCCCACACCAGTGCTTTTTAAATGGTGGGCCTTCAGGTGAATCTCGGTGTACCTTAGGACTGTGCACAACTAAAAATATCAACAGAAATAAAAAAAACAATCAATTAGTAACTGGAAATTTACTCTGAATTATGGGTGTCCGATATAACAGCCTTATATCTTGGAGAACCGGAATGTATCGAAGATCTGCCAAAGCAGAAAGATCATTGGATCGTCTCTGTCACCGCTCTGTCAATAAGTCCTGACCCCTCAATGGATGAAAATAAATATTTTTAATGCTACTAAAAAAGGAACACTTCTCCAGTTTACTGCGAGATCATCTCAAAATCATCCATATATATATATACATATATATATATATACATATATATACATATATATATACATATCTATATATATATATATATCTCTATATATCTATATATCTATATATATCTATATATATATATATATATATATATATATATATATATATATATATATATATATATATATATATATATATATATATATATATATATATTTTTTTTTTTTTTTTGCATATGTTCATAATATTCTCTGTACAAAGTCGCAGGCTGAATTACTGCAGAAATAACAGGTATTCAAGTCTGCATACTTTCAAATGAATTATTTAACAATTAATAAAAAAATATGTTTTACAATTACTAAAATAGATTTAAATACACGTAAGAGGACACAAAACAAAATCATAATTCTGAAATGGACAAATCTGTTCTGTAAAATTGGTCAGAGAGCAGGAACATATATGTTATGTCTTTTTTAGTATGACAGACCATTACACCTGAATTACCCAATGGCTTCCCCTAGAATATGACAAATATTCATATTTAAATTGTCCATGCTCTGGTCAAAACATGTTGTTGCTGAAGAAAAGCAGATGTTTTAAATAAATAGACTTTAACTTTTGGTACGAAATTGGTACGAAAAGAATTTTGGTGTAATTTAGATTGTAATGCTGCCTAAGAAATCGTGCTACAATTTTTCTGCCATCTCACCCACCCCTACTCTGAATATAAATGTTGAATAACTGTTATTGTATTAATGTTTTAACTTGTAATACAGTTGTTTGTCATATTTTATTGCACATTTGCAGATAAGAAAGACATTGGACACATTGATAAATTACTTAGACTTGCATTTGAGAGGCAGTTTTTCATGGAATAATGTGAGGTGTGTTGTACCTTAAGGTTTTGGCTCGGTTTTCGGGGTTCCTTGGGTTAAAATAGTTTGAAAACCACTGGTTTGGGCACCACCTGTCCTGAAGGAAAACGTTTAAGTGGAGATTACCGTTCATCTCCATGTACTGCTCAATAAGCCCCTCACATAGGCCACCTGCTATTTATGTTTGAGTTTTGCATCGTGTGCTCTCCTCCACCTCCAGGATGCGTCACAGGAGAATTTTTTGTGAGCGTGAGGAGAAGGGGGAGGGACAGATGAGCATCAGTCTGTGTGTAATCTCCTGCAGTGTCCCAGATGGCTTAGTGATGGCTGACAGTGCAGATTAAAACAATCAAATTCGCTGCCATTTCCCTCCTTCAGTCACATCACAGCTCACTTCAGTTTTTCCCTCAGGGGCTGTGCTGTAACACAGCATTGATCACACTGGGATGCTTGCAATGAAAATTATAGGAAAATCTGTCCCGAGTTTGCTCATATAGTTTATCTGTGAATATTAAACAGGTCAGGTAGGGGTTAGATTTAAATTCTGTGGTGGTTTATTTCTGTCTCTCTATTGAGCCTGAGCCACAGTTTCATACAAAAGTGAGTCTGCACGCCGAACCATGTGAACATTTTAATCCTACAAATAGTCTCAAACCAAACCTGCTGGGATTCACTTGAGGACCGAACTATGGGGTGTTATATTTAGCTGCCATCTGCCATTCCTACCTGAACTTGTACTGGATGCGGTCAAGCTCTTGGTAGCTTAGGCCAAGGTTGATGCCAATAGCACGCCAGTCGTGCCCAATCTGAAGAGAGATGGACAGGAGGTTGGCCTCTGTGAGATATCCGCTCTCGGGGTCACCAAGGTTCAGAGGGGGATATTGGAGCTCTTCCATGATGAAATTATTTTCCGAGTTTAGAGCCTGTGGAACAAAAGGGAGGATGACACAGTTTGAGAATGGTTACCACAGCTAATGTTGTACATGGCATTGGCCAAAAAACCCAACAGATAATGTGGACAAATAGTCTGATTTAGGCCCTGAGCAATAATTATTGATTTATATGTACTTCATCAATGTGGCCAAATTTGATTTGGAAAATGTCCTTCAGACTTTTAAAGAAAAATCATCACACTTTAATCCCAACTTTTTAATTTTAAGTTATAAAATTTGAATGCAGTCAAAAGAAATGAGTGAAAATGAAAAAGGAGTCCTACTGACAGGGAGTCTTAGTGGTAAAGTTGCGAGCCATTGGCTGTCTTGTCCTTTCCTTTTCCTTGCAACTTCCTCGGGTAAACTGTCGGGAACCTCCCCTCTGTAAAACGATACCTGAAAAATGCATAAATACATATTTTTAATGCATTGAAAAATGATCAGAAATGACTTACTCATGGGAGGAACACATTTCGAAAAGCCTATTCACAGATTTAGAAAGCCAAAACTTGTTTTGAGTTTATCTGGGTGAGCTGTAATGTGAAAACAAAGGAGAGGGTTCGCAGGCATAAATGCACACAACCTGAAAAGTCCAGGAAAATGGAAGAGAGACTATTAGTACTCCAAGTACTGGTACTACTAGTAAGCCTCCTATGCTAATAAATGGGCAGGAAAATTCAGGCTTCCCATTGGCTTTGGAAAATATAACAACCAATCAGGGTGCTGGATTTGGTAATAAGCCCTCCCACTTCATTTGCGTTGCTTTTCTCGAGTGAACATAGCAGTCCAATAGCAGCACTAGTCAACCGAAAACAGCCTACTAGTAGTACTAGGGCGTTTTCACACCAACCAGATTTAGTGCGCACCAAAGAAGTTTTGGCCCAGGTTTTGGTACGTTAGTGTCAATGTGAATGCAACCACCGCACTTTGGTGCACACCAAATCAGCCGGTCTGAGACCTCCATGAAGGGGTGGTCTCGATCCGCTCCATCTCCCTATATTTGGTGCGGTTTCACTGGTGTGAAACAAAGTGGTCCGAACTGATCTACTTTTGATGCATTACTTCCTGTTAATCCCACGATTGAATCTTTTGCTTACTCAATTTGTCGATTTGTTTTTTCTGGTTGAGGATTATGATGATTTATGAGGGTCCAGAAGGTCGCTGATGCCGTCTCAAACACGATACAAAAAACACATTTGAAGGAAAATGTAGCAGAGAGTGAAATGTAAACATTGGTTGTTTAGTGTAGGAAATGGTTACCATGGTAGTCTCTTCTTCGTTCTCCTCCATAGCAGGTTTGGTAACCAGTTACGTGCATATCGCCCCCTGCTGTTTCAAACTGGGTAAATACACAAGTGGGTCCGGGCACGGTTCGATATTGCCAGCGTGAATGCAAGCCAGCGGGGGAGGGGGAGGGGGGCGAACCCATGGTGAACCGCGCCACAGCACGGTTCGAAACAAGTGGACCTAATGTGAAAACGCCCCTAGATAGCATTTCTTGATCTACTAGATGTACCAGAGGCACTTTTTTTAGCCTATTTGCACACTAGTTGACCAAAGTTGAGTATATGGACTCCAAATTTTTATACTAGTAGAGCTGAACTACTGTTGACATCACCAATATCAATTTTATGACCAAACGGTTTTCCATTTAGCCCTTTTCATCCATCTCTGCTATTTGGGGGGGGGGGTAGTTTCAGGGTAAAGTCCGGATAAAGAAAACAGTTTGTTTGATTTTACACGTGCACAAATTCAGGATACTTCAGAGGTTTTTTTAAATGTGGATGGGGTGACATACAGCTCAGCTACATTCAGGGCTTCAGGGTTTTGAAGCAAACAATCATAGTTTCATGAACTTTCTGTCTGTAATAGTGCACAAATCCTACTAGCTTTTATTTGTTCTTAGTTCTATGAAACACGAGCACATAACTTCCTTGTGCTGTTATGTAAAGGAGAAATTTTACAGAAGACACTATAAAAAAAATATCATTACTTTTGTCACTGCACAGTAGGCCTGTGCTCAAAATATCAATATGGCAAAATATTGTCATAGATTTCTTGGGGATACGTGTATCGATACAGATTCTACAGAATCGATACGGCCTCAATGTTTGGACAGTTGTTGTAAATACACTTTGGGTAATATTAACAATGGCACAGTTCAAAGTAGAAGCCAAGCTACATGATTAAACACATGTTCCAAATTTAAACTTAGGTCTACGGTCTTTGGGGACCTGAATTAAAGTTCTTAAGTCAAAGAATTATTTAAAAGACAGGCTTGTTCTTTTTCTTCTTGTAATAAAAACAAAAGTTGCTGGGAATTCTGTTAAAAGCACAGTCAGTGTACACAATTTATGTGTATTCAGGATACGCATCGTATCGTGGCCTCAGTATCGGGATGCGTATCATGTCGTGGGGGTTGCTGGAAATACCCAGCCCTACTGTACAGCCTAATTTATTCAATACTAAACTACGTCTTACTTGTCCTCTAACTGGTCCCTTCTGACCTTGAGCTGGACAGATGTAAACTTCCTTTAAATTCTTCATGCTGGAGTAAAACACGAAAAGAAGGCGTCCCTCCGTACAGTTTGGTATATCTGAGGAAACAAAAAAAACAAAAAAACCCTTTGAAGCTTTTTACAAAGCAGATTTTTCAGGACAATTACCACATCACAGAAAGTTCTTGGACTTATAAAGGAGAGGGAGAAGCATGTATAATGTTTCTGAAGGATAAAGCTTCAGAGGACTTCAGACCTGAGCAGATATCCAAGCCCCTCTCGAAGCCGGCAAAGAACTGCTCCCCCTCCAGCAGGTCACACAAGTCTGAGGGCTGAGGTCCATCGTACTGCTCAGATAAAGAATGCACTCTGGCGTCCACCTGGTCAAGGATCAACACAATCACTGACAATCACACAAATCTGATAACTGGGAACAACCAGGGAATCATAACAGCCTGAGCTCACACCTTTGTGCACACTTCAGTAATCTATAATCAGAAAAAAAACAGGGTTACACGATTCAGTCAGTGATATTTCTTTATAAGTCAATGATTCATACTCAATAAGAATGCAATATTCGATTTTTGATATCTGATATGCCGATATTTTTTAATTACCTAGCACAGATATGGATATTTCTGGTGAAGAGCATGAGCTCTGTGCTTAACAAAATTGACTTTTTTCTGTCTGTTTGCGAGCAACAGATGTTAAACAAGAAAAATAGCTTTTAACTCTTGCAAAAATGAAACCTCGATTGTTAAATGCATCCATGCTGTGATGAGAAGGTGCATCAAAATTGTACTTTTGTGTAATTTGCCGATTTTATTGCTGATATGTGTGGCAGATATATTGACTGTATCTGCAAAATTTTCAATAGCGGCCTAAAGGATGCTTAACTTTTTAGGCTGATATCGGTGGATACTGATATCAAACCTATAACATCTTGCATCCCTAAAGCTTTCAAGATTATCAAGATCATCAAAATGTGACCATGTCACTTGATTGGACCTTCTCGTGTTTTGTCCTTTAGCTCTGAAGAAAGCTGGCCAGTGATTTCCAGCAGCAGCAAATGTGTCCTGCACTGCCTGTTAATCCAATCTTTTATATTCCCTTGTATACTCTCTCAAGGACTTAATCATTTCTCTATCCCCATCTTGGCAATGAATGATATTCTTATCATTATGTTCACAGAGATTAAGGTTTTATCACAGCTTCACTTCACCAGGGCTGCTTCACAATGCGTTTGCTGCTGCTTACACGTTTACTGTTCTTTTTTATTTCTAGTAATTCAATTTACCAAAGCACAGATAAATAAAATGAAATAAAATAATTCAGATTAAATAGTAACATGGACAAAAAACACAGTATTGAGCAAAAATCTGGGTATCTAATTCTTTATTATCTGGTGGTGACCTTCAGCTGATTAGGCATCTCATAATATACTGTTCACATAAGAGTGCATGTGATTATACTCAACATCACACTGTACAATGTTATATACAAACTCTTAATTTTAAAGAATATTCGCATTAAAGGGACTGTGAGGAGTTTCTAAGTAATTGCAAAAAAAGTCTCACTTTTAGATATATGCCTGATCGAAATACACACTTGAAGATTAGTTTTATAGCATCAAAATAGGTTATCTATAAATGCTATTCCTTAGCCTTCCGGTCGGGTCGGACAGAACTGGACTGGCCTGGATACTCAACTTTAGGAACAAGACAATTAAAACTAGAGCAAATTTATATCATTCTGACACGTCTTAGAGAACCGGGCTGTAAGTAGCGATATATAGCCGGCTACAAAACTACGATACTAAGTTTTCCAAAAATTACTTGTCACACATCAAAAACTGCCGCTATGTAACTAGAAAGAGTTGTTGAAAAAAGAAGTTGTAAAGCAATGCAGAGTTCTGGGGAAGGTCCGAGCTGCATTTATCACAACAAACACACGCTTTGGCTTGGGTCACGTCTTTGGTGCATTCTAGTTGTAGTCAGAAGTAGGAATTTCCGAGTTCCGAGTAGGAAACTGCAACTGGAATGTCCCCTGAAGTCGGAATTTCCTACTGGGAACTCGGTGAAACCTCGCCACCCCCGAGTTGACAAGATGGATGCCCCCAGTGTGAACAGTTATTTAGCTCCTGTAATAATCAATTTATTTGCACTTCTGACTGGGGTGTGTCGCTCTAGATCAGCTTTACACATAGTATTGTTAGACTTATATTTACAAAAATGCTGCCATAGTGATAATCACATTCTTCATGTGATATTTGTGAACAACAACACAGGGTGTGCTAACAACAGCTAACAATAGCCTGGTAGATCGGCTTGTTTTTTTACGACTTCAACTAGAACGCTGATAAGTCGGAGATGATGTCACTCCCAGTTCAGAGGTTACTGGAACTCAGCATTATGACAGTCACCGCGCGTGCTCATGGGTAGCAGAGTCTCTGTGTTGCCGGTAATAGATTCTCCTCATAGCACCTTTAATGTGAATGTATAGTGTGTAAAAAGAGAAACAGACCTTGTTAGTAGGTAAACACTGTAGCATCACTTGTGAGGGATCTGTTTTCCTCTGAAGGACCAGGAACTGTACTTTAAACTGCTTTAGCCTCTGATAGACCTTCCTGACCACCCCGCTAACGCAGCGCTGAGTCGTGTACCACAGCCAGTACCTGTGAAAGTGCAGATCAAGTATTTTGTATTTGTAAACACAGTACACCAACATACAGTTCAAAATAAATGACAAAAACTTACCAAGAGAAATGGGTGATGTAGAAAATAGCATATAAATGGGTGACGTAGAGAGACACCTGAGATGTGATGTCAGTCCAGTTGTGTGCAGCAGGGTCTCCGTGTAACAGATGCAAACAGGACAGATCCACTGTATGACCTGCAGAAGAACAAGACAAAACTGTTGATGTGTTCTGTTCAAGGGCTCAGGTTTTGCTAAATATCTGTGGGTATATCTTAAAATGTGACATACGGTGCAATGGCAACATTTTTGTGATATAGTTTAAACTGATGTTGATTAGACAGCAGGTCTAATACTGATCAAAGAGCCGGTCTACAGCAAAACAGTGATGACCAAAAACATTAGATTTGAAATGCTGAGGCTGAGTGAGGAATCACCATTATATTTATCCATTCACCTAAAGGATTGTTTGTATTAATGGCAAAAATCATATAATATTGATAGCTATGTGATGACACTGCCTGAAAAGAGTTGTCCTGAATAGGGATGCAAAGGGGTGGAAAATTACCAGTAAATTTCTGGAAACTTCATGAGAAGTTAAGATTGGGAATTTTGGAAATATTCCAAATTGGAAACTTTTCATGGGAATTTGACAGAATTAACTGGAAACTGGAGCTAATTTTAACGCATCGTATCAAATTCAAAAATAAATAAAACACGTCGTCTTGTCATGGGCAGACATCTACCTAAAATACCAGAAACACAGTTAAAAAATATTGTTTTTTATATTGAAACTGCAAAATGCGCACATTTGCATAACACACATCGCAGAACATATAATCTAAGTTTGGTCGGGCTGCAGATAGTCTAGTGGTTAAGGTCCCATCCAATGAGGTTTTCCCTGTAAGTGGGAAAACCACCATAAATGTTGACCTCAAGAAGACACAAAAATGGAGCTGCTCATAATAAATTAACTTTTATCACCATCAGAAAGGGCTAATAATGAAGGGAACTGGTGACACCATTCGACCAAGTCAGTGGTATGTTTAAAAAGATCAAGCACATGTTTACACTCTCCTTCCTCTGTTAATCAAAGATCTCATTTTAATTGTTAGACATACAAGGCTATTTACCTGGGAAGTTTCCTTAAAGGTAGGGTCTGCTGCATTTTTTGTTACTGTTTGTAAATACAACATTCAAACAAAGCCCCTCCCCCTGAACTCCTCACTACCTGATGCGGATGCCCACCCGCTCTAGCAGCAAGCTACCAGGAATTAATACATACGTTGTAATGGAAAACTGATAATTTGGCAAGTTAGCACAAGCTAACCGCCTGCCTTCATAACATTCTTGTCCAACAGCATGATGGCTAACTCCACCTTGCTTTTCATCCTGAGACAGTCCTTCAGAGCTCGGAAGTGGGTCCGCTTGGCATTTTGCTTCTACCTGATTGTATTTTCTTTTCTTTGCTGTAGCGTCTGTCAACTTTGCCAGTCTGTGTAGCATTCTGTTAGTGCATTTATTAACACTCAAAGTCCCTTGCGCACTGGGAGCGCTGGGGTATCCGCGGCTACTCTCCGCCCAAAAAGCATCCCAAGACAACCAGAACATCAAAATACAGGCTGAGGAGGGGGGTGAAGTCAACAAAGACACCATCAGAGACCCATAGGAGACCATTTTCCTGAAAAAGTTGATATTTTATTTTATGGGAAATCCTGCAGACCCTACCTTTAAAAAAATTGCAATATAAATCACAATTTCCTTTTTTCCTGATATTGCTCAGCACTGATTAAATTTATAGTTCTGGTATTTTGGAAATTTGTGGTCCCTTCCCGGTAAATATAAATCCACATAAACATGGTGCATCACCATCTCCCTAAAATATTAAGATGTGACTTTTGGTCCATATCATGTGGCTCGATACGATTACAAGCATTCAAATGAAGATACTGGACCTGTGAGTCCTGCTGGCAAGGGGATCTGAACTTTGATGCGCTGCAGGAATTGCATGCTGGGAGTTTGGGAGAGGCAGAGGAGAGGGCTGATGCTGGCCTGAGGATCACCACACAGCGCCTGCACCTCTGACACAGACACGTGGAGCACCTGTGAACACAGAGAGGAATTAAACACAAATGTATAACCTGCAGATAACTTGAAGACATCATGTGATAGAATCCTGCAGATTCTGTTTTGGTACCTGTAAAGTGACGGTGCGGGTCTGCACGGTGGAGTCTGGAGGGAAGTGCAGCCTAACTCCAGGATCGGAGCTGGAAACCAGGAGAGCTCCGGCTGGTGTGAGAGAGCAGCTGTCCTTTACGGGACGGGACACCGCCATGAACCAGGAGAACGAGCTCACTGTGCAGCAGGCCAGCTAAACAGACACATGGAGGTCAAATCAAAGCAGCTCCAATGAAAAGAGGAATTTTTACGGAGGTGTTTGCTTTACCCTGGCTGGACGTCCACCGGGGTGACTGGTGTGGCCCTCACTTCCTCTCCGCAGCACAGGGGGCAGAGTGCTCCACGACTGTCCGTCAAACCTCCGCACCACCACCTCTCTCCTCTTAGAGCGATGATAGGTCACACACACCTCCACAGGCTGTCAGGATCAAAATGAATGAAAAATGAAAGACCTTTATTGACCCAAAGGGAAAAAAGGCTGCAGTGAAGTGTTGCTGTTTTTCATAATGTCACTGCATATTTTGTAAGCCTGTTTTAAAATATGTTGTTGTGCTGTTTTGTTGTTGTTTTTTTAATTTTGTAACACTGTATTGGCCACTTCCTTGGCTAGATCTGACTTATTAAAGTGATTTAAATCACAATGGGACTTCCTAGTTAAAAAGAAAAGGTCAAATAAAACTCAGTAAATACATAATCCAGCTGCACTGCAACGTTAGAAACAGCTGATCCAGATTTTTTCTAAGGACTTCTTATTTTATTTTTTGTTTATTTAACCTGTATTTAACCAAGAAAAGAAGCTAATTGAGATTAAAAATCTCCTTTTCAAGAGTGTCCTGGCCAAGATAGGCAGCAGCACATATAACAAAAATTGCTTCCAGTCACATCAGCAGCACATACAAACACGTGACATGTATCATGTTTAACAATCAATGAAAAAGTATTAAGAGCAGTTAAATGACAAGCTGGACCATCAAAGAAAACAAGATTATCTGTAAAGACATCTACAACCTAGAGCTGGGCAAAAAATCGATTAATTCGAATTATTTTCTGCAGAAGATTTAAAAAATTAAAAACCAAGATTTTTTTTCTTGCCTTAGTTCAATTGTAAGTAGTTGCAATTTTTGAAAAAAATTTCAATTTTCATGATGGTCGGCCTTGTAGGGTTTGCACAAGCACTTTTATAGGCTTGTATTTGTTATTTAAGTAGATTAAATATTGATCAAAGAGTTTCATGCTAATACTGTAAAAATACCTCAGCCTTTTAGTGTTTATGTAGACAAACCTGCCTACGTTTATACTATATAATCAACCTTTTTATGACCCAGACTTTGACTTTGAGAGGGAAAGATTTAGACAACATAAAGGCAAAACTTGATTTGTATCATTTTTATTTCACTGGGAGTTTTGTTTCTTTTAGGGAGGGAGAAATTGATTAAAATTGTAAATCCAGTGTTGTGGAAAAAAATCAGGGATTTTATTGCTAGGCCATATCGCCCAGCCCTACTACAACCAGATGCTTCAATATTCATATCATTTAGTTTCCTCTTTCAGGTGTCCAATGAAACGAGTTCATTGAGTTTCAAGTCTTTTTGCAGCTCATTTCAAGCAAATGCAGCAGCAAATTTAACAGTGTGAGATAGGATAGTTTCCACATTTTTAACCAAACCTCTCCGGACAGTGTTGGAAATGCCTTGGTGGAGGTTTGCACTCCCAGAGCACTTACGGTTTGTTTGTTTGTTTGTTGGACGGAGGGACTGATAGAAAGAGTCTTTACCTTTAGAAAGGTAATCCCATGAGGGCGGAGCTCCAGTGGACGACTCAGCAGGACCTCGTGCTCCTCCAGCTGTACCCACTTCTTTTCTGGACGTTTTTGAAGCCACTCCAGTCTTTTGGTTGTTGCCAGGCAACCCGGGGGGAAAAGCAGCTCAGCCCCCCCTGGGAGGAAGACATGACAGCCAGCAGGCGAAACACAGAACCTGAGGAGCAAGAGGAGCATCTTTAATTTGAATCTACACTGAACCTGATGATTGATAATATTCTTGGACATATTGTACCTGTGCTCATTAAATCCAAGATGTAACTGTGGGACTTTTGCTTCTGCTTTATAGAACAAAAAAAGAAAAGAAAATGTGAAAGAAACACAGTATAATGGAAGAAAGGCAAAATTATGGAAGTCCTAATGAATTAAAAACCTGTGTCTCTGTGCTCACCAGGTGCAGGAGGGAGAGGAGGAGGTGTCGGGGGTCGTCCCAAAGGATTGTCCCGCACATCTATTTTCAGTAGAGGCAGTTTGCTCACACATCGAGGGATCAGGCGGAGGTCATTGCTGTAGATAACAAGCTCCCTGAGGGAGAGGAGAGCTCCTGGGCAACAAAAACAGAAAACAATTTGTTCATCACTTTCCTGATTTGCCCCTCACTGATGCTTCCTCTCTCCTGCGTACCCACCCATACTCTCAGGTAACTCCTTCAGCTTGTTGTGAGACAGCTCCAGTTTAACCAGCACCTCCATAGCACCAACATCTTCAGGTAGGTGCTGGAGGAGGTTGTGAGAGACATCGAGCCTCTGCAGTGCTTTAAGCTGGCCGATGCTTGGAGGGAGAGAGACCAGCTCGTTCCCCAGGAGGGAGAGGTAGGTGAGGGAGGACAGCTGGCCGATGTCAGGGGGCAAAGCTGTGAGCCGGTTGTGACAGAGGAGCAAAGAGGACAGAACAGGCAAGCTGAGAAGGCACGAAGGCAGAGAGGAGAGCTGGTTGAAGGAGAGATCGAGGTGCACCAGATGACAAAGAGAGGAGACTGATGAAGGCAGGGTGGTGAGGAGGCCTGGCAGCGGGTCACCTCTGGAGTCATAAAAACAGTGTCCTAGAAACAGAAAGAGGAGAAGAGACTGTTAGTCCAAGATTATAGGACAAAGGGGTGTGCATTATCACTGGCAAAATAGCATAGGACTGCTTAAAATTCAGTTTTTTTAACAGATATTGAAATCACGATTATTAAACACAACAACAAGCACCGCACACTTTCACTGAGTGTACATGCTATTGACACAACCAGCCTAACATTATAGAGCAGGCAACACAGAAACATATATAATTCATCAAAATAAAACTAATATTTATAACTAGAAAGTAATTAGAGAGTGCAAACTAGGGCTGAACGATTTCAGAAGATAATCTAATTGCGATATTTTTCTCCAATATTGCAATTGCGATTTACTCTGCGATTGTTTTAGTGTTCCTCATCTTATGTATTCTTAAACAAACATAAACAGTAGATCATTTTATGGTATAACCAATATGACATTAAATCAATCTAAGGATAAAAGATTTGAGAAAAAGTGGAGCATTGAAGAACAGAAGCAAATTAGGTATGAAATTGTAAAAACTGGGTAAAAAAAAATGGTACGAAAGCGGAAAAAAGTTAAGAGGTGCAAAATAGGTATGAAATTGCAAAAAAAAAGGCAAAAAATTTCAAAAGTGACGAAGGAAAATTGATTATAGCAGCAAAATTGGGATTAAATTTCAAAAACCATGTAAAAATTCCAAACATGGTCTGACAGTGGCCAAAAAAAAAGATGAATGGGAGCAAGATAGGCATAAAGTTGTAAAAACTGGGTTAAAAAAGGTTAAAATAGACATGAAATTGCAAGAAACTACATCACAATGCCAAAATGTTCAACACATTTTGGGTTAAAAATATTGCACTGTCTGCGATTTGAAAATTGCAACAAGCTATATTGCGATTATATCTAATTTGCATTTAATTGTTCAGCCCTAGTGCAAACCTCCACCAAGGTTGCATTTGCATCTATAAGCAATAGCTCCCTAATAAAGTAGCCATCATAATATGATTCCTTGACCCTGAAAACCCACACCGAGCACTCACAGCCATGTTGATATCATTATAACTTAAACAGTTGTTGAGAAAAATTGATCGTTCCTTAATGGCGGTTATCTGGATCCCCACCAAAATCGTATCATTTCTAACTTGGGCCATTACCAACATCTCCAGAAAATTTGAGCAAAATCTGTTCAGTAGTTTTTGTGTGATCTTGCTAAAAAAAAAAACAGACATCATAGCATACGACATAATCTGCTAGGTGGAGGTAATAAGGAAAAAATAAAAACAAGTTCAACATGTAATACATTTATTCTAATTACTTCATTTTCATGACTGTGGAAGACAGTAACTTTAATCTCCATAAAATGTAATTGATTTCCCAGCTCTACAATAGAGAGGAGTGGAGGCAGGATTGAGTCCTAAAACAAAAGACCTGAGTTAGCGCTTAGCACTTCCTGTTTGTCAAGCCAAATACCTATACAGAATAGAATATCAGTTTTGGATAAATGTCTGAATAACGCTTGTGGTAAATGCATGTACATGAGATTTTGTTGTTTAATGGGTAATAATAAAATGCATCTAATATTGCCTTATTTTGAAACTTAAACTGTTGTTGTGTGTTTGAAATAGCGGTTGCTATCTAACTGCGAACAAGAACTACACTATGGCAGAGGACCCAATAGGAAGCATTTCAGATTGTTCTTTAATAATCAATAATCCAGCTATTATTGCTGCAGGTATGAGGACCAACTTGATCAGGTTGCCTGATTATGAGGAAAATCTTAAAGAAGAGGTTACAGAAAAATGTTATACACTGGGATTATTGTAGCTGCTTCCATGTTTAACCACCATGTTGTAGTTTTATAGAAGCTTATAAATAGCTTTTTACTCTCCCAGATTAGTAAGAGTACATTTTGTCATAAGATTATTACAAAGAACAGAACATCTAGGTTTCATAATTTGTGTTTGCTACAGAACAAACAGAAAAAGGGAAAAATCCGACTGACTTTTATTGGTGTTGAAGTCGAGGGGCAAGCATGATGCTAATTTACGCACTGGCCAACAAAAATCTGTCATCCCTGCACCACTTCAATAGTGTGTCCCAAATCGCATACGTCCATACTCAAATACATAAAATTTTGAGTCTACTGCGTCAAAATGAAAAACAGTATACAACAGTACCCAGATGATGCACTCAAATCGGCCAGTATTTTGAGTATGCAGCTGTGGACACTCAACGTATTCATTCCCTTCAAGCAGCAATGGCGGCGGAGAGCTGTGGCTCTGCACTGACTACAGTGGATGGTAAAAGCTAACAAATCACCCGTCTGTTCAGACAAATCTTGAAATTTCTTATATGAACTGCTCGTTTTTTGGCTGTTCATGGAGCATTTATTTTAACTTCTCATTTCTTCAAATCTCATGTTACTTTACAATAGAGATGGGACGATACACTGAAACTCACGATACGCTGCACCTCGATATGCCCGGGTCACGATACGATACGTCACAATACAATATCAAAAAAGTAAAAAAGAAAAAATATTACTATGTAATTAGAACTTATTTGTTTTTGTTTGAGTTGTACACAAGAAAACACAAGGCCTAACAGGCCAAACACAAACAATAACACTCTCTCTAACCCTAGAGAGGTTAGAGAGATTGTATGCTAACGAGCGGTAGGCTCGTTTTCGCTGTCTTCGTCTTTTTTAATGAGAAAGCCAAAATACCGCCAAACAGATAACTTGTATCCAGGCGGAGCATCCTCAATTTCGACCTCATTCGACGCCATCATTTGGCTTTTTGGAGGCAAGGTAGTTGGTGCTAATGTTTTTTGTCGTCACTCCTGGTCACATGCGCTATTACAGGACGTGACATCTTTATTTCGCGATCCATTTTTTTCAAACTCGATGCATTTCGTCACGTACTGTATCCTGATATATTGCCAAACGATATTTTAACCCATCTCTACTTTATAATACAGCAAACTTTATAGCTGGTGATGTTTATCACTCTCAACAAGGCATACAAACCTTGTTTTTTAGTGAGAAACAAAGTTTGTATTTGTTATATTGGTATGAGTATCAACTAGAATGAGTCTGGAAATATCTGCATGTTATCATAAATGTACTATTGATTAGAGATTATGTTAGATTAGATTGGATATAACTTTATTAATTCTTGGGGAGACTCCTTCAGGGGAATTAATTTCCAGTGGCATTGTACACTGGAGCTGGATTTTCCAGCAATTTCACAATACGATATATCCCGACACTGAGGCCACGATCCAATATGTATCCCCATACACATAAATAGTGAACACTGATAACACTATTAACAGACTTTCCCAAAAGTTTTGATTTCTATCACAAGAAGAAAGGGAACAAGGATGAGTTTTAAATGATTCTACAACTTAAGCAACTTAAATTCAGGTCCTCAAAGATGGTAGACCTGAGGTCAAATCTGGAGCATGTGCTTCAGCATGTAGCTTGGCTTCTACTTTGAACTTTGCCTTTGGTAACCTAACCCAAAGTGTACTGACAAAAACTGTTAAAACACTGAGGCCGTATTGATTCTGTAGAATCCGTGTTTAATACATGCTGTATATTTTGAACACAGACCTATTGTATAGTACACAAAAAAAATAAAAACAATATAAATTGAAAGTCTATATACTCTTAATAACAAATACGAAAAATAAAAATATGGCTACTGCTTCCCTTCCTCTGTCTTCCTGTTATTCCTCCTCCCCCCATTGAGGAGCTGTACAGTGCATCCCTAGTTATTATATTCCACCACCAACATCATACCACAAACAGTCTGAATCCCTGTACCTACTTGCACAATATTAGTTTAGCTAATGCCACATTTATGGAGCTCATTAGAAAATTACCCCGAATGGCCAGTGATCGCAGATCTGTAAGATGAGGTAAAACATCGAGAGCACCATCCAGTCCATCCTGATCCTCAGAGCCCAGCCTCAGGTACCTGATCCCCCTCACCTCCCCGGGGATGGACCCCCACAGCAGCGGGAGGGCAGCCGCTCCTCCCTGGTACACATCCAGGGTCAGTCTGGTATCAGTCAACACATGTGGGAGCTCCACATTAGGAGGTAAGGGTGGAGTCAGACACAAGGCAGAGGAAGAAGAGGAGGATGAGGAGAAGATGTCATGATGATGATGGTGAGAGGAGGAGGAAGAGGAAGAGGGGAGGCTTGAGACAGAGGGGCAGAGGGTGTCCATGAGGCTGGATGGGGACACTGAAGCAGCAGCCCTCTCTGGATCTGCTTGAACTTCATCCTCCATCTCTGGTTTCTCCTGATCCTGGAACAAAAGTCCTCTCCAGAGTTCTGGAGACAGCAGGTCCATAAGAGGGTCTCCATTTCTTGACGTTATTCCTGATAAAGTGAACACAGGTGTCCCCTCCTGCCTGTCTGTGCCCTTCATCCAACCAGCTGCCTGCTCCTCATCTTCTTCATCAAGAGGTGACCCCTCCATTGAAGATCATCACCGAGCTTCAACTCTCATGTGAATCCGGCTGTAGTCCGAGGTTTTCCTCCAGCATTATGAGTCTAACGTGGTCTCACAAAGTCCGTTTACAAGTCTGAAGAGCAGCCAAGTTTTATTTACCCATTAGCTTCACAATGTTAGTTTAGTCTTCCTCATGTTTACCTTACTGTTAGCTTAAAGTACTTCACGTAAAGGTCTTTACGAGTGACTTTCCCGGCTTGACTTTTACTTTATTGTGCCTTAGTTCGTAATTTTATCTGAATAATGAATAAAAACAGTGCTAAAGTTCACCAGTCTCTCCATTCCCCTCTTTTACTTCCTTATCTCCGTCACTGTTTTGAAAGAAAGTGTCGTCGTCACAGTTGATCGTTTGTTGTTACTCACGCTGTAAACCGACGGGAAAGATGGGCGGCGTTTATCGCTGGGTCCCAACCCAAGCGAGAGTGATCCCGCTTTTCCGGTTGAAGCTGTGACACGGAACAAGCGCCTCGAAGCCAGCGCCGCCAAAGTTTCAACTCAGGGCGGGACCGCTGTCAACGTGTTCATCTGCTGTAAGAGCCTGCTCGGCCACTAGAGGGCGCTGCTCGGTAAACTTTGAGGGCTGTTTGGACTTCTTTTGGCCTTTTTTTTGTTGTTTTTGTTGTTTCCTTTTTTTGTTTTGAATAACTCTTTGTTTTTAAATCAAATTTAAGCAGCCAGTTTTCCTTTCCTGGGTTTCATTTCCTTTAAAAAAATGCTTATTCGGAAAAGTGTACCAACAAACAGACTGCATTTACAAAACCGAATTTATACATTAAATAGCAAATACTAAGAAAACAAATCAAGTAGCCGACAATAGAGTTTGGGAATAATTCCAGCGTTAATTAAATATTTAAGACAGATGCTTTGGAAGGAAATAAAGTTGTGCAGGAATGAGTCCAAAAACTATTAAGCCCCTTAAAGGACATCAGCAGGAAAAAATAAATTGAAACTATCTAGTGTGCACCACATAGTAGTTGGTGTGCACAAGAAACTATCTGGTGAAACTAGAAACTATATTACCCCTTAAGGGACATTGGGAGAAAACAAAATAAGTATTAGTATCTGGTGTGCACCAGAAACTGTGTTGTGCAAACCAGATACTAATAGTTATTATTATTTTTTAATTTCCCTGTCCTTTTAGGGCAGGGGTGGGCAACTCTGATTACCAAGAGGGCCACATCATTTAGTTCTTCAGTGCCAAAGGGCCACGCTTTTCCATATTGTCAGGAAAAATATGTATAAACAAACAAAAAATACCAAATATAAAGCTTCATAAAAGCATTTATACAAACATTAGAATTTTGTGATTTCATTAGCATCAGACATAACTAAAGCCATACTTTTTCCTCATACTCCATACTATGTTTTAATACCTCATATAAGATATTTAGAGATACAATCACAGCAAACTAACTTTTTTAATGACTTATAAAAAGCAAAACATGTACCTGCAAGCTAAGGCAAATATGAATATCATATGATCTATCCTAGTTTGTGCATTATCAAGTACTGGTTACTCATGATGAATCATATTCAGCAGTTGTGTTTCCTTCATATTTTCAGTTTGTTTGGTTTTTGGAAATGATTGTTGGGCCGCATTGAGTGAGTCTAAGGGCCGCATGTGGCTCCTGGTTGGCCAGTTGCCCACCCCTGCTTTAGGGGCTCCTTAAATAACACAGACCTGAGTTAGAATTAGCACTTCCTGGTTCCCAACTTCCCAAAGCAAATGGGATTAAGAATAACAATTTTGGATAAACGCGCTTAACATTTTACTGTTTGATGGAAGATAAATACAAATCTGATGTTGAAGTTCTGAATCATAAATCCTTGTTTTGTGTTTAAGACATAGTTAAGACATAGAAGCTAACTAGCTTCTAAACAGGACTACATAATGGTTGAGCCATAATGGCTGTTGCTGCTTCTAAGTTCAACCGTCATGTTGTAGTTCCATAGTAGCTTATTAATAGCTTTTGACTCTTACTTTTAAGCTCAAAACATCATGCAAAGTTATTTGCTATATCAGCAGTAATCAAAAACACAGTGAAAAGTCCCAAAGGCTTTTTAGTGGGAACCATGCAACGTAAACTTTAGTGTTGGCCTACAGAAATGTCATCCTGCACCTCTCTATTAATAAAAAAATGCACTGTTAAGTCAATATGCAAAGAATGAAGAAGAGTTTGCAAAAATAGAAGAGGAAGGAAAACGTTCACTCGAGGTGCTCTAAGAGTATTCTAAGCACAGCCTGCCAAATCCTTGAAAGAAATCCTGTATCCACATCTGAATTCAGATCACCACCAAAGTTATATAATTTCTACTTGTTCCATGACCAGCTGTCACTGAAAATGAAATAAAAATCTGTAGACAATATATAGGCTCATTATAGAATATGTGTTAGCCGGTCCCTCCTCTCATTAACAAATCCTTTAAAAAATATCTGCATGTCCTGGCATATTGGACTTCGGTGAAAATCCAATATCGTGCATCCATATTATCAAGTATGAACATTTTAATCTTAATCATTTTTTCATTATAAAGTACTTTACACCTGGTATAAGTGATGAAGTCAAATTATACATAGGCATAGTGACTGCACTGTTTGATGGAAAACGTCCATCAGTTTAGATTATCATTTCATTTTTGCTCAGATGCTGTAAAAATGTGATCAAGTATAATAATTCCCACCAAAAGTAAAAAGTATTGGTTAAAAACATAAGTACTTGAAGTTACTCAGACCCTGAGTGAATGTAATTAGATAGTTTTCACCCCTGTTTTTGAGTTACTTAATTTATTTATTTAGTTTGGCAGGTGGTAGTAGTTACCTATTAAAAGGACGTTTATTTGTTCAGCCACTAAACAAAGTCCCTTAAATACAAAGAATATCTGGTCTACAATCTTACCTAGAATTACCAAAAAGGACAAGAACAAATGTGAGAGCTCTCTACTGCAGGTAGTGTAATCAATAAAACAAATAGATGTTAGATCATGCAGAAGACTGTCACTATCTCCTCTCTTGGTTACATGGATAACTTGCATGCTACAGTATTATAGGCTGTGTGGATAAAATGAAAGGTGAACATCAACAGTTTACAAAGAAGAGTAGAAAAGGTAGCCTGTGGAGAATTTGACAGCTGTGAAGTCAACGTGAGCCTCGTTTTGAACTCTGAAAGGCGATTGGCTGAAAGTGTGCCGGCTTGAACTGTGATTGGTTGGACTTGTGTCCGGTGTCGATCCTGATTGGTGTGTTAGCTCTGCGCCCTCCTCTAAGTATTCTCCAACCATCCATAGAAAGTCAGAGTGATGGGAGTTATGTCTCTGTTTGGGATATGAATCTTTTGACTGACTCAACAAAAAGATATGCTATTTGACTAAGTTAAGAGAACCTAATTTATCATTTTATTTGTCACCGAGATAAACATATGTATTTGTCTGGAGGTATTTGATGCAATCAAACATATAGTTAATCAAATAACAAAATTAAAATGATCCCCTGTTCAACAGTATCATAATTATTGGGAATTTAAGAGGTGTGAAGGAGAGATGTAATTTCAGTCCAGTCCTTTTAATTTGTATTATATACCAAAATGAAATTATAAAATGTAATTACAACACCGCTTTATAATTGGCCCAATTTTAATTAGAGAAAACATTTGAGTTATTCTTTTTAGTGCAACACTTAAAAGTTTTTTTTAATCTGTTTTTTATAGCTCAGTTATTTTTTTTTATCTTTCTTTCTTTGTTTTTATTTTTTTGTGGATTCATTGATACTTTTGTTAACCATTATACTAACATATTTTGCTTTTCTCCTTTGCTGTTGTGTTCTGATCTAATGTATGAAGCTCTTTTTGTTACCTTTTTCCAGTCTGACAGTCTATAGTCTCCTTGGTTTGATTTGATGCAAAATGTCACTCCTGTTCACAGTAACAACAAAGCTGGCATGCATTCATTCATGCATATGGAGTTTTAATTGAGTCCAGAAAAAATGCAGTCTGTAGTTGGTATAACGTTGTGTTATTAAGGTACGGTTACAGATTTCCAAGGCACAACTTCGGTTCCCTTCAGGCACACTAGGGTGCTAAGCTACACTATTAGAAAACTCCTGGGACAGACAGATGATGATAATAACAATAATAGTAGTGTCAGGGGCTTCACCACAAATTGTGAGCCCCATGAAAAGGTTGTGGGCTCCCACCAGCACAGCTCAAACAACTCAGCACAGTTGATTCAACAACAGCTACATCATCAAATAAACATTTTGACTTTTGTGCAAAAAGACCACTTTATGGTGCACCAATAATTGGAATTTAGGTCTGTTGACACTTTGTACTGAGACTTTATGGTACTTGATGCATATGGCTTGTGCAGGTGGGCTGTCATTCCCCACTCTCTCCCCGGTTACTCGAACCCCTTTTTTTTCTCTGCCCAGTTAAGGCATAAAAAGCCCATAAATTGGCCTAGAAATGGGAGAATTCAAGTTTCCTGTTAATCTAATTTTCCCAGAACACTCTCATTCATCACAGCTTATTTTTCCCCAACAAAAGTCGAATATCTCAAACCAAACACATATCAAATCTGTTTCATTGTACTCTATTAGTTCACGAATGAAAATGTATTGTAATTAGTGCTGTCAGATGATAAAAAAAATTAATCTAATTAATTACCAGATTTATAATTAATCTAATTAATCACATTTTAATTCCAAATCGGCTTAAAGTACCCAAATAAAGAATTTGGATTCTAGGATATTATAAAATTGTAGTGCATGACTAATCAAATGAATACACAAAGAAGTGAAGATTTGTAAATCCACATTTTTATTGGTGACTAAATAAAACCCAAAGTTAGGGCAACTTGTCCAGAAAATTCTAAACTCAATCAGGAAACTCAAATTACACTTAAAGTGTGTTTCATAAATCAAATTCAAAATAAGAAAAAGGTCGAGGACATCCAGCAAAACAATTAGGCCTGATGCATTATTAAAGAATTCAGTAAATATAGATAAATACATTCAAAAATAAAATAAGACTAAGTCTTAAATATGCCATTCCTGTTGTCACCTGGGCTTTGTTTGGTGTGACTAAAGACCCATGTGTGAAGTGACGTGCCACTGCCATGTACAGGTCCTCCAGCTGGCCAATATCAAAATGTTTGTGTGCTATGATTAATCTTGCGATTTATTTTTATAACGCATGAATTTGCAGTGTAATTAATTAATCTAATCAGTGCACTAAAGTGACAGCCCTAATTGTAATACTTTTCTGGCCTTAGGTGCCTTTAACAGCATCTAGTATCTGTGAGAAGAAGTTCTTCCTCATTTGGATACTTTTTTTATTTTGTTTATTTAAATTGATCATTTTTTCACATATTTAGGACCCCTGTTGATAATGGGCCCTTAGAACTTTTGCAGAGACTACGACTACTATCACTACTGTCACCACTCTTATTTCTTATAATGATGTCTACACACTAGTAGTTATCTATCCAAGGCGATTGAGATTGTGTAAGGAAAAGAGTCGATAGATACGAGAGTCGATTCGTTTATCCTACTCGTTTACGGACGACACATCACTGGAAAACAACAACAAGTCCCCGTGTTCCCACTGTGTGCTCACCACGTATTTGTTTAACCAGCTCAGGGCAGCTTTGAATGAGATCATTCAGTAACGAGGATTAGCGATAATACCTGGGAATTTTAGTTTATCAATTAATGACGATAAGGCGACGCACTATTCACCGAAAGCAGTGACTTCTCATCTTTAACGGAGCGCGAAAAGTTCATCAAGTCCCACTACTTTTCAATAAGCATGAAGTAAGATAGACAAACTGTGACCGGCGTTTAGTGTTTGAGAGTGACGCAGTTGTTTGTGAAGTTTGTCTCATCGACCTCAGCCCGGACAGTCCCGGTATGTTTCCTCTTGACTCTCCGTGGAGCATCTCGTTCGCAGGTTGTGGCTTCCTCGGTATCTACCACGTCGGTGTAGCCAGCTGTCTGGTGGAGCAGGCCCCCTTCCTGGTGCTCAATGCCCGGCATATTTACGGAGCTTCAGCCGGGGCCCTCACTGCCACTGCGCTGGTCACTGGAGTCTGTCTTGGTGTGTATGAATGTTTTGAAACATCTTATCTGAGATCCAAAGAATACTCTCTACTTGAGTACAATCAAATGTAAACACTAATTATAAAGTATACCTCGGTTTATAATTTAAATATTAAGTTTTAAAGCTCCTGTTGTGAGTTTATAACTGGTTATAGCACAGACTGAATCCAACAATCATGCCTCTTAATGAGCTAGAAAAGCAAACAAGTTCAACAATATAGATATTCATAATGATTATGCTGTTTTTTACTAAGATAAAGTCTTACCAAGGGGTAGGTGTCAGGCACAATAATTGTTAAGAGTGCTGACAACAGTCAGTATTAGAGGTGTGAAAAAATATCGGTATCGCAACATATCGTGATATTTTGACTCACGATACAATATCAATATTTCAAATCTTAGTATCGATATTTTTGTAAAAAAAAAACCCTCATATTTTATCAGAGTTGGAAATGAAATACTGTTAGCTTAAATATGTATGCACAGGTTTTGTTTCATGCAGTCTATTCAGTTCAGACAGTGACAAGAGAAATATATGATTTTTTTACTTACTGTTGTGCTGTCAATAACATAAAGCAGTTTGTTCCTCATGTGTTCAATTACAGTTTGAGCTGCACTGCAGGTTAGGACGCTTTAAATACTTTGTTAAAGGGAAAACAAGAATTTCTTTGCAACATTAATTCAGGTGACTTGATGCACTGTGTTTTCAAGTTAAGTGTATTTATGTAACACTGCAGTTGACATATTTCAATTACAATATGGAAAAGTTAAAAATTCACTGTCTCTAGGTTTTCCCTAGTTTGCTGTATAATATCGCAAATGTTGTGATATCGTGATATATTGTGATATTATCGTATCATGACCAAAGTATCGTGATACGTATCGTATTGTGAGGCTCTTGCCAATACCCATCCCTAGTCAGTACGATTGAGCTTATTTTCTTTTTCTGCTCTAATGTTTTTCCTCAGTAAATAAACTCATAAATATAGTTTCCAAGCTAAACTTTCTTCGCTGTGGACGCCAAAAGTGGCAAAGAAAGTATAACTTGAGAGGTGTGTTGGACAAGTTTTGTCATTGAAATACAAACCCAAGCTCTAATGAAGGTGGGTTGTTGTGTATAATGTAAGTAAAAACAGAATCCAACAATTTGAAAATCCTTTTTAACCTGCGTTGTCTTACTACAGAGCCACGCAGTTTTAACACGTGAAGAATGTGGCTTTGAACTGTCTTACTGAAATAAACAGGGACTTTCCTGAAAAAGATGTTGATTGGATGGCAGTATGGTGCTCAAAAACATCTATGTGCCTTTTGATATTAATGGTGCCTTCCTCGATGTGCAAGTTACCCATGCCATGGGCACTAACACCATCTCAGATGCTGGCTTCTAAACTTGGTAGCATCTGGATGATCCTCTTCCTCTTTAGCCTGGGGGACACAGCGTTAACTGACAATGATTTTCTTTAGTGCTCCTGATGTTCCTTTTATATCCAATCACACCACTCCCCTGTTTCTCGTTAACCTGTTCTCGTGTGGAATTTTCCAGGTGTTTTTTGATCATTCTTCAGATTCCACAGTCTTTGTTGATCCTGTCTCAGCTTTTTTTTTAATGTGTTGCAGGCATCAAATTCAAAATTGGTGAATATTTGCAACAAAACAATGAAGTTTATCAGTTTGAATGATAAAGCAGGGACGCGTTTAATTTGCTTAGTGACTAATTTAAACATACTTTGTTTTGTTGGAGCTTTGGGGAAAACATAAACAACTAGAAAAGCACTGAGATAGTTCAGACCTCCCCCAAGCAGATCAGTTCCAGTAGTGGCTTTTCCACAAACCATGTAAAAGATAAAATTCTGGATCATCAGATCCAGAATAGTTCCAGGACCAAACTGAGTTTGCTATTACAAAGTTATATGTTTTTTGTGACGTCAATCTGGATTGGATCTAAATGAAATTTTCCTTAGTGATAGAGTCATGGACCACATATTATCCAGTAAAGTTGGAAACAAATTTGTTAAGAAATGGCAGAGATTTTTTCTAAATATCCACCCTTTATTAACCTATGAGATTTGTTTCAATTTGGGGATTTTTATGCATCCAGTATCACCACCAAAATTGAATGGCTACTTCCCTGAACTAAACCACACATCTGGTAAAAATCTTATGTAAATCCATTCAGTAGATTTTGTGGAATTTTGCTTACAAACAAACAAACAAGCAAGCATTTGCCAGGAAAAACATAACTTCCTTAGTGGAGGTAATAATAGTTATCGTTTCAAAGTAGGGTCATGAGGGTATTTCTCACTTTACTGATCTGTATCCTCAAGTTTATTTATTTGTGAGTCTATATAAAGAACTTTGTTTATCCCATGAGTCTGATGAATTGATTTTGTCCTCTGCCCGTCTTGGCAGTAACAGTGTCCTGTTGTTTCCACAGGAGAAGCTGGTGCAAGCATCATTGATGTAGCTAAGGAGGCGAGGAAGCGCTTCCTGGGCCCCATGCACCCGTCCTTTAACCTGGTGAAGATTGTGCGTCACATGCTGCAGCGCACTCTGCCAGAAGACTGCCACAGACAGGCCAGTGGGCGGCTGGGGATCTCTCTGACCCGGGCGTCTGACGGAGAAAACGTCCTGGTGACTCACTTCAACAACAAGGAGGAGCTGGTGCAGGTGGGCGTTTGGTCGACTTGTATTTATCTTTGAACATTTCAGACAAGTTTCTTAATTATGATGAATTCAGCTGTCAGGACAGAGAGATCCAATACTAAGCATCAGTGTTTTTTTTATTTTGTACAATTTGATCTCTGCCATTTACATTGGAGCATTTAAACCTTTTATTTATGCATTGTGGATGAGTTTGGGCAAGTTACTCAAAATCTTTAATGAGTTACTTTTGAATTATTACTCATTTTAAAAGTAAATAAGATACTTAGCCTATTACATTGTGTTAAAAGTAACTTATTACTTTCATTTTAAATGACAGTATTTAGTTTTCTCCTCAAAAAAAACAAACCACTACAGGCTCTAAATAAAGTTTAAAATGGAGGACAGGGTTCTTTGGACATACACTCAAAATAAAGATAAGATTTTGTGTTGTTAAAGTACAACTCACTCTTTCTCTCACTTGACTTTTTAGTTAGTTGCTGCATGTATCATGATTACAGCCCACCAGGGAAAAAGAGTTACAAAGTAGCCAAGCATTGCTGTGATTTTTAATATTGATATATTTTAAATAAATCATAAATAATGTAATACTTTAAAACTGAACACCTAACCATTTGCAAAAAGGTCAACTTATTATAGACACACATTCATTGGCCACGTCATTTGGTACAACTTTCATCTGCTCATGAGAGCAAATAGATCATAGCCAATCACATGGCAGCAATTCAGCACAATCAATTAATTAATGAATAAGCCATACTTACAATAGTTAAGGGGATCTGACTTTAAACATGGCATTGTCGTACTGTAATTGCAAGTTGGGCTGGTCTGAGTATTTAGGGAACTGCTTAGTTAAAGGGTTTTCAGAGAAAGGCCTGAAAAAGAAAGAATATCGAACCAATAATTCTCAGGGTGACAGTGCTTGCAGGGCAGGAATAAAATGGCCTGATTGGTTTGAGATGCTCGGCAGCGGAAAATCAAATGAGGGCTCAAATAACCAACGAATGCAGAGGAACAGTTCTTTGAATTCGACACATTGAAACCTAAAGCAGACGAGCTACAGCAGCTTCAGACCAATGCAGATGCCATTCCTGTGAGCTAATAACAAGAAACTGAGGCTGCTGTTAACAGAGTTTCACCAAAATTGGACAAAAGAAGATTTGTATGGTTTCCTTGTATGGTGATTGTCAATATTACAGATTTGGCATAAACATTATGTAAGCACAGATCCATCCCATCTTGTATTAACTTTTTAGGCTGGTGGGGATGGTGTAATGGTGTCGGGGATATTGTCTTGACACTCACCGGTCCAATAGTACCAACTGAGTAGCGTTTGGACACCAAAGCTAGCCTCTGCCGATCGTGTCCGTCCTTTAGTGACTGCAGAGTACATTATCTATCTTCTGATAGCTATTCTTAAAACTAAAATCCTCTCAAAGTTTTTTTGCTGAACATGGCTGAGTTCACTGTACTCTAGTGGCCTACATGGTCACTAGATCTCAGCATGGTGGAGCACCTTTGGGATGTGATGAAATGGGAAATTAGCATCATGGATGTGCAGCTGAAAAATCTGCAGCAACTGTGTGAATCTATCATGTCATTATGACCCGAAATCTCTGAGGAACTTTTCCAGAACTTTGCTGCATCTGTACCCAAGGGGGTCCAGCCCTGTGAAGGCAAGGAGTTCCTATTTTAATGGCCGGTGACTTATTACAAGTATCTAGTATCTGCTATCACTGATGATGGTTTGGATTGTTAACTTAACCGCTAATTAAGAAGTTGACTGACCAGTTAAAGAAACTGTATTTTGCCATAACTCTGGTTCATATGTTGGATTTCTGTGGCTGCTGAGAATGTTCACGATCACTAATGGTCAAAAAACGTTTTAGTTTTCAATTACTGAATACCCCTGATCCACCTCTATTCTCATCCAGTATGAGATGCTCTGTTAGAGTTCCTGCCACATAAAGGCCCCCATCCCCATGTGGACCAGGTCAGCTGTTATTAGTTTACTGGTCTATGTGGCAGTCAGTTCAGTGCTGCTTAGCACAATGCTTGAACTGCACACAAATTGATGGTAGGCCATGTGTTTAAAGGTACATTCATGACTTGTTGACCAAGATTACAGTATGTCGCTAACACATGTCACGTTGCATGTCCACAAATTGCTCGTTTTGTCACAGTTGCGTCACTCAGTGATGTCATGCTGCTTGAGTTTCATTGTGATCATATCATGTATTTGTATGTATAGATTTAGCTGACATTATTCCTGTTGTATCCTTTTCACTTGCCCTGCTGTCTCTGCTGCTGGCCCCACTGCAGTACATCTGTCAGCAACACCTCGGGTCGAAAGTTCTCTGCAATCCCATCTATGCGGAACTAATGTTCTCACTAACTTTATGTTCCCACACCGACATTGGTTGTCACTCTGATGTGAGCTGAAATAAAAACAGTCTGTCACTGGTGTCGTCACAGCCACACGCAATACAGGTTGAAATGTTTACATTTTTTAACTCATGTGCCTGAGCGACACGACGTGGTCACGCATCCAAAACGACTCGGTAGCGTGACCAAGCCACCCAGATCACGTCCGTCACACTATGTGAGGGATGTCCCTGCCCCATCATGGCTGTACATCAACTTTGCATGACAAGTGGTCACCCAGATCACCCAGGTCACCCAAGACGTGTTTGGTGTGAGTATACCTTTAGGGACGGGGAAATCATCTGTTTTATGCCGCTACTGTGCTGTTCACACAGGGACCTTTAAGTGACAGAAGCATTTTAGACAGACGTATATCGCAGGTAGATCTCAGCATGTGGAAACAAGAGGGTCTATTTCTTATCATACAACGCTATTTTTGAGAATGTCTGTTTTGTTAAAGCTTTACAACACTATCTTTCCTCTTTTACTTTTGTTAACTAGGCTTGTGTCTGCAGTGCGTACATCCCGGTGTATTGTGGCCTCATTCCTCCCTTACTACAAGGAGTGGTGAGTAAATTAATTTCTTTTTGCCTGCATGTGCTTTGCTGATGCTATGACAGCACTGATTTTTGTTTCCACAGATTTTATTGAAGAGCTGTAGATTAAGTGCTGCTGTAAGAGTCTTATGTTGAAGGACCACAATGCTTTGCTTTAACTGTGCTCGATGTTTCCGCTCTTTGTGTTTTATTGTTCCTACTTCTGGCCCTTTTTTTCCTGATCGCTCCCCAACAGAGCCCTCCCTTCCCCAAGAATGTGTTTGTTCTTTACGGCACGTGTGAAACAATGATTGCATAAGTCCTTGGGAGCTTGGATTTGCCAGAGGTCTCCCACAGAAAGGGGAAGCGCAACCTCTATTTATACATTGATTTACTTTTGTTTGGGGACAGGCCTGTTTTAGAAAGACTTTCTTGGAATCTGTTTTTCATATAACATCAGTGCTCCCAAGAATCAGGGGAAAATGTGTTCTTATATGTAGGGATGGGAATTGTCCAGATTTTATTGATACCAAAGCCACTTCCAATTCTGCCTATTGATTTGATTCTTTTACAATTCCAGTATCAATTCCTGCTGAATTTCTTTGTGGGAAACAGTTAGCCTAGAGAGGTTTTCAATGACAACAATGTAAAACAGGTGACCCTCTTGATGTTCAGTGCTGTATTGCATAGATAAATGCTCCTGCAAGTTGCAAAACATTCAGAACAAAGTGGAAAGAATCAAAGGGAATTGATAAGCAAAACACCGAGAACATCACTTTTTCTCAGGAGCTGTTTTTTAATCTCAACTATAATTGGTTTTCAATTTTCATACTCACTCATATGTCCTGTCTCCAGGAAGCCACAGTATTTATCTGCTGAAATTCAGAGCCAAGGCTGTGTATTGAAACTGGACTTTTTTTCCAACATGCTGTCAGTGGGGACATCTTGTGGGTGGAGAGGAGAAATATGGTGATTTTGACAAATAGTGCTTTAGATTAGTAGATTAGAAGATCGCTGACTACACCTTTAATGAAATATTTTATATTTTGCACATTGTAATTTGTTGTGCATGTATTTTGTGTTGTAGTGGCAAATCAGACTAAAATAGTTGATTTTGGGATGGGGGGGGGGGGGGGGGGGTTGAACCTCAAGCTGCCAGTTTCTCACCTCTTATATAAACAATACGGTCTTAACTTCCATCTTACCTGGAATAAATCTTCAGATTCAGCTTTATTTATCCCAAATGGAGGATTCAGTTTACAGCTATGAAGACTTATAGCCAGCAATTAAAAAAGGAAAAAACACAATCACAACATTTTGCGGTCACATTCAATTGTGACCAACTGGGTCACCCATGAACAAAAGCTGAACCATTTATCAGTGATAACAAGCACATAATGTAGTTGATCATAGATGTGCAACAACCACAAATCAAAAACCACCATTTAACAGCCCAGCAGCTGAAGGAACAAAGGAGTGAGAATATCAATTTGTTCTCCTTGGCTGGGTGAGATAGCACGGGCCGGAGGGCATTAAGGGAAAGACTCCAGAAAGTATGTGCTCTGGTTGGCCTGGTATCCTTTTTGCTTTCTGAACCGCCCATTCCTTCCACAGACAACCCAAGTCATTCAGCTGGACTCCAATGATCTTGGAGCAGATTTTTTGTTTACTAGAACAAAGCAGGAGTACCTGTAAGGAATCCATGTATGCAAACCAGATTTTCAACTAGAAACCCTCATACTGCAAAGTGACAGTGCTAACCACTGTACCATCATGTAGCATTGCACTCTGGGAAAAAAAGTCAAAAATAATTAAAGAGCCAGCCCTATGTATTGTGGGTATCCTTCCAGTGAAGGTTGGCCTGTCCAAACAAATATGCTCATGAGTGAAACTAGCCCTCGCAACAGGAAATAAAGTAGTTTTAAGACACTGGAAGTCGAAAGAGAAGATCAGTTTCAAGGAATGGAGAGATGAACTAACCAAGATAGCTCCTTTTGAACAACTCATTTATAAGATTAATAAAACATTAGATCTTTTAAAGTTAGAAAAGTATGGGCTCCTTATCTGAAATGATTGGAAATTGTTGATCATGATGTCAAATGCTTGTCACTCCCCCCACATCCCTTTTTTGCTGTGTAAGTATAAAGAGTGGACATATTAACATGGTTTGGTGATCAATTTTAAAGGGACTGTGAGGAGAATCTGTTTCCGGCGACATTAAGACTCTGCTACCCATGAGCACGTGAGGTGACTGTCATAATGCTGCATTCCAGTAACCTCGGAACTGGGAGTGACATCATCTCTGACTTATCAGAGTTACAGTTGAAGTCGGAAAAAAACATGCCGAGCTACCAGGCTATTGTTAGCTGTTGTTAGCACGCCCTGCGTTGTTGTATGAAGAATGTGATTATCACTATGGCAGCATTTTTGTAAATATAAGTCTAACAATACGATGTATACAGCTGATCTAGAGCAACACACCCCAGTCAGAAGTGCAAATAAATGGATTAATACAGGAGCTAAATAACTGTTCACACTGGGGGCATCCATCTTCAATTGTCAACTCGGGGGTGGCGAGGTTTCACCGAGTTCCCAGTGGGAAATTCTGACTTCGGGGGACGTTCAAGTTGCAGTTTCCTACGCGGAACTTGGAAATTCCTACTTCTGACTACAACTTGAATGCTCCACAAGCCAATGCGTATGTGTTGTGATGCTACTAAAAATGCAGCTCAGACCTTCCTCAGAACTCTGCATTGCTTTACAACTTCTTTTTTCAACAACTTACAGGATGCAAAGCGACGAGGTAATGTATCTCTCTCTAGTTACGTAGCGGTAGTTTTTGATGTGTGACAACAAGCAGTTTTTGGAAAACTTAGTATTGTAGTTTTGTAGTCGGCTATATATCGCTACTTACAGCCCGGTGCTCTAAGACGTGTCTGAATTATATAAATTTGCTCTAGTTTTAATTGTCTTGTTCCCGAATTTGAGTATCCAGGCCAGTCCAGCTCTGTCCAACCCGACCAGAAGGCTAAGGAATAGCATTTATAGATAACCTATTTTGATGCTATAAAACTCATCTTAAAGTGTGAATTTCGATCAGGCATTTATCTAAAAGTGAGACTTTTTTGCAATTACTTAGAAACTCCTCACAGTCCCTTTAAAATGAAGAATGTGCATCTTATTATCATACTATTATTTGCTTATGCCATAATTATTACTGTATGATTACTATTATTTATGAATAGACTTTTTGTCATTTACTTATTATTTAATGCTTCATTATTATTATTTTTATCATTATTATTTTATTTTTATTATTATTATTTTATTTTTATTATTTTGTGTGTGTGTGTGTGTGTGTGTGTGTGTTTTCTGTGTGCCATGTGCAGGTTTGACTTATCCTCTTTAAAATGTGCACACTGGATGTGCATTTGTACAGCAAAGTCAATAAAAAAAATGTTTAATCACAAAAAAACATCATATAAGTAAAGTGAAAATGTTGGGATTAGTGCTCAAATGGAGTTTGGAGAATGAAAGTCAAAAGGTTTAGAGAAAACAGTTCAAATATCAAGAATGAAGTTAAAGTAGGCGTCATGGTGCAGGTGGCAGTTTGCCTGTTCTTCCCTGTTCATGCTTAGGTTCTCTCTGAACACTCTGGCTTCCTCCCACTAATCAAAACATGCTCATTAGGTTGATTGGTGACTCCAGACTGACATTAGGTATGTGTGTGAGAGTGTATGGTAATCAGTAAAGACAATGGATGGGTGGAAATTAAAAAATACAAATCAGTTATTTTGTGAGTTAAGTTATTGTTCTGATTTAATCACAACTTTATTCTTGACATTTTGGTGATCTTCTCAAAGTCAATCATGAAAGACTATCTCCCTCCTCTTATTACCACATGTATTATTATCCTGCCAGGCCTAAAACTCCTCTGTACTCTCCTCCCTTATTGGCCTTCGTGATGGTTTTATAGTTGGAACCATGTGTTTGTTTTTGTGTGTGACCTGTGACCAGACTGTGAGAGTGGCAGGGCCTTATGTGACCATACTGGCACTGACTACAAGGTTGTTCTGTCCTCTTCAAGTCCCCGTGGCACAGCTTCAAAATCTGCCGTCACGTTTTTGTGTTGACACACTCTGTGTGCCTGTGAGTTCCTAAAAGTTCTCCGGCTTGAAGGAGAACAAACAGTATATAAAACCACAGGAAATGATGTCACCATAACATGTAAACAATAATGCAGGCTTTAGGGCTGAATATCCTTCAGTGCCCCGAAGGATTCACAATGGCTCCATTCACACATTCACAAAAACACGGACGTTTCCTGGATTTACAGAGTGAGTTGCATCTGTGGACAAACAGTGTGGTTTTCACTAAGACTTTTCAACAAGTATCCTAACACAGAGGTCACATTTCAATAAATATATAAAACATTTTGGACGCCTTTTTGCCTTTTACAGAATCACTGACATTTTTTTTTCTATTGTTGTAGAAGTTAAAACAGTGAGGACAAGTGTTAAAAGGATCCTACGACTCTGACACTTAAATGTCAGGTCCTCAGGTATCTGAGAACTAATTTAAGACTTGGAACATGTGCTGCATCAGAAAGTTTGTCTTCCCCTTCCGTTGGTTGAGCTGCTCTATTGGTTAAATGACCCAAATTGTATTTTACATCTGCTGTCAAAACCCTTACTCTTATCAACAAGGAGTACATGACAAACATTGCTGCATTGATTTTTTGTAGCACAGGCCTACTGGCAACTTAGTAAAGCCTTTATTTACACATGCATCTAGGGATGGAAATCAAGGACCAATTCCAAGTGGGATTTGGTTCAGAAAAGTTTTGTCATCTACATAATTATCATAACCTGACACACCTTGAAATAGCCTTCCATGCTCTTATAAGTTTGAGGCTGGACTTCTGCAATGCTCTTTATGTTGCCGTCTCCCAGGCTTCTCTTGGTCGCCTCCAGCTCGTCCAAAACGCTGAGCCCGTCTTCGATCCAGCACTAACAGACGAGACCACATTATTTCTGTCCTTTAATCGCTTCATTGGCTTCCTGTCTGTTACAGGATTGATTTTAAAATTTTAATGGTTGTTTTTAAAGCTCAATGCTCAGTGTATTTAACTGAGCTTTTAACTGTTCAGGAGCCTAGCAGAGTGCTGAGGTCGACAAACCAACTTTTCTTGGAAGTGCCCAGGTCAAAATACAGACACTCGCGTGACCGAGCCTTTTCTATTTCTGCTCCCAGGCTTTGGAATAAGCTCTCTGCCAAAATGTGTCTCATTTCTAACCTGGGCCTTTTCAAACCTAAACTGAAAACATATTTATTTAGGATGGCTTTTGATACCCAGTTGTTTGGTGACACTTTTACTTTTACTTTATTTAACTTTATTTTATTGCTCTTATTGCTTTTGATTGTTTTCATTTGTTGCTTTTTATTTACTACTTATTGTAAAGCACTTTGGTTCACCGAAAGGTTTGTTGTAAAGGGCTGTATAAATAAAGAATATTACATTTACATTTTTACACCAGATGAGCCATTCAGTATAGTCCATCTGGAAATGTGCCACAGAAAGTGTTTGTAAACGGGGAGAACCTTTCAAAAGCTAATCCAGCAGGTGTTTAGAAGATCTTTCCGTCAATTACATAATGGGTCAGTTAGATAACATTAGATAATGTGGTAGCCAGGCACAACAGCCTTTGTTTAAATACAAAACCTAAGCCCCTATGTAGAGCAAGCCATCATGAAAACATGCCAGAAATGGAGTGAAAATAGCTTTTATATTGAGAAATACCTCCACTGTTACTTGTTCTTTATTTATCAAAGACATGCGGTCCAGAGCTGATAAAACTGCTACTGAAGCTGTTAGCATCTATGCTAACCTCTGTACGAACAGTCACCTCCTGCTGTTGTCTCACTTGTATTTCCCATCTCTCCCTGCTCTGACGGACTCTGATTGGGCAGTGCCACTTTGGGTCACTCACAGTCGTTGTAGACAGGAGCTTGGCAAGATGGATCTGCACGATCCCAGACACTGATTAAGGCAGATCTAGTTACTACGTATGGTTATCAGTTTCCTGTAAGCATAACAAATCCCTTACCGATGCCTTTAATTTCGGCCAACTTGCTTTCCAGAGCAGTGGCACACTCACCAGAGGCAGAGAGCACTGACAAAAACAAAACTCAAACAAGTAGGGAAACATGAGTAAGTGGCCTAAAATGTGATCTTATTTTTTCACAGATTGTGATCAGTGGCACAATGTGAAATATTTAAGCCTGTGTAATTTAAAGCAAGAAAGAAACATCAGCATTAGCAGCGTAAAACAAATTAAATATCTGTGTTTGCCATGTGTTTGATGATGTTGACACTGGAAACATGAATTGGCAGTTTTATTTACAAAGAAAATCCACAAGACAGTGGAAAATACTCTGAGTTAAGGGACAATTCATGGTGAAGTCTGGGTGAAAACCCTTGCTGTTAGGCTCAAACATGCAGCTTAGCTCAGTTAATTCAGAAAATATCAAAGTATCAAATATCAAAGTTTTCCATAAGCCCCTTTTGTTACCTCCACCAAGGAGGTTATGTTTTCGGGAAAGTTTGTCTGTCTATGAACAAAATAACTCAAAAAGTTGTGGACGGGGGTGCTGGTTTGGCGGAGTGGTTAGCAACCAGGCACCCCATGTACTTGCTTCTGCTGGTCCAGGTTCGAATCCCGCCTGTGACCAGTTTGCAGAGTGTCTTCCCCTACTCTCTCACCCCCTTTCACAAGCCTGTCCACTGTCTCTCTCCTATCAATAAAGGCACAAAAATGCCCAAAAAATACATTAAAAAAAAAAAAAAATCAATTTTGGTGTTGATCCGGATCAGCGTCTGGTGGCCATGACGAAAAATGGGATTTTGGTGAATAACTACTGAACT
The DNA here is from genome assembly GCA_036419115.1 of Scarus forsteni. Classification (NCBI taxonomy): domain Eukaryota; kingdom Metazoa; phylum Chordata; class Actinopteri; order Labriformes; family Labridae; genus Scarus; species Scarus forsteni. Next base: position 4,263,865 of record JAZDUH010000245.1, on the reverse strand, counting down.
AAAATAGATATTATTATAAATCCAATTGTTAATGGTATGTTTTCATGGTCAAGGAATCTAAATATTTACATGAAATAAAGGTAGGACTAATATTTATGGTGAAAATCACAATATGGGTGAGGACTGTGGCGCTGGCGGAGGTCTGCGCTCTCCGAACACTTTTCTAGTTACACATGCAGCTCTGAAGTTTTCTAGACAATATGACAGTAAATTACTGAGAAAACTTCCTGAGTTAATCGTTACACTCGTAGTTTTCCCCCACTTTTCATTTCAGATACTATAAGCGTGGGAAAAATCCCAGGAGGCTTGAAGGATAATTTTTGGGTAAAAAACTGTTTGAAAAAGCCTCCTGTTTGCCTGAAGACCTGCAGCCCACTCAGGTTGATTCAGGATATTTTTAGGTTTTTATGCTTTTGTGAATTAGGTGCGTTCAGACTGCAGGAAAATGTCCTTCTGTTTAGGATAAGTGTGTACAAGCATGTCTGGATGTTGTTGGGAAATTATCCTGAACATTTTTTTTTAATTTTCATGTGTGAAAGGGGCTAATGAGTGCTCATTTTCCTAATGCAGTAATGGTAATTTTTGTCTTCTATTATTTTAGAGGTATGTGGATGGAGGGATCTCAGACAACCTGCCTCAGTACCACTTTAAGAACACCATCGCCGTGTCCCCGTTCTGTGGAGAGAGTGACATCTGCCCTCGAGACACCTCCACCAACATGCACGAGCTGCGATTCACCAACACCAGCATCAAATTCACTCTCCCCAACCTTTACAGAGTCTCCAGGGCCCTTTTTCCCCCAGACCCACTGGTAGAAAAAAACATTACAAACACAAAACGATACAAAATCCATTTACATGAGCTGAACTCAGTTGACTTCTTGTAGGGATGAATGTTTGTTCTTGTTTTGTGTCCAGGTTATGAAAGCCATGTGTAAGCAGGGGTACAAAGATGCTCTGCACTTCTTAGAGAGGAATGGTAAGAAACAGAAGTTTTCTTTGTTTATTTAACAGCCTTCTCTTAATCTGGTCATGCTCTGTTTGGAAGAAGTGGGTCAGTCGTTTAGCAAGCTTAATTGCTGTCTTTCCCTCTGGCTAGGATACATTAGTAGGTGCACACAGTTTCTTCCTGTGACCACGTCGCACAGTCAATAAGCTGCTTTTGCTTCTCTCTGGACTTTGTTTGTTTTGTTGTTTTAGGTCGATTTTTCAGCAGAGGTCACCAAAAATGATCAGATGTTCTGTCCATTGTAAACAAGATAAAGATTTGAACTACTTAAGCATTTTCTGAGCATTGATTCAAGATTAGTGAAATTAAAAACCCTCCTGTGTTTGCTGTTGTCTTCAGGATTGCTTCATTTCAATGGACCACTCAAAGATAAACCCCTGCTGACTCATGGCAAAGAAAATAAGGATTATATTGATAATCATAAACGTGATGAAGAGGAGGAAAAGGCACGTGTTGAAGAAGCAGCGGTTTTGATTGATTCTAGTATCCTAAAAGCCGAGAATATCATGGAGCACCTTCCACCAACTCTGCACAAAGGTAACATGACACGAAAAGTGTAAGGCAGCTTAATATCTAGGAGTAATGTTGATCCTGTAATCAGTCTGGTTTAACTTTATAATCATTAAACTTCATAATTTCAGTGAGAAAGAAATGCTTTATTTTTTTAAGGAAAGACTACTGAGTTCACAATGTTGAGCATTCAACATGTTGCAGAATACACAACATTATGACTTGTTCTACATTAAAGGGACTGTGAGGAGTTTCTAAGTAATAACAAAAAAGTCTCAATTTTGGATATATTCCTGATTGAAATACACACTGTAAGATGAGTTTTTTAGCATCAAAATAGGTTATCTATAAATGCTATTCCTTAGCCTTCCGGTCGGGTCGGACAGAGCTGGACTGGCCTGGATACTCAACTTCAGGAACAAGACAATTAAAATTTGAGCAAATTTATATTATTCGGACACGTCTTAGAGCACCGGGCTGTAAGTAGCGATATATAGCCGGCTACAAAACTACAATACTAAGTTTTCCAAAAACTGCTTGTTGTCACACATCAAAAACTACCGCTACGTAACTAGAATAATTTATTAATAATATATTATTATTATCATTATTATTATTATAGAAAGAGATACATTACCTCGTCGCTTTGCATCCTGTAAGTTTTTGAAAAAAGAAGTTGTAAAGCAATGCAGAGTTCTGAGGAAGGTCCGAACTGCATTCATTAGCATCACAACAAACACACGCGTTGGCTTGTGGTGCGTTCCAGTTGTAGTCTGAAGTAGGAATTTTAGGAAACTAAAACTAGAACGTTCCCCGATGTCTGAATTTCCCGCTGGGAACTCGGTAAAACCTCGCCACCCCCGAGTTGACAATCAAAGATGGATGCCCCCAGTGTGAATAGTTATTTAGCTCCTGTAATAATCAATTTATTTGCACTTCTGACTGGGGTGTGTCGCTCTAGATCAGCTGTATACATAGTATTGTTAGACTTACATTTACAAAAATGTTGCCATAGTGATAATCCCTTTCTTCATACAACAACGCAGGGCGTGCTAACAACAGCTAACAATAGCCTGGTAGATTGGCTTGTTTTTTTCCGACTTCAACTCAAACGCCGATAAGTCAGAGATGATGTCACTTCCAGTTCCGATATTACTGGAACGCAGCATTACGACAGTCGCCTCGCGTGCTCATGGGTAGCATAGTCTTAATGTCGGCGGAAACAGATTCTCCTCACAGTCCCTTTAATGTGTTTATTTTGCAGTTAGTTTGAGATGACTGTTTCCACCATCTTTGCCTTCCTCTGCAGCATTACTCAAAGCCTGCATGGAGAGGAGGAGTCTGGTTCAGTCACTTAGCAACATGCTTCCTGTGAGGATGGCCTTAGCCTTAATGCTCCCCTACACCCTCCCCCTGGAGTCGGCCATGTCTTTTACTGTCAGGTAATCCTGGAAATAAGTCAATCTGATCCAGGAAGCATCTCATGCAGACAGACACACTTACATGATGAAAAATATAAACAAAAGCAAAATTCACTCCCTGTGACAGTTAACAGAATACTCAGAAAAATTAAGAGAAAAAAATCAAAAAGACTGTTCATTTGAAATGCAATATACCAAAATTACTGGACACATGATTTCCCTTCAACCCACAGATACTATGAAACACTTGTACTCACACACACACATATATATACAATTGTGGTGAATGTAAATCCCTCTTCTAACATATTAATTAGACCACAACACAATTTAAAGTTTATGCATCATCAATAAAAACTGATGTCCTATTTGATGAAATCTTAGTATTTACAAAAGGACTGAAATTGTGGGTTGGGGTTTTTCTATTTAGTGTTATTAAAGGTTTTCTTTTTCTTTGTTCAATGCTAAGACATGAACATTGACAGTTAAGTTCAATGTAATAAATCAATTCTTTTTAATGAAATGTTTAAAATAATTTTTGTTTGTTGTTGCACATGTAGCACTGGATTAAGTAAAGGGTTGCTTGGAACATTTTAACAGGTTATGCATAAAACATTCTGTTCAAGTGCACACAGTTTTGCCAGGACATTGTTCATCTAATAATTTATCCTTATTAATTACCTCAGTGTATTGACAGCATAATTTCTAACAGGCTCTGCAGTGGGGCAGCAGGTGGTGGTGTTACCTCACAGGAGAATGAATAGACCGATCAGAGGAGGCCTCTCTGTGTGCAGTTTGGATTTTCTCCTCGCGAACATGCTGACTAGTAGTGAAAATTGCCCTTAGATGTGGATGTGTTTGTGAGTGGTTGTCTCCCTAGATGTCTGCTCTGTGATTGGCTGGGGACCAGTTCAGAGTGTACCCTGTAATCATTAATTCAAAACAGTATTGTTCCTCAACTTCTACTTTGTTTTTAGAAAAAGGGACCATTCCATTATTGATTTCGGAGCTTAAGTCCCGTAGCAGTTTCTCTGTGCAGTAATGGAAATGTATCTCATGTGTAGACTCCTGGAGTGGCTGCCAGATGTGCAAGAAGACATGGGATGGATAAGAGAGCAGATCATAAAAATACTACAGCACATTCTTCGCCAGGCTTCTAAAAGCATCTCTCAACATGTTTCTGCCAGGTATGAGACTTTGTAACCACATAAGCATGCTACATATAGTTTCACTTTGCTTTCATTGTCATAAAATACATCTAAGTTGTTTTATTTTTTTATGTCAAATCACACCAGAATACATCAAATCAGGTTTAGCTGTTGTCCATGGTATATGAGCATGGCCTAAATGTACTTAAGTTAATGGGATCCTTGCATATTAAGACATGTTAACTTTGTTATATTAACATTTGTGCCTGTTTGTATGTACATTCTACAGAGCTTCACACTGGGTTTCTACACTGTGACTGTAATAAAAACATAGACTCAGTCAGTTTTTCCTTATTGTCCTCTTCACAAAAACTAAACTAGAAAAGCACTCGGAGAGCGCACTCCCCACCCATATTGTGATTTTCACCATAAATATCAGTTCTACCTTTATTTGTGCTAAATATTTAGATTCCTTGACCATGAAAACATACCATTAGCAACTGGATTCATAATGATATCTATTTTAGTTCTGTAGTTATTCATGAAAATCGCATTTTTCGTCATGGCGGATCCAGACGGTGATCCAGATCACTCCCAAAATCTAATCATTTGTTCCTTGTCCCAATCTGGACATTTCCTGAAACTTTCATCGAAATCCGTCCATATCTTTTTGAGTTATGTTGCTAACAGCGAAACAAACATAGAAACTAACAAACAAACAGACGCCAGCAATAACATAACCTCCTGGTGAATATAACTAGAGGTAAAATCTAAAAAATCTTTAAAGATGACACTTAAATAGAAAGATGGAGAAAGCAGAGCAACTGTTTCAGATAACATTGTGTATAAGTCCATGGAGGGGCAAATGTGAGTGTTTAAGTCCATACTGAATTTTCCCCAGACCAAGGCACACAGACTGGTTCACCACACAGGCAAGCTTCTCATACTAAATCATGTAAACATGTCTTGAGTGCAGAGTACCCCTTTTCATGTAGTAACAAATGTTTCAGCCACTTGATGGCAGCAAAGACAAGTTGTAAACAAAACCCTGAAATATCCCCAACCTTCAAAAAGTAGTCTGAAGTGGTCTGTCGAAAGAAAACCGCGCAGAGTTCATATGAAGTGTGAGTCTTGATCGCCTGATAAATGTTAGTCTGGCATGTATTCCCAGGAGCTTTGTTTTTCAGGTTTACCTTTCCTCACCTATGTAGTCAATATTCTGAGTTTAAATGGACCTAAGCTTGTTTCAGACTTTGTAAACCATCAGACTACTCAAAGCTCTTTTTACATCAAGAGTCTGATTGTGTTTTTATGTGTCATGTTTTTTTTACCTGCGTGAAAAGCAAATTTCCCCTAGAGGACAATAAAGTAAAGTTGAAGTTAAGTCACAATTACCCATTCATGCCACATGTACACACTCATGGTGAACGCTGTAGGGCCGTCACTTTCCCCGAATATCAAACTCGTAGTTTTCGAGCATACACACTAATAATTCAACCCTCCACTGGTCCAGCTGTAACACAGACATGAGGCATTTCAGTTAGATCATTTTACTGTTTCCCTGCTCCACATGTCCATGCATATGAATCATCTCCAGGGGCCTGCACAGTTCTGAGCCCTCCTCTGTTTCTGCCATACTTTTTGGGCCTGTAGATTTGTAATGGATGAGGAGTAAGCCAGCTGCTTTGTAAATTATCCAAATACAGCCTGGCCTTTTTTTTTTTTATTTTGTGACCTGCACTGTGAAGCCCAAAATACTTCCACGGAGTGGCTTTGTCTAACCTCCATTTTACTTCCTGTTGAGGTCGTGAGAGCAGTAGTCAGTCAGGTTGCGCTGGGACGTCCTTTACTGGATGGGGCAGTTCACTGCTCCAGGTGCTGTAATGTGCTGTAGAACTGTATATTTCCAATTCAAATGTACATTTAAGATTAGATTAGATATAGTTAGATAGAACATTATGTAGTGTAGTATATCATTGTATAGTGCACATGATAAAAAAGAACACAGGATATCAAAAAGTAAAAACAGAAAAAAATGACAGATTTAAATCAAAATATAAATGAATATAAATTAAAGGAAATTAAATACAAGTAAAGGGCGGCACGGTGGTGCAGCAAGTAGCGCGTGTGCCTCACAGCAAGAAGACACCCGGTTCAATTCCTGGGTTGGACAGGGGCTTTTCTGTGTGAAATTTGCATGTTCTTCCCGTGCATGCGTGGGTTCCCTCCAGGTACTCCAGCTTCCTCCCACAGACCAAAAACATGCTCATTAGGTTAATTGGTGACTCTAAATTGCCCATAGGGATAAAGGGGTATTGAAAATGAATGAATGAATAAATACAAATAAAAATATGGCAACTGGCTGATTACTGCTCTTCCCATCTTATTTTCTTTTTTCAGTTCAAGTATGGATTTTAACCCCCATGTGAAGTGTCAGGATTTTCTTCATTCATGCACCACACATGTATAGATTAAGTGTCTTGCTCAAAGGGGACTGAAGCAAGTTTTACTTCTTCTACTCCTTTTCGAGCATGTACATTGCAACTTCTGATGAATATTAGAAATTAGTTATCTGTTTTCTTATTATTTTCTCTTATTATTATTATTATTTTGTGTTGTATATATTTGTGTTGTATGTTCGAAATAAATCAATAAATCAATAAATAAGCCACAACCTTCTGGTTGAAGGACAACCAATTCAACTGCTGCTCCATCATCACCTTTAATCATCTCCACTTACATTCCTTTGACTCTAGATTTTCCTGGCAGCTGGAGCTGCATCACTACCAGACCCTTCAGTCCCAGATCAGTTCCACTGGCCTGTTTCCCGGCTCTTCAGTCTCAGATGTCTTCATGCGTCTGGATCAGTACAAGAGGCAGCTGCTGTCTGGAGTTCTGTGTGTCAACATGGACCTACAGGGCTGCATCCAAACTAGACAGATGTCAGCAGGGAAGCTTCCTCCACCGCTCCTTCCTTCTGAGGGACAATCGCTGCATGGAGGCTATATCAGCGTTTCACCTGCTCCTGACAGTAGAGGAGTCATCAGTGGCTCCTAAGAGCTTTAACAGGCCTTTACTTTATTATTTTAAAGGAGTACAGTCAGATCATCTGTTTACATCAGGGAACTACGGTGGCCAAGAGGGCCTCATTGATTTTACCTTCACTGTCGGTTAGATGGAGAAAGTAAAGTGTAGGATACTCTCATTTTAGCATCAAACACTGCAACAATTAAAAAAAGAATAAAGATTTAGCTTTCCATAAAACTTATTATAGATGTGCTCAAATGCAGATAGTAGCACTCTCTCAAATTAGATAATTAGAACTCCAGTCAATTCATCCTACTTTTTCAGTGCCACAAGAAGAATATTTACAGGTCATTTCATTTTTTTTGTTACTTTTTTTTATTTAAACAAATACGTTTGTCAACATAGAACTTGTCAATTACAGCTCTAATCTGTTATAAAGGACTGAATATACACTATCAATCGAAGATTTTTTATGTAATATTTGTATTTTCAGTGTTTTTATGGCAGATTTCGATGTGCTTCTTTTTGTCAGAATAGATTGGTACTGAAATTTAAAGTTGACTTTCAGGCAGCAAGTAATGGGACGAGGGTCCAGGCATGGCCCCCGGACCACCAGGTGCTTACCTCTGGTTTACACTTTGACAGTAGATGATCTAATGGGCCTTTTTAGCGGCTGCAGAAAGCTTACATATACCAAAAAGACTTTCCTGATGCATGACACTGAGAAAACTCTTCACCACACCACAACTATGCAGGTTCACGGTCATACTGTGTCTGCTTTGAAGCTTTGCATTTTCTCAAGTTGTCATGTACAAACTTGAATTATGGGATGTGAGCAAGAAAAAAATGCACTCTTTAAGTAGCATGGTTAGAATAGTGTTTGTGCTTCAGGTGGAATGCAATCAGACTGGTACTTAGACAGTGAGCTACTGCTGCTCAGGGTTAGAAGGTTGAGTGGGGGGATTCATCCAGATTTTTCTCACAAGCAGGGCTGGAAGTAACCAGGGACATTTGCACTTGTTACTCTAACTGAGAAGTTTATTTGTGAATGTAGTTTTTTAAAACAGATTTTTGACATATATCACATACCAGCGATTATTAAGCCAAAAAAAATAGCCTTAATGCCGGAGGAAGTCTGAGCTCCACGAGAAATTACACCTCAAAAACAGTTTTGAAATGTTATTTTGTCTTATTGTTTTCTCCCTGTAATAACACCAATTGTATTTTGTGTCATTCATCGGAAATCCTGTGTAGTCACCCTTACAAGGAGGTAAAGGAACTTTTGAGGATTGTGCATTCATGGAACAAACAGCACAGCTAAATGTTTGCAAAGTTACCAAAAGAAAAAGAAAGTGTCAAAATCCCCTGCAACTGGAAGCTTGTGTTCCAGTGTGCAGGGTGGCAGAATTATTTGGAGACAGCCCTGGTACCATTTCCAAACTCAAGTCCCAAGAGACAGGTGAAGTCGAAAACAGAGCGCAAAGTGGGCGTCCCAGGAAGACAACACTCCACCTCATCAGGCTTTACAAAACATAAAGAACAGTGCCAATTGGTGTTATAAAAGAGGAGATATAATCAACTGAAATAATGTACCAAAATGTTTTGAGGGGTATATATAAGATTGTCCTGTTGTTTTGTTGATGCATTTATGTCAGGTTCAGCCACACAAAATGCTAACTCTACATTATATCCTAAATTTACTTTATATTTCCTCTGATCGTAAAGCTGTGGTTTAAAGAAACAAAAGTTCTTAATCTTATGCTGTTTTTCACTACATATAAAGGAAAGATCTAAATTACCTTTTAATTCCCTCCCTCCCTCATGGAAACACAAATAAAGCAACTTGATTTATAAAGCAAAATTTATACAAACAGCCCTTAAATGTCTTTGTAGAGACAAAAACAGTGTGACATAACAGCAATAAGAAACACAGTATTGAACAAAAATATGACACAAAGGTGATATACCTGAAAACACAAAAGAATTTGAAAACAAAATTAGACAATCATCAGTGACTTTGTAATTTGGGGACTTAAATTAATAACTTGTGACTTAAATCTGCTCCGATTTAATGGCCAACAGTTGAATTCAAGGATAATTTTTTTGAAGTTGTCTTTTACTTGAGTGCAATATTCTTGTTTTCTTTTAATCCTACTTTTTAAGTGCCAATGCAGTATTATGAAAAAGTATTTATGGTGGTGATGGCTGATTTTCACTGTCTGGTATATTAACAGCTCTAAAATGCAAAAAAAAAAAAAAAAAAAAAAATCTGTCATAGAAATATTTTGATTTAATTCCATGTAGGTGATTTCATTTTAAATGTGCTTTTTAATTTGATTAAAATGATTTTGTTTTTGAATGAAGTGTTTTGTTACATAGAAAAAAGATGGTTCATGATCTGTAAATAATTGAACATTGTACCAGATACTGCACTTTCTTATTTGATGCAACTATACTGCATCAAACCTTATGTCTTGCACTATGTACTCCGAAAATTAAAGTTGTGTGATTGTTCCTAAATCAGTGCATTAGTTCATGTAATATCTGCAGTGTTAATTTAACATATTGTCAGAATGATAGAGGGAATAATATTTATGTGAAATTAATTAAACTGTTACCCTTTTAACATGAACTGCTGGTAAGGAGTGCTTTCTTGCTGCTGTGGTTATGAGGGAGGTCTACAGACCTTGTGACACATGGGTGGCCAAGCTGCGGTTCTGCCTTAAGAGGAAGTTTCATGAAGTTTGAAGACCCTCGGGAATTACTATGGTTCATAAACATTTGACTACTAATAACTGACTATCAAGTGGTTATGTAAACAATAAGTCTGAAGGTGTACTGTATTTACATTGTCACAGTTTTAAGTAGGGATGGGTATTTTTTGTAAGCACGAGGGCCACATAAATGTCCTTCTCACTTCCTGGTGGCCAAGTTGTGGCAAAACATTACATGCTTTTAATAAAAGCATTTATGATTATAACTTATCGAAAAGGTTCAGTGTTGAACAAATGTCCATATCCTTCTGTTGCTACATGATAGAAAGCCAAAAAGGTCTTGAAAAGGAGCAAATATGACGGCTAATTAGAATAACCAACAACACCACAATAATGCCAATAGTTATATGATAAAACTCATATTCAAAGAACTAGTTTGTCAATAATTTAGTGAGTGTGACTCTGCTTTAAGTTTTTTACTGTAATTAATATGACACGAGCAAGAAAAGCTTCATTAAAGAATCTGTCTTTAATATTTTGGGTGGTGCATGGTGTTGTATTGGCATCTTAACTTAAGATGCCAATACATTTTTAAAAAATGGCAGATTTTAAATGATTGTTTTTTAAATATTTGCTATTTGTTGATATTTGAGAATGACTTGCTGCCCCCACTGAGTGGGCAGTGAGGAGTGGGATCCCAGGTCATCAGTTGCTGATGCCTTGTTTAAAGTACTTCAAAATTACAGCCCTGCTGAAAATTAACATGATTTTAGTTTTACTTGCAAAACGAGAAAACTTAAAGCTTGGATAGAGGAACATTTACAAGAAATCAAAGGTGAATTGTTTCAATTATTACATTTGAAAAAGTCTGTGGAAGAAACTCACAAAGATGTTTTTTTATTTTATTTCTTTACCTCATTAGCTCCTAGAGAGTTGCAGAAATTCTTGTGTTTTTAGCTCAGATGCATCATGTGATCATTTAATCAAAACATGAAGACATTAGGTTACTTGGGGCTGCTTAGAATAAAACTACTGTAAATTCAACGCTCTAAGTTTGCCTCTTGAAAAAAAGTTATATTTGTTCTCAAAAATAAATGAAAGTTAATATTTTTCTTCATTTATCTTTATATCAAATGTTCTTATTGTAATTTTCCTCAGCATCAGAGCTATCGTGTCTTTTTATTAGCACTGCTGTAAACTAAATTGAAGCAGCAGAAGATTGATGGATGGATAAATTAAACTGATATAAACAATGCTGTCTTTTCATTAATCACATTCACACAGTTGTTTAAATCATTATTTACTCCCCATCTGCTCACTCACCAGAGGTAGTATCACAGGGGGAAGACTGATGAGAGGGGAGCACATGGACTCAGTGGGGGATAGTTGTGATTGTGTGTGTCTGCCTGTGAGCATGTGTGAACACAGTCTATGTCAAGCTCTTCTTCTGCACCATATTGCACTGTGAACATAAATCACAAATCACATCCTTGGGGGTTTAATGTGGACGTCCAGAGGTGTTATGTGTATGTATATTGTGAAAAAGGCCCTAAATTTACTGCACTGTCAACACTTGTGCTGTATTCCAGGAATCCCCTGAGAAGTGAGGTAATCCTGACGTTGAAAAATCATACAAACTCATAACACCCTTATCAGCTGTGCTCTCTTGTGAAACCTGTTAAACCGGGTGTCCTTGATAAACTCAACCTCCAAGAATGGACGTCAAAGGTTCCCCTCATGATTATTCATGAAAAACCTCAAAAACCTTCAGGGGAATGTTTCTTCGTGGTCCACTGAAAGTTTCTCAACCATCAGATGAGACTGAGTTCCCTTTACAACCTCTGCATTTAGAGAACGTTCAAAGGATGTTGATTATTTTGACTTAAAGTGGCTGAATTCACTTTGAGCTTTTTTATTTTATTCATAGTCAGACTATGTTTTTAGTGAACATATCATATATCTAATATTATAAAAGCTACTGTGAGAAGATTTAGATTTCATTTGATTAAATCGCCCTCTTGTGGACTATACAAGGTTTGATTGATTGTGTTGTTCATTTTTAGGTTAAATGTTTGATTAAATAATATTGTCCTTCATTTTGACAGCTTTTCATCTGTCAACAAGAATCCTTACCGAGGAAATCAACAGTTAAATATGACAACTACCCTTGCCAATAGTTTCAAGCTTTATAAATAGCAGACAATAGTAATAACAATATCTTTTTGGCTGATGTTTTTGTGTTTCTATGGGATATGAAAGTCAGTATTTAAATCGGTTGTGAGATTGAATTAACCACACAAAGCTTTGCTGTTATATTGTATAAGATGTATTTCATTACCCCTGTGGTCATTGGTGATTGCGTTGTTCATCGTAAGGCAAAATGCACTGTTATTTTTCTGATGTAATGCTTTGTCAACTGGCAATTGTTGTATTAACCGTAAGCCTCTTCTCTGTTAATACTTCCAATAAAAAATCCGAGCAGTCCGTGAACGCAGCACAGCACTGCCACTCATCAGAAGTTCGCCTCGAAGTTCACGGCGTAGTTTCCAGAGTGCGTCCACCAGGGGGCACAGCCCGGGGGGAGGCTCAGCCCAAACCCTCCACTCCGCTTCTGCTCGTACCATGAGCTGAATCTGTCCGGGACAGACCAGGGAAGATGGCGGCCACTGACCATTCCCGGTCCGAAGCTGCCAAACAGCGTCGGCAGGATCAGCTGCAGCGATGGCTGGGCTCGGAGACGGACCAGACGGGGTCGGAGGCCCGGGAAGCTCTCGGCGGGTCCGGTACGCGGCGAGCAAAGGTCCGGTTCGCCCAAGGAGCGGTGTTTATGGCCGCCTGCTCTGCCGGGGACCGGGAGGAGGTGGCAGCGCTTCTGCGGCAGGGAGCTGACATCAACCACGCCAACATAGACGGTCTGACAGCGCTTCATCAGGTAGGATTAAGCTGCTGAAGCTAGTTTGAGACCGTCTTTCTGTTTATGTTAATGAGCTAACGGCGGAGCGCGCACGGTAACTGTCGCCTGAATAACGGCAGCGACTCGACCGTTTATTTGAGTTATAGCCTCAGAGGAGAGGAGTTAACTTAGTGAGGAGGGAAAGAGTCAAGTTAACAACGTAAACAATCCCCAAGTGTCCAGATAGTTAACTTCAAGTTAGCTTAAAACTGAGTCCATCACTTTCTGCTTTGGTTATTTTCGGTTTTGGCTGAAGCAACCGTGGTTTGTGTAACGGGGCAGTTAGTTTAGGCTGGGCCGTCCGCTTTGTTGTGTTTGGTTAGTTATAGGCTGCTTTTACCAGCATACAATACAGGGACATGGAGACGGCAGCGAGCTGCAGATACCTCAAAGTAGGGCTGGGCAACATAGAGAGTTAAAATGGACTGAGAAAAGCATCAGTTACAGTAACACGCATTTTGAATACGAGCTGATTTGTTTCATTGATTGTCTTCATTCAGATAGAATTTGTAATATTGTCCCAGAGGGCAAATTGGATTGCAGCAATAGGCACAAAAACACGTTAGTCATGCAGTGACAGCACAGACATATTACATGCACACAGATGGCTGTTTCTGAGCAATATGCCAGTCCAGTCCAGTAGGTTATGACCACTGCAAGTGGCTCCAAAAAATCAGGCGAAAAAAACCTAATAAATGAAATAATGCATATGTTAAAATGGAGGGAACAAGCTAAAATAACGATAAAATTTTACTACTAATATAAAGCCCTAAAAGTTATGGACAGAAAACCCATCAGTTGGCATTACTGCCACGTTTTGAAAAAAATCAATCATTGAGCTTTGAGAGCTTCATGCAGTTTTTGTTCCTTAAATTAGTTTCTGAATGTATTTATAATCTTGTCCATGAACCCTTATCCAAATGTATTCAAAGACAGAACAGCAGCAGAGTAACAGGAAGCAAGGTGAATGGAAACTGTAGCATGCAAAAATGTAAGTCAACATTTGGACAGTCAGCTTTCTCTTTTAAAGGTTCTAAACTCTAGAATTCATTACCAGGCAAAATCAAATTAACTACAGATTTAAAACCCTTCTCTACAAAGGTCAATGCTGGCTAAAAGCAAACCACATCATTCTTAGTTTGCCAAGTGGTTTGTAGGATTACTTGTTTTTTTTATTTTAACTTGTATTTATTGTTATTCTGTAAACGTTTGAGTTATTTTATGCCGTTAAGTATTGTGCATTTTATGATTTGTTTATTCAAAGGCTCAACTCGGGACAAGAGTTGGAATTCAACATTTGCTATAAACTCTGTGCAGCTCATCAGATTCATGCTCAAAGATGGAACTATGTGAAACTGTGTTGTCCCTATCAAATAAATACATTCAAATTCAAAATTCAATAATGCTGAGGTATAACTGATTTACTGCATTGTCAAAGATATTGAATAAGAAATAATGTAAAATGTATAATCGCAGGAATCCAGCAAATCAATGTGTTGTCTTTACAACTATATGGACATGAGGTCCCTCTTAAAAATGAGATGCCACATCTCAAAGGGCTTAGCTTTAATACATTTGTATTCAACAAAGACATATATGGTGCTATACAGATAAAGGTAGATTGATTTAATGTATACTCAGCAGAGACAAATGTGGTGAGGAAAGATTTATGATCTGGGCATCCATGAGTTTGTTGCTATTATAAAATCTTATTTTCAGTTCCCTTGTCTCTGCCTGATGAACACATCTCTGGATGTATGTACTGTATGTGTATGTACAAATATATATTTATGTGTATTTGTCTATATGCATATATGTGTATGTACAAAATAAAGAGTATGGCTTCAGCCTGCTCTGTTGTAAAGTGCCTTAATAGATGTTATGAACTGGCACCATATAAATACAGCTGATTGATAGGTTGTTAAATTAGTTAGAACTTTGAAAGTAAGATTCCAACAGCACTTTAGTAAAACGGATAAAATGATATATATTACAAATAGTTATTACTAAAATACATATATATATATATATAAATAAAAATACAACTACAAACTGGCTACTGTTGTGATACAGGGGTGACGTCAGTATTTCAAACATCATGCCACCAAAGACCCATTGACTCATGATATCAGCTGTTCATCAATTTAATGAAAGAACACTCTTGGGGCTGATTTGCTGTGTTCATTGCAGGTTGACGGACTAATTGTATACAGATTTTGATTGTGAATGCACCACATGAGGGGAACATTTGCCAAACAGAGCTTGGCACTGCTGATTGTTGTACACACGTATCGTGACATCACTCAAGGAATGCCGTAGAAAGTGGAAGTAAATATGCCATTTATCCACGTGCAGCAGGAGCTGGTCTCAGTATTCTGACGCCGATAGGGCGACAGATGGCTGTCCCCAAAAGGACACCTCAGTTCTTATAACAGAAGTCCTGTCCTGGGGAGGAATTGGCATTCATCTGATGGAGATGAACACGGCAGTTACTTAGGAAAGTAAACTGAAACACAACTGTACAACTGAAACATGGGAAATGTCAAAGCATCCCTAACTGTATTAACAACCAACATTTAATCACGTCTTCTTTTTGCCATTACATATTTGTTTGTATTGTTTTGGAGTAGACTTGACTGGGACAGACAGTGAAGTTTCCCAATGGTGCAAAAACCATGCTTTACCTGAATATCATTATGGATGTAAGAAGGCTTGATTCACTTGTAGCGTAAAGAGTTTTAGCAATCCTCAGGCATTCTGGGAATTTGTTTTGTATTACGTTGTGCAACCTTGAGCCACCAGTTAGGAGCAGCCATTCGACCTAAACACTCTCTGAAGATATGACTATCTTCCAAACTTCCTGATGCCACTTTTTCACAAAACAGACATATTTTAATGTTTTGCATGCCAACAACTTGCATATTTCAGTTAGGTGTCAAAAACTTTTATTGTTGCCATGGTATGCAACAGGTATCACTTTTGTTAAACTTACTCTTGAATCAGACCATTGTTGGTTGTTTCATCACGTGTTGTGTGTGAAAGTGAACTCCAAAATCTTGTCAGGAGGAGGACCTCACAACCCTACGACAGAAACTTAAGGATGTTTATTTTTTGTCCTGGCTCCTATGATTTCCTCCATCACGTCAGAGACTGTGACCAATGAGAGGGCAGAGCATGGTGGGTGCATGACCACCACAGATTCGGGATGGGTACCTCTCACATTTGAACCGATACCATAACGATGCCCGGTACCTGGGAATCGGTATCGGTACTCAACGGTACCAATTTTTTGTATTTTTGCGTGTGTTTATGGGGTAATAAATATTAATTTGTTTGATATTAAGATCTAAAAAAAAAAAAAATTGACAGATATATCAAAACAACATTCAACTGTTTGTATTGTAACATTGTAGTTGTTCCAAAAATTTCTTCAACATGAAAACCAGCAACTAAAATGAACCACAACTTAATAAATTAACTGCAGCCCTCACTTTAACTTTAGGACAGTTTAACATTGGGTCCGACAGAGCTGTAAATAAAAAAAAACATTTACATTAACGTTACAAAGTACGAGGAACCGACCTGATAATGATAACTGACATACATTAAAATGCCAAGCTAATACCATCTTAAACACGAGGCTTAATTACTTGGACCAGGCATCCTCCTTGACGCATTTGCTGCCATCACCAAATGTTAAAGCCATTTCTTTTCCTGTGTTTCTGGCTGCAGACGACTAGTCGCCATTGGACACAGGCATGCTAACAGTGCCGAATGAATCCTATGTGGTCATAGATCTGAGGCTATCAAAAATGGTGCACTCTTCAGCTTTAAGGAAAATTTTGTGTGTCACCAGGTGCTTCCTCAGATTCTAAGTATTTCTGCCGTTGGCCTTACACTTGGCGTCACAAATATTGCAGCGAGCATAATCTCCATCACATTTAATAAAGTGGAGCCATACTTTCGTGCAATTTCTCTCTGCCATGCTTGCTTTGTTGACTGCGCCTGCGGCTGCTGTCGTCATTACGCTATTGCTGTGCTGCATTCAAGTCCGGAATGGAAATTCACCTACTGTACCCAATAGTATGCCTGCTTCTTCCACTCCCTCACAGTCACAAGGATGCATTTAGGTACCTAAACATGGCACCGTTTGATTTTACGTGAATTGGTACTCGTTAGTACCTACAGAATTTGGTCTGTACCTCTTAAAGTACCGAATTCAGTACCCATCCCTACCACAGATACTGACAAACCAACGAGCATACAAAGAAGGTTGAGGGTTGTTGCCTTGATGAAGTATTAGACAGAGGAAACTTTGGCGTGTGGATGTGATGTGGAGGGACAATCCCAGGCAGATTGATTGGAGGTGAATTGTTAGAGAGAAACAGCAGATGCACCTTGGGTAGTGACCAGCTGTTGAGTCATCAAAAAAATAATGAATTATGGACAGTAGATGGAGGAGGATGGTGTTGGATCTGCGGTATGATAGTGGACCAGTCTATTCTAAAGCTCCTGAGTTTAATTGTGAAACCCAATTTCAGCCCCAGGTCACTGTCACTTGATGTTTTGGCCTCCATGTTGTGATTTTTTTAGAATGTACACAACATAAATATGCAAATATATGTTACTTTAATGTGAATAGAAACACAAATCAAAATCACATCTTAAATATTGAAAATTTGTGCTTTGTTTGTGCTGTAAAGGTCATAGTATTCAGCAGCAAGCTAACACATCATTCATCAAAATAGTTTTGAAAGACAAGCAAATGTCTAGTATTGTTAAAAAAAAAAAAAAAAAGACTTTGCTGTCTTCTTTGTAGCCCCTCCTTCTTCCAGCGTCACTCTGTCTTAAAGTTTAGTCAGGTTGCATCATGCCTGCAGCCACGTCATTGCACTTTTTTATGACTTTATGATCGCCTTATCTGGCACAACGCGATCATAAGAGAGATGAAATTATTCTTTAGTCTATTTTTCTTTGATAATGTATGGCCCCATCACTTAAGTATTTCCATTCACTCTTGAAAGCCTGTTCTGTCATATTTAATACACACTTTTATGATACCACTATCTAATCAATCTGATCAACAAATTACTACAAAAGACATCTGAATGCAATCAGATAAATGATGTCACAAGTGTATTATCAGTTGCAAAAAACACCTAATGTATCAAATGGTGTGCAAAAAATATAAATGTTAAATTTTTTAGAAGATTTTTGTTGTTTTGAATTTCAGTAGAAATTAAATTAAACATTTCAGCTTAGAAAAAAATAGAATTAATTGACTATAATTTATGTGTTCAGGCTTTAAAGCAGTGATCACCAACTGGTGGCCTGGAGGCCACATCAGGCCCCTCAAAGCTTTCCATCTGGCCCCCTGATTTTTATGATTATCTATTTGAGGATCAAGCTTTTTTTTTTAAATGAGTAAAAGAAATCAGAATCTTTAAGGTGCTATGAGGAGAATCTATTACCGCCGACATTAAGTCTCTGCTACCCATGAGCACCCACGGCGACTGTCGTAATGCTGCGTTCCAGTAACCTCGGAACTGGGAGTGACATCATCCCCAACTTATCAGCGTTCCAGTTGAAGTCGGAAAAAAACATGCCGATCTACCAGGCTATTGTTAGCTGTTGTTAGCACGCCCTGCGGTGTTGTTCACAAATATCACATGAAGAATGTGATTATCACTATGGCAGCATTTTTGTAAATATAAGTCTAACAATACTATGTATACAGCTGATCTAGAGCGACACACCCCAGTCAGAAGTGCAAATAAATTGATTATTACAGGAGCTAAATAACTGTTCACACTGGGGGCATCCATCTTCCATTGTCAACTTGGGGATGGCGAGGTTTCACCAAGTTCCTAGTAGGGAATTCCGACTTCGGGGGGTGTTCCAGTTGCAGTTTCCTACTCGGAACTCAGAAATTCCTACTTCTGAGTACAACTGGAACGCACCAAAAGACGTGACCCAAGCCAAAGCATGTGTTTGTTGTGATGCTAATAAAGCTACAGCTCGGACCTTCCTCAGAACTCTGCATTGCTTTACATATTCTTTTTTCAACAACTTACAGGATGCAAAGCAACAAGGTAATGAATCTCTTTCTAGTTACGTAGCGGTAGTTTTTGATGTGTGACAACAAGCAATTTTTGGAAAACTTAGTATTGTAGTTTTGTAGCCAGCTATATATTGCTACTTACAGCCCGGTGCTCTAAGATGTGTCCGAATAATATAAATTTGCTCTAGTTTTAATTGTCTTGTTCCTGAAGTTGAGTTTCCAGGCCAGTCCAGCCCTGTCCGACCCGACCACAAAGCTAAGGAATAGCATTTATAGATAACCTATTTTGATGCTATAAAACTCATCTTAAAGTGTGTATTTCAATCAGGCATATATCTAAATGTGAGACTTTTTTGTAATTACTTACTTTTCCTTCTAATTCTAAATTGAATCTCAAAATTTGGGCTTTTTTCCTCAGACTTTTAAACAAGTTCAACCTTTTAGTTTATTTTCTTCCCCGTCTTTCTTTCTTTTTTGCCCTTATGGTCCGTGCTACCAAAATGAGAACATGTCCGGGCTAAAAATATGTTGTTTTAATGATAGATTTTGTCTCTACATACCCCAACTTTTTGAGACCCAATGTTTGTGCTTTAGAACTGGGGAATGGGGCTGATAACAAATAATACTGTAAGTGGACCAAAATATTTCATTTTAATTGTTTGGAAATTATTATCACTGCTTTCTGGCCTCCATAGCATATGCCAAGAAAAAAAGCTGGCCCTTGTACAAATGTGGTTGATGCTCCCTCCTTTAAAGAGTTAAACTTCAAAACAAAAAGTTGGATTTTTGGTCCATATTTCCCAGCCCTACCTCAGAACCTGTGCGATCATTTTTTTGGCACGACTAAGCTGGCCTGTCTAAGCCAGTCCCTGGTTTGGTCCTAGTAAAAAAAGAAGCTCTTTGGACTCATAATCGGTTTAACAAACCTGCTGAGAAACCTCTGAGGAGGAAAGTGAAAGTAGAGTCTTTTGTGTGACTGAGGTGAAGAGGTGTATCTGACCTTTAGTTCTTTAATTACAGTTTTAGTGCTGCTGCATCTGCATGTCCCAAATAGGCTGCAATTCTCTTGAGCGTGTCCCTAACCCTGCTCCGGCCTTGGTGGGCCCTCCTCCCTCCTCTTTCTCCTGCCTTCAGTCACAGCACACAGGAGCAGCCTGGACTCCATCACTGTCACACAGGCCCTCGCTGATGCAGGATTTCCTCTGCCTCTGTTTAACCGTGTGCCATGGACACTTCGCTGTGTCTTTGCCTCTCTCACCGTCCCGTGGGTTTGATATCATCAGTCAACACAAAGAGATGATGTGCTTTTAATTTTCCTGCCTACTGGAGCTGAATGTGGAGCTCAGCCAACTCGGGTGCTCCCGATGATGTCATGCTCTGAGATGATTGGTGTTTTCTTTGTGACCTGAAGACTATTACGTGTATTTAATGCAGATGTTGGTTCAGAAATGTGCTTTTTTAATTTTCACCATGTGGTACAAACCTTCACTCATCATGGCTCTACTGTTTATTCATTTAGTTTTACCTGTTAGAGGTTGAACCTAGCACTAGGGCTGCTTGATTATTGTTAGAAAAATAAGAGTTTATGGTGTTATTGCTATGATCAGGGTTCCCGTGGGTCCTAAATTGTCTTAAATTTATCATAAATTTGCTGTAGGTATTACATTTTTAGACGGGGCGCTTAATGCCGATGGGAAAGCACTGTGGCCCACCATAAAACATCTAATAGTTTGAATTTTTTATTGTTTCATTAACTTACCGTGCAGTAACTATGAGATTGAGCGGTGGCCCACCATAAAACTTCTTCTGAGCAATTAATAGATGTTTTACGGTACGTGTCATACAATGTTGGACTGCGGGATGTGTCGCCATTCGCGGTTGTCGAGGTGAGCAGAAAGATGCTAAGATGGGGAAGTGTAAGTTCAATGAAAAATAGATGAAAGACAACTTTTTTAAGAGGTGGTTGGCCCTGCTGAAAACAACAACAACAAAGACATGGGTAAATTCTGCAAAAAGACTTTTTCTTTCGGGACTATGGGGCTCCAAGCCATCGAGTCGCATGAGAGTAGATGAACACCAGCGGTAGGTGGCAGCAGCTAGCAAGGCCAGCTAATTCCTGTGTTGCTTCCAGCACAACCTAGTATTAGGTCAGATGCCACCTCTCAGGCGGCTATGACAAGCTTAATTTCAACCCCGGAGACCCAAAAGGCAGAGGTACTGTGGGTACTCCGTACTGTTGTGAGACACTGTTTATTTAAATCAAACGAAGACATAGGTGGGGTCTTTGCTGCTTTGTTCCTTGATTCCCAGCTTGCCAAGTTGTGTCCACCTGTGGGGAAAATAAATAAAATATGGTATCGCTTCATTCATCAAGAACGAGCTATCATGCAGCATCAGTGAGAAGACATACGTTGTCATGTTTAATGAGAGAACGAACAAAACTAAAACTAAAAAACTAAAACTAGAAAAATGGACCTTCATTTGCGGTGCTGAGGCACAGATGAGACGGGAACACAGCTTATTATTTCCTGCAAAAAAAAGAATAAAAAAAACAACTGTGTGCTTGGGTGTTTACAGTAAAATAGAGTATTTTCTACCACAGAAATGTTCATGTCATTTTTGGGTCTTCAATAGAATTTTTGAGGTCTTAAAAATGTCTTAAAAAGCATTACATTTGACTTTTCAAATGGTGCAGGAACCCTGTATGATATTGGTGCTGACAGATGTTTCTGCACTGTAGATACATAGATGTTTTCTGCTGGTGTTACAGTGTTGTTAAATACTTTAAATAACTTTATGGTTTACGTTCCATAAAAAGGAGTTTCTTGCTTTGCTGTTTGTAGTTCTTAAAGAGTAAAGGAAGCTAGAGTTTATTGTAACATTTAAATTACATTTTGTATATTATATAGGAGTAATACACATAACTGGGATAAGTGGGATGTTTGACCCAGAAATGAAACCCCTCTTGTGGGCTCCACTCTGCTGCTTGAAGTGATGGGAGAAGGATATCACAGAATCTAGCTAAATGCAAGTGAAAACTGGATTTATGTGTTTAGTCTGAAGTTAATGAAGCACTCAGAAACAGTCATTGTGTCATACTCTCCACTTGATCCAAAGCATTCATTTAATGTCCTCTGTTAACATCTGGGTTATTAGATGGCATTTGAGCAGCAAAGCAGCAGCGAGCAGGAGCAGAAACAATGTTGGCATGTGGCAAGCAGCTGCGTAACACTTTTAAAGGGGACCTTACTGGAATTGATGTGCCTGCACTTATTAAAAATACAATGAATCAATTAATATGGTGCCGGCTGTTTGCTTATCTTTAACCTTTGGGACATTTTTTCCTGTGTTGGTAATGACTAAGTTTTTATGATATTAGTGTGGATTTTCCACTTGAAAAAAATGTGGCGCAGGTTTTTTGTGTTAATAAGGTCAAACAAATCCCAGTCTTGATATATAACTGTACTGCATTATCAAATGTTTCAGCATGTTGCTTGTTAAAGTAGGAAAAAGTATATGTTATGGCCAAGTACAGATGATTAATTTTCCTAATATGGGGCTATGTTTACAGATATACAGTTATTTGTATTTATTTTGTCTTAACTGTAATCAATTGGTCAAAGTTTATTTATATGGCACATTTCATTCAAATTTAATTGCAGCTCAAAGTGCTTTACATCAAGATAAAAATATTCACAAAAGACTATACATATACACATACATGCACACAAATACACACATATATACATATTCCACTGTATTTGTGGACGTCAAGAGGATTTGGAGATTAATGCACACCACAGAAGCTATAGTAAAATAAATGATAAAAAATGTTTAAGAACGAATGCAAGAAAAAACAAAGCTAAAGAACCAAGAAACATCAGACAAATTAAAAAAACACTAAAAGTACACTTAAGACAAATAAAAACCTGTTATAAGATCACATTTAAACCTAAAGGGATGAAAATGTAAAAAGATAAAAACTGTATCCAAATGTATTAGCAGATTTTAAAAATGGGGTAAAAAATCATACATTTAAATATTTAACTAAAATGTAACGATAAGGTAAGGAAAGAATTGCCTCTCAGAAACTAATAATTAAAATAGTCATAACAATAAAGTCCTACATAAAAGCCAGGCTGAATAAATTAGTTTTTAGATTAAAAATGTCTACGTCTGCAGTTTGTCTCAGACCCTCTGGAAGTTTGTTCCACTGTTGAGAAGTGTGTTTTAATACGTTTTTTCTTTTATAGTTGTATAATGTAAATTAATTTAAAGGAATAATCTGTCAGGTTCTAAGTTTGTGCTAAATTGCAGAGTAAAAAAAGTAAAATATTTCTCATTAAAGCCATCTAATATTTTATAGTTTATCAGATATCATGACGTGTGTTGGATGATATTCTTGCAGTATATTGATTATCTTAATATTGCTGTATTGTGAATCTGACTTTATCATGGACCATGTGAGCGTATCGTATCATACTGGGATCTTACCTGTGGCTCTCAGCCCCAGTTGCTACAGTTTGCACCACTGGTGTTATTTTGTTTAACCAAGCTTTACTTCAGACTCTCCTGTGTCCTGCTCGTTATGATTACCTTTTCATCGCCTTTGTTGTCAACTGTACTGACTGCCTCTGTTGAAAACATGACATTGTTTGGAAAGACAAGCTGAGCTGAGTCGTGGGCATGAAAAGGGGAATGTCAGGCGTCAGGCAATGTCTGTTTCATGCAGCCACGTCATGATGATCTTATTTTGAGGGGGAGCTATCAAAGTACTGTTGAACTGGGACCACATATGGAAATGCACCTAAAATGAGCTCGTTTTCTGCTGGATGTTGGGTCATTTGGTCTGTCCCTGTGTGGGACTGTCACCCAGTGTGGTCCCTCTTCTTTCCTCCATCCCCTCCTTCCCTGTTGCTCATCAGTTGCCTGGTAACAAGCATTAAATATAGGCCCACACTCTCCAAACTTTCCGTCCTCTCCATCCAAAGCCGCTCTGTTTTCTCCACTATGTGCTCTCTCTCTCTCTCTTGTCTTTGTCCTCCTCCTTTCTGCCTCGCTCTCCTTCCCCTTTGCCAATTCCCCCATGGTGGGGACTTCAGGGATTTCGGATGAAGACATGGAAAACATTCCTCAAGCAGCACAAGCTGCTGTTTGTAGAGGGCGATTTCCACAATGAGTCACTTGATGACCCGGTGAAGGAGTCTGCTGGGAGGCTGTGCGTGCACCCTCCTAACACGCAGGGTGCCAGAAGTGCCCTCTGTCCATTCATTCAGCTAGGAGCACCCACTTGATCAGAGCGCTCCCCCCTCTTTCTACTGCCAGTGAAGGCTGCTTTTGACTCACAGGGATGTGGCTCTGCCGTTGAGCCTCATTTCTTGAACCTACAATGACCTCCACTACTACTAGACTAATTATATTATATTCCGAGGCCGGCCCGAGACCTGTAGAAGCTGTGTGATTAGTTGATTTAGCCCAAAAGCAAAGCCTCTTAAAGGACGAGGCTTAAGACGGCCTGATGGACACTGCTCTGTACGGCCGCAGATACCTGCTGTTGTGACTGTCTGCAGAGTAACTGTGACAGTAAGAGGGTGGAAATATAAGCCTGTTATCCACTCTGTTGAAGGAAAGAAGTCCATAATTTACCATACTTCCTCTTTGGACTGTTTTGAATATCAGTTAAAATTAAACAGGTTGTTATTTATACCAAAGGCTACAAAAACCTCTTTTCCACCTTTTAACACAGTCCACTGTGATATAAATAGCATGTCTGTGCCCTGTTTTAGTGAAATATCACCAGGATCAAACACCAGATTTGTGAGTTTTTTGGCTCTTGTATACATAAGCTCTAAACAGCCTTTGTCAGAATTGTTGTTTTTGGCGTGTGTCACTTTAAATGCAAACAAGCACCTTTGACCCAAACCTTCTCTTCCTTAGAATGTATTAATATGAGTAAGTCTGAGCCAATGGAGGGTCAACTTGTTCCCCTCTTTCATGCTGCGTTCCAGTTGTACTGGGACATCGTGAGCTCCAAGTGGGAAATTTAATCTGGAATGCTGCCTGAGGTCGGAATTTCCTACTGGGAAGTAGGGGTGTAAATCACCAGTTTCATGATGACACAATACGATATGATATCAATTCTTTGGACAAGTTACGATACGATATTTGCAGATACCACAAAGTCTGCCATGATTTTATATCAGGGGTCTTTGATCCATTTAAGATATTATGTACTCACTGAACACAGTCAGAAACATTTCACCTAAAACAAGACACAAATGCAAAGCAACTTTGATAGTTTTATTACTGAAATGTGAAATAATGTGCTGACATTTGGGTATGAAAGTTCATAGAGAATTATAACCATCTGTATGATCTAATTGTGTCTTTAAATTAAAATTGGGTTAATTAGTAGTCTGGTGCTTTTTTTGCACCCACAATCAGCTTATGGGTTTTATTGTTACATTGCGATGTTAGTATATTATATCAAGTAATTATGCAAAACAATAATACAAATTATTGAATTATTGTTTTATTTTTTTATATTATTGACGTCCAACATTTGACCACACTCTATCAAACTAAAAATGAGCAGTTCTGATTTTAATTATAGCCAA
Source organism: Scarus forsteni (assembly GCA_036419115.1). Lineage (NCBI taxonomy): Eukaryota > Metazoa > Chordata > Actinopteri > Labriformes > Labridae > Scarus > Scarus forsteni. The sequence continues at coordinate 4,238,406 of JAZDUH010000245.1, read as the reverse complement.
ACATTTCTCATGCTCAAAGTGGCTATTAACTAACTCAACATTGATGATTTTGTCATCTGTATGATCTAATTGTGTCTTTAAATTAAAATTGGGTTAATTAGTAGTCTGGTGCTTTTTTTGCACCCACAATCAGCTTATGGGTTTTATTGTTACATTGCGATGTTAGTATATTATATCAAGTAATTATGCAAAACAATAATACAAATTATTGAATTATTGTTTTATTTTTTTATATTATTGACGTCCAACATTTGACCACACTCTATCAAACTAAAAATGAGCAGTTCTGATTTTAATTATAGCCAAACATTTCTCATGCTCAAAGTGGAACTATTAACTAACTCAACATTGATGATTTTGTTTTACTGTGATGCCTGTTAACCACAGTTTGTACGTCAGTGTGATTAGACTTTGCTTCTCTGTTCAATTAGGTGTGGAGGAGGAATAAGAAAAAGCTCTCTCTGTTTTCCTTGGTACAACAAGATTTCAGTAATCAGTGCGCTACAAAATCAAAATATGAGATGACTTACTGCACTTGTGTGATTAGGCACTCCGGTCATGTGCATTCACCTCTGCTGTCAGATCCACCGCATCTTACCCGGATACAGCAGTGCTATTTTCTGATTGGCTTATATGTCCAGCTCCCATTTAGCTCTGTGATGCTCGGAGAGTCTTGCTACTAGGAACTGAACTGAACTGGGAACAGGGAGCTGGGAGTGACGTCATTTCTGACTTATCAGCGTTCCAGTTGAAGTCGGGAAAAAAAGTGCTGATCTACCAGGCTATTGTTAGCCGTTGTTAGCACGCCCTGCGTTGTTGTTCACAAATATCACATAAAGAATGTAAATAACACTATGGCAGCATTTTTGTAAATATAAGTCAAACAATACTGAGCATACAGCTGACTTAGAGTGACACACACTAAACAGAACTGCTAATAAATGGATTATTACAGGAGCTAAATAACTGTTTAGACTGGGGGCAGCAATCTGTGATTGTCAACTCCGGGGTGGCGAGATTCCCCCAAGTTCCCAGTAGGAAATTCCGACCTCAGGGGCGTTCCAGTTGCAGTTTCCTACTCGGAACTCGGAAATTCCGACTTCTAAGTACAACTGGAATGCACCAATATTCCAAAGGGCATATAGTGGTATTACTCTGTAGGCGCTACACATTACATTTTAAAGCAGGAGAAATATCAGGTTTGGCGTGAGAGAGAGGGAAAATGTTCAAATGTTTGTCTCATACGCTGAATGCATGAAACTTGAGAACCCTGGAAACTTCAGAATGACGCGCATTGGGCAGAACTGTGAAATGGATATCCAGTCGGAATTTCAAAATGAAGGCATACATTACAGATAACTATGCTGATTGAATGTTTTGAGTTTCCATTGACTTGACTGGATCATTGCTTAAGCAATCGATGTATCGATCCAAATCAGTGGATCATTACACCTCTATTGGAAAGTTCAAGGATCCTTAGCACCCCCAGTTAATAAGCTTCTGTAATATTCTGTTTAATAGCACTTCAGACAGGTGTTTGTTGCACTATACATGGTATTGTTTGACGTATATCTGTTCAAATGCTGCTATAGTCTTATCTTCTTCATGTGGTATGTGTGAATCAAAAAGCAGGGCAAGCTAACAACGGCCATCAATAGCCTGGTAGATTGGTAAGCTTTTACAGTCTTTGTAACTGGAACGCTGATAACTAGGATATGACGATGCAGCATCAGTCTCAAGGATGTTTAGAGTGGAGACAGGGCTTGAAATGGCAGCTTGAATGGGGCTTACGACATCAGAAGGCGCTCAGAATCTTTAAATCCAAGTATGGTCCACAAACAAAGGGTTGGGATGGTTTATTTAACCAAACCTGTCTCAGTGAATACTCCAGGAGTCCAGATATTGGGCAGTAATAATACACGTTTTTTTTTTAATTGTATGTCCCCCTTAAGGTTTATTTTTTGTAATTAAGTTGTGATCACGTCTTTTCTTAAAACTGCGCAAAGGATTTTTTGCTGCACTTGCAGAAATCATTTCGTATTTGCAGTCACAGCACTGCTGACTTACACCACAAGCAGCTGTTTACTGCGTCTCAGATCCTGCTAGTATGACAGCTTAAAATTTGTCGCCAATTTTTTGTTTATCCTGTTATGGTTCTGACCAAAAGCATGCTTGACAAACAGGGCTTTTGCTTTTCCAACAATCAATTTAAGCTAATTTGGAACATGACATGCTAATCTTTTAAAACATCCAACCCCTGAGGCCCCCACCCTGCGCAGCCACACTCACCACTGCCACATGAACTGACACAAAACATTTCCAGTGGTTCATTTTATTGTTATTAATCTACCACATCAACAGCACAACATAATGAAATTGTTTCCTATTATGACAGCCATGTGTAAAGGAAATGTCATATTGAGAGACTTTTTAAAGCTTTGAAGACTCAAACACGTCAATATCTGCGGTAAACTTGCAAGCAATAATAATGACAAAGATAATAATAATAATATCAATCATTATTATAATTCTAGTTATGAACTTTATGTGCCAGTTTTTAGACAAAGGCTTATTTAGATGTATTGTCCTTGAGAAAAAAACAGAAGTACATGTGCGGAGAGAGAGAAATTGTGTATTTTATAAACATAATTCATTAAATCTTATAAATGGGCATTGCATGTAATAGGTTGTATGACTCATTATATTCAGCAACAATAACATAAAGGAATCGATATCATCAAGTCCTTACTAGGATCTAGCTGTGAAGCAAATCAGGGATGGAAATGGAAATGGTTCATGGACTTATTATTATATTGCTTTTATAGTTTGGACTTTTGACTTTTCACAGCAGCTTCACACTGCAGGCCACATCTACCCATTCACACTCAGTCCCTCTCACATTCACACACTGTTGGTTGGAGTTTCTATGGCAGTTATTCATCAGCTAACACACCTGTTAACATGCCACTGATGCAGCAGTAGGAGCAACACGGAGTTGAGTGCCATGCCCAAAGACACATCGCCATGTGACAGCCGGAACAGGGTTCGAACCTGTGACCTCCCAGTTACAGTCCAAATGCACAATCAGACTGGATGCAGAGGTCCTCAAAAATGTGGCTAGATTGAACACAATATGACACCGTCTGCACAACATCCGCTGTGATTTTAAGCAAGGATGGGAACACCAGCATTGCTCTGAAATATTTCTCTTACTATCAGTACTTGCATGTACAATCAGTAGAGCCATATATTTGTTGTTGCTGACTGGGAAAACCTGTAGACCGGCTTTTTTGTGCCAAAAATCCACAGGAATCAATAAAGAAAAACGAGTCCGATACAGGATTAGATTGGTAAGCAGAAATCTATACAGTATATTGCTATAGTTTTGTTGTCTGTTTTTAAAATACACTTAAACATATATATGCAAATATATACATCTAACACCCAACATGAATCCTGAAAGCCAATCATGAATCCCTCCATCATGGCGGCAAGAAAAAACCTTCTGTAAAGCAGCAGGAAATCTTCAATGTGGATCCCAGTCTCTTGATGCACAGCAATGACATATGTATCAATAAAACCCTCATAATATAAACTGTCTGACTTTTTTTTTTTTTTTTTTTTTTTTTTTTTTTTGAAATGTGTTTTTGGGGGCATTTTTGTGCCTTTATTGATAGGAGAGAGAAAGTGGATAGGCTTGTGAAAGGGGGAGAGAGGGCAGGGAAAGACACTCTGCAAACTGGTCACAGGCTGGGTTCGAACCTGGACCGGCAGAAGCAAGTACATGGGGTGCCTGGTTGCTAACCACTCCGCCAAACCAGCACCCCTGACTTTTATTCTTATAGTAAGATAAATAAATAAGTGTATCCAACTGATTGGGATTGTTTTCCCATGAAGGGGATGAGATCCTCTGTCCCATGCAAACAATAATACTTTTTAGGAGCAAATTCTTTCAGGTTAAAGGTGCAGTGTGTAGAGCTTGGCATTTTAGCGACATCTAGGGTTCAGATTCTAGAATGAACCTAACCATAGCCAAAACGTCACATCGCTGAGCAACGGAATCCTGTGAAGACCAAAAAGGATCCTGAACACAGCACACAATTTATGTTGTTTGTGTTTATACACACAGTTTGAATCCCTAAGACAGATTAACGACTTTCTATGCATCCACTGCCATCCTCTCCTCTTCTTCGCCTGCATTCCAGGTAGATTTCAGAACCGGCGGACAGGTTCTTTTTGTCCCTAAAAATCGCCCGTAGTCAACACGGCGGATCAATATGTCGGCCTACACGAAACAGTGGCCCGTGATAATTTAATTTTTTTATAAAGATATTTCTAACTAAATAAAAATAAAACAAACATTTTATGGAGTTGATTGTACTCCTATTTTGATGGACTTTACATACAAATAGTAACATATATCTCCTATATCCACTGTTTCTGTTTGTCGAAATGCGGTGGATGTATAAAATGCCACATTCTACACACTGCACCTTTAAATGAAGCAATAATCAGCTTGGCTGATGTCAAATTAGTGCTGGGGAAAAAAGCTCTTTGCGTTGTTTTTGAGCCAAAGATAAACACATTAAACTTCGTAATCTGAACAACAGATGAGCATCAATAATCATGCACTGTCTCATGCTAATTAATCTATGTGTCTTCATATAGTAATAATTGTATTTAACATGCAGTAGTGCAGTAATTTGGTTGTATTTGCCTGTGCTGGGTTCACAGAAGTTCACTTCTGTCTTGACAGCAGTCTCAGATACATCATTAATCACACCCAAACAAAAAAATCACTGAGTTCATCACTGGAACACACAGATGGTGGTGAGTTTTCATGGGAAATGTATTTTATTTCTAAGTAATAATGAGGAAAATACAGAGGCAACAGCAAAGTCAGGGTTGGGCAGCTGGCAGTTCAGGGGCCACATATGTCCACCAGCCAATTCAGGATTTCAAAGTACTCTGTGAAAAAAGAAATCCTGACAAAATCTGCCATGACATTTACAATAACAACAATAGAGCTATGATAGGATGTAAGTGTTTCCTTTACACTACATTTGATGTATTGGTAATGTAGAAATAAAATATCTGTATATAAACTTGGAAAAACAGTAAATACTTGTTAAAAAAAAAGTACCTAAGACTGACTTGAATTCATTGTTTAGCTAGGGTCTATAATAGGTTCCACAATGCTGCTTGTATTTGGGTTTGAATATACATGTAAGTTTTTTTTTTTACTTCTTGTGATGGCTATCTTAATCACCCCTTTTGTTAAGTTATGAGTCTTGTTTTATTTTAGTTAACCTTTATTTAACCAGGTAAATCCCACTGAGATCAGGATCTCATTTACGAGGATGACTTGGCTAAGAGATCAGCGGCACACGTCATAATAAATACAAATTCAAGACAAAAGTTTAAGGCAGTAAACAGCAAAATAAAACGACAAATATGACAAGGGATTTATAAATTAACAGTGAAAGCGTGACAGTTTTAGGGACAGTAACAATTTCAAACACAGGCATTGCTCATAAAATGTTGAATTTCATTTACATGCATTGAGCATAACTTTAATGTTTTCCTCTTACTTACCAAAGCTGCTCATCTCTGGGCTTAGTGGTATTAAACAGACTTAATATGTTTAAGTTTATCTACTTTGCACCTGATGGGTAAAAGAAGTAATGTGAAAGTAATGCTTTGACATCATCACAGGTAACATCTCATCTCCACCTCACACATGAACACACTCAGCTCTCCCTCCTCCTCTCAGTTTGTAATTTTCCTGGAGAGACACTGCAGTGTTCTGCTGACTGTCTGATAATCTTTTTGAAATGTTTAGTCTAAATGTGGAATTATCTGTTCTCTTTCTGATAGGTTTTTCTTAGTTAGCCCTCCCTCCAAACCGTAACTCTCCACTGTATCCTCCAGCCCTATTTCTGCTACAAAACTATGTACCTTGTTGACAGAGCTTCAGTCTACCTCATCTTCTCCTCTTTTAAGGCTTAAATTCTGAAAAAATCTTTTAAAAAAAGGACAGAGTGCACTGCTGTCTTTTCTTATCTCATGTTGCAGTGCAAGAGCCTTTTTTGTTTTTCAGGATAAATCTGATACAAACACAGATCCTACTCTTTCTCTGAAGTTATTTCTCATAAGTATTAGCTGAAATGAAAGCTTCTTATTACCACATAATACCATGAGATCCTCATGGGATTCATCTTGGGACTTGTGTTCTCTCAAACTGGTGTCTCCAATGGACCTGGCCCCGGGAAAAGCAGCTAAATAGAATCGCTGTTTCACTCGCTGTGCCAGAAAGTGACTTATTTGGAAAGCACTTGAGGGCTTTTAGCAGCCCACTTTACAGAGAGTCATTGCATCCAGCAGACACAGTAGTCATTGTTTTAGCCGCAGTGCTTTAGCTCAAGTTAATAGATTTGGGAAGTGTTTGCAGTTTTTCAAAAACAAAGCAGTTAAAAAAAACCTTGGCTAAACAGAAACTCCAGCCTGATTGACCCGTTGGTTGGTATTTTTTAATGTGAATCTTGGGGATTCCTGCCATAACCACCTGACAATAAATGCTCGTATACTGATCCATCATGTGGCTGTGTGTCCTCTGGCAGGCCTGCATCGATGAAAATGCTGAGATGGTGCAGTTTCTGGTGGAGAGCGGGAGTGACGTAAACAGAGGAGACAACGAGGGCTGGACTCCTTTACACGCTGCTGCCTCCTGCGGTTTCATCCAGATCGCCAAGTAAGTGTTCACTGCCATCACACTGACACGTCATCGCCTGAAGGATTGAGGTTTTCTTTATTTTTTAAGTCTTTTTCTCCTTTTAAGTGAATTTAGAGGTCAAAATTACCCAAGAAAATCTCTAGAGTATTTAATATAATCAAGCTTATTTATACTGCTGTGGTTCTTGCTGAGCTGTTATTAATGGGCAGTGAGTGAGGAAAACTGTGGGAAAAGTTTAATATAAAAGCTCAAACACGCACATATGTTAATGTAATTACCTACAAGTAGGTTATGTTTTTGCCATGTGTGTCTGTTGGTTTGTTTGTTGAGATGTTGGTTAATGGCTCAACTTAAAAGTGATCCAGATAACCACCATTAATGAATGATCATTTCTGTTTAATTACTGTCTAGCTAACGATGATATCAACATGATTCAGAGAGCTAGGTGTGGGTTTTCAGACTCAACGAATCATATTATGATGTAACTTTATCAAGGAACTATAGCTTTAGATGTAACAGCAATATGGAGGGGGAGGTTTGTTTGTGTTGCCGTAACAGTGATTATTACATTACGGTTGTTTTGGGAAGATTTTGACTTTTATATCTTATTATCTAAGGATATCAAAGGAGGTTTCTCCATAGTATACTCTCTCCAGATCTCTAGAAAACTACCTACATCTACATTTCAGAATAGAAAACAAAGTCAAGTAAAGTGAGTCCAGAGGCTCGACCAGTTTATAACCGCTGCCACTGTGTCATCTTCTTTGCACCTCAGTATTTTTTAGCAGTTATTTTGTTTTTATAGGTACCTTATCGAGCACGGCGCTCATGTTGGTGCGGTCAACAGCGAGGGAGAGCTTCCTCTGGACGTAGCCACAGAGGACGCCATGGAGAGACTTCTCAAAGCTGAAATCAAAAAACAAGGTGATGTTTCACTCTGTATTGCTGCTATGATCAGTCCCACTTACGTCCCATTCATGCTGCTATTGCAAACCATAACATCTACGCCTCTGTGACATTTAACCTCCACTGTGAATATCACAGGCAGAATGGAGAGAATGAGCTGACCCCTCCCCCCTGCTCTGTCTTCAGAGGTGTAATGTTATGACAGTAGTGCTGCAAGTGTGCGTGTCTGCCTTTGAGTGTATACAGAACGCACCATGTTACCCTCTTTGCGTGCACTTGAATTGACACATCTTTGAATTCATGTGAATGTCTTGAGGTATAATGTCGGTTGAGCTTCATTGCTGTACTTCTGTTAAAATTCTAGGGCTGGGTCGTTGTATTGATTAAATCCATTTATTAAAATTATTTCTTGCAGATTAAAAATTTAGATTTTTTCCCTGTCTTACACCAATTGGAGGTTGTTGCAATTTTTGAAAATATAAATATTGAAAATCATTGTTTTCATGATAGTAGGCCCTGTCAGGTTTTGCACAAGCACATGTTTAGACTTCTATTTGTTTTTAAATAAGCTAAATTCTCATCAGAGTATTCCACGTTAATATTCTGGTAAAATATCTCAGCCTTCAGTACTTATGTAGACAAACATGATCCACATAGCATGTGCTTTCACTATAAGAGGGAAATTCTGTTTGGATTTTGAAAATATTTAAATATAAAGGCCAGACTTTTACATTTTGTACCAACCGGGAGTTTTTAAGAGAGACAAATCAGTTACAACCGTAAATTGTGTTTTGTGGAAAAAAAAATAGATTTTATTTTTAAGCCATATCAGTCAGCCCTAGAATATTCTTTATTAAAAGGGTTTTAAAGTTTAGTGTTGCAGTTTGCTAGTAGTTCAGATGACATAGTGCTTATTTTTCAGAATTATTAATGGATTGGATGAAAAATATGTAGGACTGTTGAATACAGAAAAATGTTCAAAATGTAAACACCTGATTGAACTAGAAGAAAACAGTCTTCATTGTCTACACCATCTTTAATAGAGGAAAACAATCTCAACACAAGTTTAGCCCATCATGAAGTGGGACTGCTCCCAGAACAATGTAAATTTCAGTGAAGTATCTCCCACAATCTCAATACAGATATGATTTACTGGTACATTTCTGGATCATATGGTTTAAAAGACCGGAATTTTAAAACAGATGTTCAGACTAAAGACTTAAAACTGTGGAAAACCCAGAGGCACATCAGCAGAGAGAACATGTTTTAGTTATTTATTGGATTATTAATTTATTTTTATGGCTGTTTGTTGGTCAATAAGGAAGTGTTATTTTGCTCGATCAGGTTTTTCTATGGTTGACCACGACCCTAAGAAATACCACCCAGTGTCAACCTATGCAGCTGAGCTGTGTCCCTTAGCACAACTAACTGTGACATCAGAAGTTTATGTTTAAGGTCTATTTTTGGACTGTGTGCATGTAAAAGCCAGATTGATGCCCAATAAAAAAAGCACAGAACAAATGTATACATGCCAGCGTTTACATTAAGCTGCACGCCGTAGCAGCAATAAAGTGAGTTCTTCTTCTGTTTCATGTCTGCAGTTGGCACCGTCAGTGACACTCAAAACTTTTAAAATGTAAATGAAATTCTGCTTTCAAGATATGGATTAAGTTTACATATTTATTTTGCTTTCTGTGTTCAGTTATAACCTGCCTAAATTTTGACTGTTTTAAACATCTTTATTCGCACATATCAAAGTTGTTCATTTGCTCCCAGGCTTGTGCGCTTTATTAATTCAATGGATTCAATCTTTTATGTTGTTGTTGTAAATGAGTAAAACACAAAAGTAAGTCAAGATTTTTACCTTGACTTACTTTGCCACTCCTTTTCCTACCTTTGGACTCCTGGACTTTTCTTGGACACCCTCCTACAGGCTTTCCTCCAATAAAGATCTTTTGGCATTGAGGATAAATGTGCTGGAAAAAAAACATTTGTCAACGATGGACAGGCCTGTCATTGTTATGTGAAATAATATGGCTTTCATTGACAGTGTCGACAAACTTAACTGTCCAAAAAACACAGTGTACTTTAAGAAAAGCCCCACTTTTAATCCGAGAAGGAAATCAACTTTACTTTTATGACATACTTTGATAAGATAATAGAAGAATACATTTAGAACTAGAATTGCTTTAAGAGAGCAAACCTCAGCCAAGGCATTTCCAACTTTGTCACGCTGTTAACAAATCTCTAAATAATGTCTGGATCCACGTCTGGATTCAGATCACCACCAAATTTCTGGTCTCTTCTGCCTTGTGCTAAGACCAACATTCTGTAAAATGTTTTCAAAATCTGCGAAAAACGTAGTGCGAAATTAACAGAAATGTGGAAAACTGCACTATGTTGATATTAATATTATTAATGAATCCTTGAAAATTCCTGGATCTGCGTCTATATTCGATTGATCCTTGGCCTTTTTTGACCAATCCTGAAAATGTTAACAGATTCTGCTTTAAATTTTTTCAGTTATCCAGAATTTTTTTTTTTGAGTCATATAAAAATTAATCGAAACCAGAAATCCTGCTTTTGGTGGAATAAATCCAGATTTTATTTTTAGGCTGTATCACCCAGACCTAGATTCTCCTTTACTTCTGAATTCTGAAGCGTTTCAGAAATGCTCCACAAAAACAGAAGATTAACAGAGAATTATTTGGCATTAGTGTTTTCACAGATGCCAGACACTAACATGACATTTTCTTTATATTCTAATCTTTACATTATTTTTTAAATCTCAAATTGTGTGACTTTAGAAATCTCTTGGAAAATGTTATCACCTTAAGCAACAGAATAGGGCTGGGTATTGATTCAGATTTTCTGGATCAATTCGGTTCGATATTACAAGGTCTCAAATCGATTCGATTCGATATTTATCCAGTCTGCGATATCCTAGTTAAAATAGTGCTGTAAATTTAAAAAGTGACCTTTTGACCTGGTATATCATCAAAAATGGTTTTAACATGAAGAACCAAACTCAAAGCATTTACATTAATCATATTTTAATGATATGCATTGATGCATATTCTGCATATTACTTATTTTTTGTCCAACTCGTATTTCCCTTTGTACCTGTTAAATCTAAAATACTGTACATCCAAACATCAGCTTTTAAACTTGCCAGTGGCGCCCATATAGTGCTTCCACCATGTTTGTTTGCAGTAACGTCTCATGAGATCTTGTTCAGTAGAAAGCAACGCTAAACACTGATCACACGAGACTAGCAGGGTTGATACCACAGGCTGCTTCTCTGCAAATCCAAAGAAGAAAAAACTACCCAAGTAAAAAGATCAATCTTTGGATTTTAGGGATCAGTTATGAACCAGTTAAAGGAAAATCAATTTAAATCGATTTTTTTAACCCAGCCCTACAACAGAATACTAGAATATTGACTCATTTTTTTATTAAAGTGCCCTTAAATTAAAGAAGAGTGAGTTATTTTCCATATCTGTGGCATTACCTCTTCACTCAGTATGGCATGTTGTATTTGTATGTGCATAATCAATCTGACTTGTCCTAATCCTAATAAAGACTAAACAGCTAATAAAAACTAAACAGCTATTTTAAAAATGTGTCAGCCTCCAAACTTGTCCCCTTTTCTAACTTTATGGTTTCCGTTTCTGTTGCATGAGAGCGATCAGAGTTTGACAAAAGTAGGCAAAGAAATGAGGCCAGAGTCTCTCTGAGGCACATGTTCTGTGACCTTCATAGTTTTCTCTCTCTGTGACGCTCCAGGCTTTGAATCTTTATCTTTATGAAATAAACACATTGTTAATATCTGTCATAAGACTGAACTAGCTGATGACAAACATATAATAAAGTAAAGTAAGATTGTTAAATGATATGTTTAAATTGGATTTACAGCCTTGTGGTTATATGTCAGAAGGAACTGCCAGACAATGAAAATACATTTATGGTTCAGGCAACATAAACATGAGGAACAGTGACGGTGACCTTTGATCTCTAAATGTAATTTGGCTTGTCAAAGATCACATTTCTACAAACTTATAAGAAATACCTTTAAGGTGTGCTGCAGGTATCAGATCTTGACCTTTGACCGAGAAATAAGTTTAGCTCATCCTTATGGCAGAATGGACATGTCTGCAAAGTTACAAGAAAATCTTTTAGAAATCTTGAAATGTTTTGCAGTGAAACTCATTAAAATTGGCAGTCAATTACACATTTGTGTAAGGATTAAGAGAAACCCTTACAGTATAAGTCCCCAACCACTGGGCCACAGAGAAACAAAAAATATTCATCTACTTATCCTCTTCTGTATAACTAAGACCTAACTGTGTTTTATTTTGATGACTGAGTCCTCATATATTCATCTGTGCAGCTTGACTGCAAAAATCTAACTCTGAAGCTCTCTGTCTCTCTCACCACTGTGATAAATGAAAAGTACAACCAGAGATTTCATTTCATTTATTTCTTTATTTGAATGGGACAATGCATATTAATGAACAGGCAACAATGCTGTAAATATGCCGGATTTAGCTCAAGGCTAATTTCCATCCGCAGTCCCATGGGGTAAAAACATACCACCAAATTCACTGCTCAACCCTACACTCATCCACTCCTCCACTTGTGCTTCGGATTGACTCACCCATTAGATTTACCCATCAGTGATCACTAGAATAATCGGATGAGCTCGGGCTGATGACTGATGGATGAAACACACACACCATCACCTCTGTGCTCAGAGGTGCCAGTGTATAACTAGTTACCATGGCAACTGGTGACTTTCAGCCAACTGTGTTCCTAAATGTCTTTGATAAGCAGCCGATGAAAACAAAGTGAGTCCTTGTGAATGTCTTTCTTTGGGATTTTGAAACAAGCCCGTGGCTCTCCTGATGGAGTTACACTTGGCACAGCATGTGTGATTGTTTATCATTAACACACACACACACACACACACACACACACACACACACACACACACACACCTTGTTTTAACACACTTGAAACTGCAGTGTTTCTAAATTGATTTAAAGGAGCTGATACAAACATTACAAAGACATAACCTCTAAATCTTGAGCACATTTTAATCATGTCATGCAGCCTCTTAGGGTACTGCAGGCTGAGGCTGATGCTACAATAAATCTTTGAAAGAATTGGGAATGTCTTGTGAGTCCTGAATTAGTTTGAAATAAAAATTAATTCTGAATCAGATCACAACCCATTGAAAGATTCCCACTCCCTGTCAACATTGGTGTAAAGGTAATAGATCAAAAAACAAATGCGTTCTTTACGTATAGTGCTCACAGGGACGAGCATGAGGCCAGAAGACCTCGACCATAGGCTGCAAAGATTTGGTCAATTCATCACAAAGTCAAACTGGACATTTATACAGAGTGAAAAAATCTGTGACTCTGTTCTTGAAGTGTTGCATTTAAGAAAATGGATGAATATGAGTCCTGAAGACCATGACCTCTGACTTCCAAAAGCTCAGCTTTGAGTAACACTGGGCATCAATGCAAGGTTAAGAGAATAACTCAAGTTGTCTTGATATTTCACATTCACAGCTTTGACGTGACGATGTGAGAACCAAGTGCCCTGCATATACCACTAAAATCCAATCAGATTTGAGTTTGGGTGGACATTCGGTCGAAGAAAATCCCTCAAAGATTTCCTGTATTGTGCTCACAAGAAAGAGATAACCATGAAGCCTGAAGAAGACCTTCATCTTCAACCACCATAACCTACTCAGTTATTTATGTATTTATTTATTTTTGGCATTTGGTGCTTTTATTGAGAGAGAGACGGTGGATAGGCTTGTGACAGGAGAGAGTGAGAGTCGGAGAAGACGCTCTGCAAACTGACCACAAACAGGATTTGAGCCTGGGCCGGCAGAAGCATGCATATGGGACGTGCCTGATTGCTTACCACTCCACCAAACCAGCCCCCAGACTCAGTTCATTCTTTAGTCAGACTACAATTTGAAAAACTCTATGGAGTGCTCTTGAGTTAACGGCAAGCACATACCAGCAGTCAGGAAACATGATGCTTTAGGACTCCACTGGTGTGGAGGCAACAGAATAGTTTACAGCATGTGTGGGGAAATAAAGCAGAGAAAAGATTTTAGTGTTTTCAGTTGTGCCCTTTTGTTCTTCATCTCAGGAGTCGACGTGGATCAAGCCAGAAAAGAGGAGGAGAGGATCATGCTCCAGGACACTGAGGCAGTGCTGGCAGGAGGCGGCACTCTCACACCTCACCCCAACACCAAGGCAACCGCTCTGCACGTTGCTGCTGCCAAAGGCTACATAGAAGTCTTGAAGTGAGTTGTTAGCTTTCGTCTTATTTGGGTAACAGACCAAGTTGGACAGCTTTTATTCATTACCTGCTCCTCTCCTTCTTTATGTTCCTCTTATTCCTACCCTGTCTCGTTTGTCTCCCTCCTTCTTTCCTCCCCGTCTCATGGCCTTTTCCAGGGTGCTGCTGCAGTGTGGAGTGGATGTGGACAGCAGGGACATTGACGGGTGGACACCACTGCACGCAGCAGCTCACTGGGGGCAGGAGGAGGTGTGCACCCTGCTCGCAGACCACATGTGTGACATGGGAGCCATCAACAATGTGGTGAGTGCTGACAGCACCTTTAAGGAATCTAAACTCTGTCTGTTTAATAAGGCCACAATTCTCTGTTCAATCCAAATAATCGCTCTTTGCCCCTTAAGGCCAAAAATGGTCACAGTGTAGCACACCTGCAAAACTTAAAGTCTAAAATTTGATCTGTAAAAGTAGTCTTAACTTTTCACTAATTTAAAAAAATGTTGTTTTTTTCATTTTAGCTGTTGGTGGTAACGGCTGTTTGTAAGTGCAAACGTATACTAAACGTATACTCTGCTAACATCTGAGGTGTCACACCACCTGATATTCTTTCATGTAGGCTTAACTTAAATCTTACACTAACTACCCAGTAGGCTCAAATTCCTCCATAAAATATGGCTACCATATTGTATTGCTTATAAACTGAGTTAACTTGAAGGATGAGGAGCAGAGGGTCGCAGAGTCTGTTTGGTGTCAACAGTGTTTTCTCCAAGATCAGTAACATCTCTCAGAAATACTTAATTACTTTCTTGCTTGCAATTTCTGTTTCCCATCAGTGAGGATTATTTCTGCCATTCAGCTATAAAACATCATTAAATCATCTCACTTGTTCTGTTTCACTGTATGTTGTCAGTTTTATAAAACTTTGTCAGTGGACAAAGGCTGTAAACATTGATTAACACTGTATCATAATTTTTGACTTAATTTCAACACATAGCTGTTGCTGTACATCAGTTAATGACAATAACCTGGAGTTGTATCCAGCCATTTGTCTTCATTGAGATATAGCGTGCTCTATTTGTCTCTGAATTCAAAGGCAGCACTCAAAAAAAATAATCACTGATTGGACAAATGAAGTTGAAATGTGACTTCTGCAGCCGTGTTTAGTTTTTTTTATATTTTACACTTCACTAGTCAAGATGAGGGCGGCATGGTGGGGCTGCAGGTGCTGCATGTGCTTCAAGCGTAAAAACGATGCTAGTTCGAACTGCGTGTCCTTCAGGGTCTTGCTATGTGAAGTTTAAATGTTCTCCCTGTACATGTATTAGTTCTCCTGGGGCACTCCGGCTTCACGACCCAAAAAAAATAAAAAGGTGCTTGTGATTGCTCTCAGGTGTATGTGAGTGTATGAATGTCGTCTGCTTGTCTCTCTCTATGTCGCCCTGTGATTGGCTTGAAACTGGTCCAGGGTGTACCCTGTTTCTCACCCAATGACCACGGTTACATGATGTTTTTTAATTCAGAATTAGGTATTCATAATTAAATAATTATAAAATATAGTACTCTCATTCTTGTTTACATGAAAATAGTAATTCCAAATTGATATATATATATGGAAAACATGTGTATTCGCCCTTATTCAATCTCGCTTAAGGTCTGGGGGTTGGGAATGGTTCTGATTGGGCAGGGGGCAGACGTGGCGTATTTACGTCTACCCAAAGAAAACAAACTCCAGTTCAGCGTCTTCAGCATCTCTGTTACCCCTTTTCCACCAAGCTGGTTCCAGGGCTGGTGCTAGTGCTGGTGCTAGAGCCGGTTCACAATTGCTTCAAGTGTGAACCGGTTAAGAACTGTTTGCTTTTCCACAAACAGGTGCCGGCCAGAGAGCTACGTCAGCACGTCAATGTATACGTCTGTATACGTCATGCCAGTTTCTCGTAACAACTAGCAAACAACAATAAACAAAACAATAAACTTACCAGGCTCTGTGGAGGTTTGCTCCATGGTTGTGTCCTCCTGCATAGACTCCAGCATGGCTGTGGCTGTCGCCGGTCGGTCCCCGAGAACAGCATCGAGCATTTTGTAATGCGGGCTGTTAAAATGGGGCTGACCATTGCCACTATGGCCCAGCTCGGTCTTCTGGTCCCTATATTCTTTCTTTATATATTCTTTATATATATATATATTCTTTTCAATCTGTTTTTCTCTTACTCCAACCTCGTCTTTTTAAAAATGGTTCTCTTCCGTGTTTTTACTCTGCTAATCCCGCCCCCACCCCCTGACGTAAGCGCGTAGCCCCAACGTAACCTGGTTCTTTCTGCTGGCCCAGCAAAGAGTTGGTGCTTGCCAAGCACCGGTTTTGAGAGCCACCAACCTGTGCTTAGTCTGTGGAAAACCAAAGAACTGGTGCTAAGTCTGGCTCTAGCTCCGAACCAGCCCTGGAACCAGCTTGGTGGAAAAGGGGTATGTCAGGAAATCCATCCAAATTGGACACTACAACTTAAAAAAGGTCCACTTTTTAATGCTTATGTTTGTCCACTCTTTTCATGATTTCCAAATCTTCCAATCAGTAAATTTTCTCAGCTCGAATCCAACTCTTGCCTTGAGCAATCATCCTGTTCCCGTCAGTGCGACATATGTGCGCCATCATGACAGCACAAGGGAACAAGCATGCGCAGAATGACCGGAATTAATTTAAAGCGGAATGAGCATATACATGATCGAGGAATTATTCAATTCAGATTTAAAATCAGAATAAACCAGCCACTTTCTTCGGAATTAATTGTAATTTCGATTTTTTTTTCATTCAGAATTAGGTGTTAAAAAGGTCATTTTTAATCTTTTTAAAGAGGATTTAAGTTTTATTCTGAATTAATGAGGAAGTAAAGCTCTCATGTAAACATAGCCATTGTCAGCTGTGATGGCTCCTGCCCTCAAGGGTTTAAGCAGCATAGATAATTCCTTGATGGATAGTTAAGATGAACTTTACATCTCATCTTTTTTCAGCAGATGAACCCACTCCTTCATTTAAGTACCCCAGGAAAAGCATGCATTTCCTCCCCATCAGTTCTCTGCTATACTTTCATATCATTGTTTTTAATATGTGGATGTCTTTAGCCTGACACGGCAGGAAAATAAAACTGCACCAAGATTACCTCTGATATTACTGACATGTCCCAAACTGTAATAATCAAAAAAGATTCACTGTCTTTCATTTTGAAAATGGAAATTAAATGTTTGTTATGTTGTTACTGTTCTTTCTTTCTATACAAGGCTCAGTGGCATATTGAACAGAATCTAAAATACCAAGTCTTAAGTTCATTTTTTTTTTTTTAATTAATGAAGAGGTGAAAATATTTGAATCAGTGGAAAGAGGAAATAAAAGCCACATTACTGGTCAATCTCTGATGTGACCACTTATGAGACACAATGTGCTGAGAACGATTTCTTCTTCCTGACACAGCAGGAAAAATAAAAACGCCCAAATCAGTTTTGCTGATGATCAGTGGCATGTCCCGGACTGTTTGAGCCACAACAAGCAAACAAAGGTTTCCCTTCTTGCCTTGATTTTTGTATGGGAAACTTTTTTTCCATTGAGTGTCTGTGAAAAAAAGAATAAAATTAAGGCTAGAATTCTATTTTTTCTTCAGCTTATGCAAAGGATTGAGTGAAAACAGTTTATTCTGTGAAAATGTGGATAAAAGCAAAACATTATATTTCAATTTCTGATGTGACTGCTTTTTAGGATTAGTCTATTTTTTTCCTGACACGGCACAAAAAAATAAAAATAGAACAGTATCATATTTTGCTGATGATCATTGACATGTCCCAGACTGAATGAGTCAAAACAAACAAACAAATATTTCTTTTTAGCTTTGTGTATGTATGGGAAACATTTTCTATGGATTGGGGTAAGGGATTATTGTAAATGTTTTCAAACTCATTGATCGTAAAAACCAACAAAGCTATCAATAACAAAATTGACACATTCTTCTCATAACCACAAAGTCTCTTCTACTCTTGAAATGACCTTTTCCTTTCTTTTTTGAAGTTGAAACTGATGTGAAATATGGAAACACAAGACTCCTTAAAGGATGAAGCACTTTATTCTTAATGTTGACACTCAGTGATGATAAGAAGGAATATTCTGGTTCATTTAAACATTCTGCAGATATTACAGCAAACATACAAGATACCTTTGTATGTATGGCAGACATATTGCCTGTCAAGATCTGCAAAAATGTTTTTGCTGTTGCTTTAAAATCAACTTTTAAGCTATTTTCTGCCAAGAGTAATTTTACAATTGATATTGTGCATCCCTATTTTATGTATGGCTATCATTAACATTATGAACAAAATTTGGTATACATCGGATTGAGTTTCTAAAATGTGAAGACAAATGAATATTTGATGCAGCAAAAGAAGGAAAAAAAGATGGTGAGCAACTAAATGGAAGAATCTGATGTGTCCTCATTTGGGACACAATATGCAGAGTGTGTGTTATCAGACAGGCATATACAGAGTCAGCAGTTCTTGATTGTTTTTTTATTTATTTATGGAGTTACCAAAAACATTTTAAGGAACACTCCACCATTTTTGATGTTTTCATGTCTTGCCTCACAGGTAGACAGCATTCTTTCAACTGTGCGTCCAGTAACAGACAGGCAGAGCTTGCCAACCACTAGTCAGCTTAGCTCAAACACTGGCAGTGGATGGGTAGTGATTTAACCTGCCTTCTCCTACAGTCATCAGATAAGTGTAAATGGTCCTGTGTGCTTGTTGTATTTTTTTTTACCTCGTTGTGTTACGTTATCTATTTTTAGACTATGATTACTGGTTCAAATAGGTGAGGTTAAACCAAGAAAAAGAATTAAAAGTGAGGTTGTGGATCTTCATCAGTCCAGAGGAAATCATCCTCATACGTTCTCGTAGAGTTGGCCATAATCCTTAGTACCAGTCTTCTTCTACTTGTAAACAGAGGCTTTGGCTTGTTTACCTGCTGAGAGGCACTTGCGTGGTGGTTTGCAAATGCGCCCTGTGGCTTAATTTCGTTGTATTTCTTTCAAAAATTGCATAAAGTGCCAATATTGGTCTGAAAATAGACAATGTAACAATGTAGTAAGTAATAGGGGTGGGAGAAAAAATCGATTCACATAAGTATCAGGATTAGTTGTTTGACAATTTTTAAATACATTTTTTTTGTTCAAAAATTTATTTATTTTTTTTCAAATTTAAATGCTTCATTTTAGTCTGTGTTAATAAGCCACTTTTAAATCCAGGCTTTTGAAGAGAGAGTATAAACAGCTGGTTAATCTGTATTGCTAAATAAATGCTAAAAACGGACTCACACGTGATGTGTATTTTTCCTGATATTGTCTGTAGGCATCATCATTGTTAATCCCTTTCGCTGGTGTTAAAAATGCTAACTAACGATTGCAACAATCGGCAATATCGTAGAATCGCAATTTAAAAAATCAAATCAGGAGAAAAGCGTATCGTCCCAGCCCTAGTAAATAATGCAGTAAATAATAGGGTTGAGTATTGGCAAGAGCCTCATGATAAGATACGTATCACGATACTTTGGTCACGATACGATTATATCACAATATATCACGATATCACAATTTGTGATATATTGCGATATTATACAGCAAATTGGGGAAAACCTAGAGACGGTGAATATGTAACTTTTCCATTGTAGTGTAACTGAAATAACTTGAAAACTTGAAAACACAGAGTGCATCGACACTTAAATTAATGTTGCAAAGAAATGATTCCTGTTATCCCTTTAACAATGTATTGAAAGCATCCTAACCTGCAGTGCAGCTCAAACTGTAATTGAACACATGAGGAACAAAGTGCTTTGAGTTACTGACAGCACAAAAAGGTAAAAAAAAAATCACATATTTCTCTTGTTACTGTCTGAACTGAATAGACTGCATGAAACAAAACCTGTGTATACATATTTATGCGTTGTATTTTATTTCCAACTCTGATAAAATATGAGGTTTCATTTTTACAAAAATATCGATACTAAGATTAGAAATATCGATATTGTATCGGGAGTCAAAATATCACGATATATTGCGATACCGATATTTTTTCACACCTCTAGTAAATAATGAAGTAGATAAGGAAAATGCAACAAGCACACAGGACTGTACAGAGTTACCTGATGACTGTAGGGAGAGGCAGGCTAAAGCACTACCCATATACTCCCAGTGCAAACTAGCAGTGGGCTAGCTCTGCCTGTTTCTTCCTTGTTACGGGACGCACCGTTGAAAGAATGGTGTCTACCTGCTTGTCATGGACTCAGGAGTGCTACTTTAAATATTGTAGAAAATAATGTTGATGTTAAAGAATTGTGTGACACTTTTCTGACACATCCACTGGTGAGATATTTTCAATGCTGCTAAATAAACTCTTGTGACTGAACCTTCATGTTCTGCCGAGTGTGGTGATGCTCTGTGGATGTCCTTGTAGGGCCAAACCCCTCTAGATGTGGCAGATGAGAACCTGGTGGACTCTCTGGAGGAACTGCAGAAGAAACAGAACGCTGTGAGTCCATGACTATCTCTCCCCCGTCAGATAAACCCGATATGATCAATGACATTAAAGTCCAGAATGTTCTCTGTGTTTATGAGTGTTTATATTCCTCTTCAGTTACGCAGCGAGAAAGAGAAACAGACTCCTGTTATTGAGACCAGCCCACAGATCTCCATGGTGCCGGTCCGCACGCGCAGGTCAGTGCCAGTGTGCTGGTGTGTTGGGCATGGGTTTGTGTTCTTGTGTGGGGGCACATGCTATGCAGTTCCTCAGCTGAATCCCAGTAATCCCAGTACCAGCAGTATGCATGCAGATAGAATGTTAACAGCCCCAGCATTCCTCGAGCTATATTACCTCCTTACGCTGACATGACACTGTGTAGATGCAGCAGTCAGAGACCGTCTGAGTCCCTGGGTAAAACTGTTCCTGCTTTAGCTTGTAGTGTTTAGACATAGGATTAAAAAAACACAGACAAACTATCTCTTAAACCTTTGTCCACACAAACTGGAAGAAAAAGGGAGTGAAAAATTCTGATAAATGAAGCTCAAGCTGGCTAAAAATCAGCCTTGTGCATTTTTTATTGTTACACAGGGGTATAGAACACAAAGCACATGAAAACATATTCAGAAAAAGTGTGTGTAGGAGTGGTAGAAGCCTGAAAGTGGTTTATATAAACCACACCAATGAGACAAATGTAAGTAAACACTGAACCACCAAAAATAAATATCAAACACCAATACGAAGTGCAGCAATTTTATCCAAAGAAACAAGAAAAAAATATGAAATAATGGAATGAGGCAGGGAAGGTGTTTAGGAACAATGAATAAATAACATGTTTATAGAGACAGTTCATAGTGAGGTCGCCAAAAATTCCTTAATCTATTTTTATATTCAGGCAAAGACAAGGAGGAAGCATTCAAATGACTGTATTTGTTCCACAAGAGAACTCTCAAATATTTGATAGAAAATTGAAAAACTTGTTTTTTCTGACCTACAAAAGTAAAATAAGAACCTTAATCCATATTATTTTTGATGTTAAAAATTGTATGGCCCCAGCAACTGCCTTTGTGATCATTTCCATTGACAAGATTGTTGAAGAGTGTTCTGTCTGACTGAAGGATTTTTTTTTTCTTACTAAGCGCTGCCTATGGATTTGATAGAGTGGATAAAGAAATACTGCTTTGGTATTGCAAAATAACAGGTTTCAAAATTGATACAAGCTACAAGCAATGTACCAAAGAGATAATGTTTTAAGTAGAGAATGAAATGAAAGAAAACAGAGAATTAAAACTAAAGATGCACCATTTTGGATTTTCAGTGACATCCAAGATGGCTTATATTCAAAACATGTCTTATTGCCAATACCACAAAGCCTCCACTTTCCTAAAATTGACGTTTTTCTTTCATGGTGACTATTTGTACTAGAAACAGATGTGAAGCAGGAAAAAACAACATTTCATTCTTTAATAAATTACACTCTTGTCCTATAAAAGTGGACGTTGTATGACGATGAGGTAAACTCTAATGGCACAATAATGCATTTTTTCTGTATTACAGCAAATATCTAACATGTATGCAGAAAATATTGGCTGTAAATATGGACTGTGAACACTGGAAAAATGTTCAAATCTGCCAACAATGACTTTCAACTGTATAGGTGTTTATTTGAAGATCAGAATATGAAGTACTAAGTAAATCCCATGGAGAAATTTAGTTGTTTTGTTGCATTTCGCTCAGTGTAGAAGTTATAAAATGAGATGTTATTAATTAATTAGACGTAAGTGTACATTTGGATAGAAATGAGCATAATAAGAAATGACCAGGCACATAATATTGTAAGAAGGGACTTCTTATTAATCATGCCTGCACTGTGCTATTATTTTAAGATAAGTGCTTTTTAAAGGAAAAGTCCAATCATTTTTTTTAAATCTCAAAATAGATCATTCTGAATCTTTGCCAAAAAAAAATGTTAATGAACACTGTTTGCTGTTAAAGCTCCTGAGGAAGTATTTTTATCAACTGATGAAGCAGACTTGAATTCGTTTTTCATGATGACCCTCAGTGACGAGATGAATTTGTTCTCAATTTTCGTCACTGAGTCCTAAATCTCTTACCAGGGTTCAGAATGGGAATCACATTCTAGCTGATAACAAGTTTCATGTAAAGTTGTGCCCAAAAGTTGCATCCCCCAGCAGAATTCCGGATTTTTTGGCCTTTTCTCAGAAAATATGAATGATAACACAAAAACCTTTCTGTCACTCATGGTTAGTGGTTGGGTGAAGACATTTATTGAAAAAAAAAAAAGTTTACTCTTTTTAAATCATAATGACAACAGAAACTTCAAAAATGACCCTGTTCAAAAGTTTACACACCCTGGCGGTTTTGGCCTGATCACATGCACATGGGTTTGAATGTCTACTAAAGGTAACCATCCTCATCTGTGATCTATTAGCTTGTAATCAGCGTGTGTGTATAAAAGCTCAGTGAGCTTCTGAGCTCCTGACAGACATATGAATCTTTCACTTTGTGCTACGTTGTAGTTTCTGGTTTCTGCGTCATGGGTAAAGCAAAAGAATTGTCAAAGTATCTGCGAGAAAAGGTAATCTAACTGTATAAAACAGGAAAAGGATTTAAAAAGATATCCCAGGAATTGAGGATGCCAAGAAGCACTGTTAAAACTCTAATTAAGAAGTGGAGAGAGATGGATTCTGTTGAAACCAAACCACGGTCAGGCAGACCAACAAAAATTTCAGCTCCAACTGCAAGGAAAATTGTTCGAGATGCAAAGAAAAAAAAACCAAATAACTTCTGCTGAAATACAGGACTCTCTGAAAAAAATTGGGGTGGATGTTTCAAGATCCACAATAAGGAGACACTTGAAGAAACATGAGCTGCAAGGTCGGGTCGCCAGAAGAAAGCCATTTCTACGCAAATGCCACAAAATATCCCGCTTACAATACACCAAACAGCACAGAGACAAGCCTCAAAACTTCTGGAGCAAAGATATTTGGAGTGATGAGACCAAAATTGAACTTTTTGGCCACAACCATAAACGTTACATTTGGAGAGGAGTCAACAAGGGCCATGATGAAAGGTATACCATTCCTACTGTGAAACACGGAGGTGGATCATTGATGTTTTGGGGATGTGTGAGCTACAAAGGCACAGGAAAATTGGTCAAAATTGATGGAAGGATGAATGCAGCATGTAATCAGAAAATACTGGAGGAAAATTTACACTCATCGGCCCAGAAGCTGTGCATGAGACGTTCTTGGACGTTCCAACATGACAATGATCCAAACCACAAGGCCAAATCAACCTGCCATTGGCTACAGCAGAATAAAGTGAAGGTTTTAAAGTGGCCATCTCAGTCTCCTGACCTCAATATCATTGAGCCACTCTGGGGAGATCTCAAACATGCAGTTAATGCAAGACAGCCCAAGAATTTACAGGACCTGGAGGCTTTTTGCTGAGAGGAATGGGCAGTTTTACCATCTGAGAAAATAAAGACCCTCATCCACAACTACCACAAAAGACTTCAAGCTGTTATTGATGTTAAAAGGGGAAACAAAAGGTATTAAAAACTGGGGGGTGTAAACTTTTGAACAGGGTCATTTTTGAAGTTTCTGTTGTCATTATGATTTAAAAAGAGTAAACCATTTTTTTTCAATAAATGTCTTCACCCAACCACTAACCATGAGTGATAAAAAGGATTTTGTGTTATCATTCATATTTTCTGAGAAAAGGCCAAAAAATCAGAAATTCTGCTGGGGGGTGTAAACTTTTGGGCACAACTGTAATTTGACAGTTTGAGGTTTGCTGAACAATAACGTTTTAATGCCTTGTGTTTAGTTACGCACTGCATGTCTAGCATAAAAACAGCCATTGAAAATGCCGACCAAGGACTGAGAAAGTTCCATAATGGGAGGGATGCAGAAGTGGACTAAAGCTTGCCTAATTTACACAATATGATGCATACGGTGCATCTGTGACTGTAAACAGCAGTTACATGTTGAAACATTTGACAATGCAGCACAGCATGCATTGTCAAATGTTTCAAATAGGTGAATTGAGGGCATGCCACAGAAACTTTCACACAGTCAGTGGTACATTAGGCCAGAATCATAAAGTAGAGTTTGAGTTTTCATCAGAAAATGTGACTTATTGGACATTGAAATGTATGCAAACAAAAAGTTACCCACAGAATCCCACAGAGTCTGAAACAGCTATTTAAAATTACATTAAGATGGTAACATTATATTTTTTCGACAGATGCTAAAAGCTGCCCAAGAAAAAAAAGGAAGCAGTGCTGAAATACTGAATTATTCAAAGTCCTTCAGAACAAGATTGCTATTATGAACAGATTTTAGTATCTATCAATATTAGATGAAGAAAGTAGAGATGAAAAAATGTGACTTTGTCCACATTATTATGTCAGTCTGACTTTACTAAGGCCCCATCCACACGAAGACAAACCGAGGTCTAAACGCAAAAGTTTTTTGCCGAATCTGCGTATCAACCATACGAAGACGGCGTTTTGGGGGTCTGTAAACGATCATTTTCGAAACCAGGTTCCAGAGTGGAAAGATTTTGAAATGGCGCATACGCAGCTCCGTGATTACTGGCTCTCCGCAGGTTTTCAGATACGCTTACGTCATAGTTTTATATCTTCATTGACACGCATGCGCCACACGTGGCAACGACAATGGCGGCGTACGTGAAGCATATGTGCTGTTGAAGCTAGTGACCCTACTATCCCTGTTGCAGCAAAATCTCCTTCTTCTCAGTCACCACCGAGTTGAACAAACAATTATCGAGGACACATTGCGGCACTTTATGATCACTTTATCACAATCTCTGTTTACAACTTTTGCCGCAAGTGCGCATGCCCACTGTTTTTTGTCTGTTTCCGCTTGTTTCCGTCATATCATTACCTAGAGGTCTGGCATGTGTTTTACAGCATTTTGATGCGTATCGAGCACGTTCATATAGACGCACACATTTTCTGAGACGCCTTTGTCTTTATGACGATCGTTTTGGAAACTGTTCAGCGTTTTTTCTTCATGTGGATGGGGCCTAAGACTCAGAGAATGTCTGCAAGTATTTTAACCTCACTGAAATTTGACTCCATGCAATTTTCAAAGTTGAAATAACAAACCGAGACAATGTGATTAGAGATCAGTTTACTCTTTCCTGCATGTGCCTTAATGGACCCCAAACTGGACTGTGGCCTTGGCAGCCAGCGCACATTATGTGCCAGGGTTCGACATGGAAGTTGACCAGCATGTCGTAGATGGGTAGCCAAGGGCTGTTAAGTTTGTCCGTGTAATAACCAGTTTACTGTGTAAATTGTTTACAAGGTCAATAAAATGAAAGCCCGTATTAAAAAGGTGAAAGGGAGCATATTGTCGCCTATTAAAGCTGCAGTAAGTAATTTTTTCCTTCATTGGCCCACAACAATGTGATTAACTTTCAGCATCTCACTATGAAGCCACATGAGAGATCATTAGACATTTACGCCCCTTCTTTGATCTGAATTTAGTCTGTGGAAATCTAGCAAGGGACGCCCACTTTTTTGGCCAATCAGGGCTCAGTTCAGGGACAGGGCTCTTACTAGATCCTCTGCCAAGGTATATGTGCATGTTATGGCACAAGGAAAGGGGAGTTAGCTAAGGGAATAACCATGAAAGGGAAGAGGGAGTAAAATTGCTTCCACTGCGGTCCCACCCAATTTATAAACCCCAGCTTTAATTGAGGAACAGATTTTTCCTCATTAGTCAAAGAATTCTCTGGTGCATGTGTGATGGGGCAAAGGCAAATTTCCAGTTACACAATCAGGTTAAAACAGTTGCTTAAATTAACTGGATATATTTATTTTATCTTCAACGTAATTTCAACTATTATTAACAAAAATTGCATAACCCTAAGCTTAATCCAAGTTATATCATTGGATCTGGAAGGCCAAATAAAAACATAGTGAAGAGAATGCAATCTGGAAAAGACAAGTTACGATGCAAACACACGTTGTGTTATTTGTAGGTATGCAAGATACTGGGTTTATGCCGATATCTGATAAGCTGATATTTTTTAGTTGATTATCACTGATACCAATTCTGATTCCTATATGCCAGGTCAATAGCACAAGCTCTGTACTTAACCAAACGGACTTGTTTCTTTCCATGTTAAAGTGTATTTTTGTGAGGAAACATGCAAAAATGGAACCCTTAATTTTTAAATGTACCCATGCAGTGATTAGAAGGTGCATCAAAATTGTACAGTTGTGTGATTTGCCGGATGTTGCACCGATGTATGACCAATTTGTGTGGCTGATATATCGACTGCAAAGATCTGCAAAAATGTCACATCGACCGAGACAAAACTTAACTTTTTAGGCTTATAACAGCCGTTACTGATATCAAACTGATAATATCGTGCATCCCTAATTATTTGTGGAGGCTCCTCTGTTTTTTTTTTCTTGTAGATTTGAGTTAAAGGCTAAAGTTGGAGTTATAGAAAGATAAATGCACAATACAGCTCTGTTTTATTGTTCCCCTGAGGAAACAGTGTCCTCAAATTAAAAAAAGAAATCACATGTTAAAGAAAAACATACAAGAACAAAAACAATAAAATGCTTCATTATACTTCTCAAAGATAAGATCACCATAACACAATGGCTCAACTCAACACTCAGATATCATAAAAAGTGCTCCAGTTAGACACAATCACATCTATAAACAGTTTATTTTCCACTGATGTCTTATCATCTCTGCAGCTGATAGACAGCAGTGCTTTGAACCACATCACAGAAGGCCTCGGTAGTCCACACTGAGTTTTGGTTGGCGCATGCTCCCTCTAATCGGCTGCATGTGGAATGATTACCCTCACTGATCAGCTCCCTGCATGCCACCTGTCCCTCCACCCCACCTTGGCCCCTACCCCTGCAGGACTTCTATCTCTCGTATGAGCAGCAAGGAGAAGATCTGCCTCCACGAGCGGGAGAAGCACCCACCGCCCGCCCTGCCGAGCAGCCCGGCTGAGGATGAGGAGGAGGAGGGCCAGACGGGGCAGAGCCATATGAGCCAGGACCAGGGGAAGGCCTCCAGCAGCTCCAGCTCCGAGGAGGAGAGCGAGTCAGAGAGCGATGCAGAGTCTGGTGAGTTATGATGCTGGAGTCTGTGTTGAACTTTATTTCTAAAAATGTATGGTTGATTTTAGCAGAATTATGAATGGGATTTAGGATCCGGCCCAGTTGTACCCCTTAGCCCTTGATTATGTGCGTTCACGGCTAGTGAAGTCGTGTCTACGTACTCTTTAGGGCTAAGGGGAAAGGCTAAGACCAAGGGCTACAAAGCCCTCGAAACAAAGACAGACCGGGACCTCACTTGAAACGAAGGGGTATGAGAATTTCCCATAATACACCACGGTCACTGACCCGAAGCAGAGCCGAGACAAAGGACGCGCATAATTATAAGTAATTATTAAATCATAAATTAATATTAATCATGTTTTTTTAGTTGTTGGTCACAGTATAAAATTTCTTGTTATAACAAGCTAGCTTTCACATCCGTCCGTGCGGGTCTTGTCACATCTGCTTACATCACTGCAAGCGAGCGGCTCTGGGTGGTGACGTAGTGGGAATCCAATGGCGTCTGTTTCTTAGCTGTGTGTTTCACCCCTTTCCCTTGGCCCTCAAAACAGAGGGCTATGGGTAAGGAGTAAGACGAAGGGGTAGAAATTGGGATTCACTCTTAGTCGTTCACCAAAATATTAGTCAATATTTCTCTCATTTTTGTCATTTAAATCCACCAAAGTTTTGTTAGTGTCTCAGTTCTTAAACTTTTGTTTTTCTATCACTTGTGATGCAGAGAAAGCAAAAAACAGAGAGATCATAAACAACTTGAACAATAAACGCAACACCAGCGGCCTGCTTCCTACCTCCATGTCAACAAATACTCCTGCAAGCCAAGTGAAAAAGGTAAAAGATGATGAAAAGAGAGAAAATTAGGACACCAATGTTTATGTTTTATTGTTTTAACAATAATGACTCTTCCTGTTTCGTAGCACGATCAGGTTAAGCCTCCAGCCACAGAGGCTCCTGCTCCAGGCTCCTGGAGGACGTCTCTGAGGAAAGCAGGCAGCTCTGTGACCTTGGGCTCTGCTGGGCTGTCTGACTCTACCCAAGACCCCAGCAGACCTTCAGAGACTGTCCTGGGCATGACCCGCTCTGCCTCCAGCCCCCGCCTCAGCTCTGAGGCCGACACGAAGGTCTGCATCTCAAATGATCTCAGAATTCATCAGCCCCCTACACACTTAATATAAACATAATCACACATTTCTACTTGTGGTGTGACTCATTTTTATATACAACATGAAAGGTCAGACTGCACAGATTTTGTGTCTGTTACAACGGTCACTGTGTCAGAACAGGTGATAACGCAGATAAGGATTTGTAGCCTGACGTGATCAACTACATGGTGGTTTGTACAAGTTATCATGACCGTCATGATGATGTTGAAAGGCAGAAGGACAGATACTGAAGTGTTTACAGAGCTGCTCTTTATATATCTGTATATGCAGTCAACTTCCACGGTAATAATGAAGACAGCAGGAACTTAATAGACCATGTAAGGGGGCAATAGCCTTGCAGTGCCACTTGAGCATAAATCATAAATCAATTTCTATCATCTGGCAGATCCAATTTGCCAAGCTCCAGTCTACAATGATTCTGCTTAGCCTGAAGCAACATGACCCATTCAACTTCCTTTAAAGCAGGAAGAGGTGGGAGTGTGATGACAGCAGAAAGTGGCTGCTTATACTGAGATTAGCATTGATGCTAACAGCTTCAGTAGCAGTTTTATCAGATCTGAACCACAAGTTTCTTTTGAATTAAAAACAACAACAACACTGAAAGCATTTCTCAGTAGAAAGGATGTTTTGGCTCCATATCCCCAGTTTGTTCTATGACATTTTGGAGTTTACCCTGCAAAATTACAGCCAGCCTGCTACCTTATTGGCCCAACAATTGTGATTGATTGATGCAATGCTTTTGACAGTCCTGCTAATCGATGCAGTTCTTAATTGATTCCTGAAGAAATGCAAGCTCAAGGTGGTAACAATGCTAAAATGCTAATGCTACCCATTTTCACCCATGATCCCCCTTAAACAAAAGCTATTGGTGGTGCTTCACTTTAAATGCAAAATACCTAAAAGATTCAACAATATTGAAACTGACAAAGAAAAGTTATGGCATAAATAACTACTGCTGCAAGTTGCTGGTGTTTCCACTCACCTAGGGTTGTGCAGTTGGCGCCTTTTGTAAAAAATTAAGCCCCAGTTCTGTCTGCTTCTGAACCCTGTAAGTGGAAGGATTGATAAGGGATTTGATTAGCAATAAGACTCATGAAAGCTGTTAACAATTCTCTAATGGACTTGGTTTTTGATTCCCATCTCAAATCACAAAGGCAGGGATGCTTTTGTCTGAGCTTGACAAACTTTCTTTGTGTTTCCTAACCACACCACTTTGCTTCAGATTTATAATTCTTATTTGATTTGGTGGCTGAAAATAATCAACCACACCAGACTTTCCGGTCAGGAGGTTTTGAGTCCTCCCAGTTGAGGACTTGGTTGTAGTTCCCTGTGATACACTGAATAGAATGAAGTTTTTGATACTCATGTCCAACGGGTCCTGGAACCCTACAACTGTTATCAGCTTGCAGTTGCACTTTAAGGTGTTTTGTCCTCAGCATTTCTCAAGAAGTATTCACAGCTCACAATCCTCTCATCCAGGAACCCAGGCTGGCTCGGGTGCCACCCATCCCGACTCGGAGGCTCTTCAGTATACCAGACAACAGCCCTGACAACTCCAACAGGTGGGCCGGTGCTCTCAAGTGCTCCCGGGCTTGTGAAACCAGAATCTGTTTTTCTGAGTCACTGCATATGTGCCCTTGTCACCCTGTCTCTCCCTCTCTCTGTCTCTGTCAGCTGGCTGAGCCGTAGCTCCTCTTACACCCGGCGCCTCTATAGTCAATCAGGGAATGATCTCACTAGCTCCACCCCCTCTTTGCTTCACAGGTCAGTCCCACTGCCCACTGCATGTCTTGTATTTGTTCGCTGTCCCCGTCTGTGTGGGATTGTTGTTGCTGTGTCCCCCCTCTCCAGCAGTGAATGTGTGTTTGTGGCTGTGAAAGATGCCTTTGTGTTTCCAACGGGATTTCTCTCACTAGCTCATCATATGGAAAGAGACTGGATGACCCCAACTTGACCTCAGCCAGCACAGGAACAAGCCGCCTGAACAGTGTCATAGCACAGAGGTACTTCACTCTTAAACTTTCCATTCATTTTCCTCACTTGTCTGTATGATCTCTGGAATCCAGTACCTTATCACTCGTTCCTAGACTTCCTCAGGACCAGACGGAGAAGAAGGACCAGTCTGCCGTCACCACCTCCATCACACAAAGTTCAAACATAGGGGAGCAGGAGACCAAGCAGAGGCGCAAGTGAGTCTCTTTGTCTGCATGTGCTAATGTTGAAGAGCTCGATGTTCATAAATCATGATCATAACTGGATTTGATACATGCAAACCAGATCTTTTATACTGTATTAGTAAACCTTGAATGCCACTGAAACCTGTTTTAGTAACACAGCAGCAAAAAAATGAGCCATGACACCAATTCTGGCCTCGGACTGCAGAGACCAAGGGTGTTAAATCGTTTTTAATTTGTCCAACTGCCCATTCAAGCCAGTCTTGGGAACACAAGATGTCAAGAACTCTTTAACATAAATGTTTTTTTTTTTTTCGTTACATCTGCTATGACAGAAGGATAAACTGGTCAAAGTCAATGGGCCTCATGGTCATCACTAGTCAAGATTATGATACCTCAATAATCCCATCTCAAACTTTGCAATGAAGTTCACACTGACTCAAAGATGAACTCATTGAATTTTCAAATCCAGACCTCAAGATTAAGGTCATACTGAGCCATGCTCATACCTTACCTTTAATATTTTACAAAGTACACCACCAAAAAAATGTACTCCAGCCTTTCTGCCCGACCCACCAATTAGATCGACTTGATGACTGACAAATGTATAATCTCTTATGTGGACATTATCCGGATTAAATGAGGGTATAAAAGAGCTACATATATATATATATATATATATATATATATATATATATATATACATATATATATATATATAGATAGATATAGATATAGATATAAATATATATATATACATATATGCGGATGATGCCTAAGTCCTTATCAGGGCAAAAAGAGAAAGATGAGATGTTTGTGACCTTGAGGCTCAGGAATTAGTGAAAATATGGACCGGCTTCTGTGACGCTCCCTCTGCATACAGAGCATAGCTCAGTGTCTCCTGAAGCACACGTGCCCATCACCCAAGTTCTGTGAGAGCAGAAGAGGTTTTGTCAGAAGAAGAAGGGAGCCAAGTATGTAATTTAGCACACATGGCAGGACAAGAAGGATTGCAGCTCTGTAATCATCTCATGTGATTATTCTGATACTCTATCGTGGAAGGTTGTAATTGTAACTGTTATTGAAACTCAATTAATTGCCCCACACTATCAACTACAGCTGACACTTGTGTGCCCTGTGGAGGCATAGATCTGCAGGGCAGTAAATCTAGTTTCTTTTTTCTGGTTTTCCTTCAGTGACATGTTTGGGATGTTGTTTTCAGATCTGGGAAAATCCTCAAAAGGAAAGATTTCAAAGTTCCACCTTACAGCAACAACTCTGTCATTCTTTTCTCTCTTTGTTTCTCCTTAACACTTGTGACCATCGCACATACAGAACGTCTTCTAATTTCATTATGAAGGTCAGAGTTCAAAGTCTTTGTGTCTCTTGCTTTTGAACTTGGGACACCATCAGAAAACACTGCTTTCAATCACACAACCACTAAAACCATCCAAGCACATCATCTTGGGTGGTGCCTTCTGATCTTGTAAGCATTTTCGAGACACCCTGGTTTTTGGAAACCTCTTTCATGAGCTAGCCAAAAGCATTCCCCTCCATTAACTTGACATTTACCTCCATTTTATTCTTGTCTTTGCCCAGGAGTAGAAATTTGTGCAAAGATAGAGGAAAAGCGTGTAAAGTGTCTCCAAGTTATTGCATTCATACAAGTTTTATAGATGTATAGCAGCAGCAGCAGTAGGTTAAAAAAGTTACTGAAGAGCTAAAGATTTTTTTCTGACCCATTTATCAACACATAAATGTTTAACACATTAGACATGTGATTACCTTCCCTCACTGTGTGTCTGCCTTATTCAGGTCATATCTGACTCCAGTGCGTGACGAGGAGGCAGAAGCGCAGAGGAAAGCTCGCTCACGTCATGCACGCCAGTCCCGCCGCTCCACCCAGGTACAAACATCAACTGCTGAGACCATCCAAACATAAACTATTAGTGCACAATGTGTCCGTGTCAGTAATGAGAATGTTTGTTTCTTTGTCATGTAAAGGGGGTGACGCTAACAGATCTGCAAGAAGCAGAGAAGACAATGAAGTCGGACAACAAAGGCAGAGAAAAGAAGGACGAGGAAGAGAAGGAGAAAGAGAAGGAAGCAAAGCCAAAGAAGGGAGAGGAAGGGGTGAGCGCTGTATTTCAGAGTTATAGCCCTGCTCTTAAATAATGTCATGAGGCACTTAATAGCAAAGGGGATACTGTGTTTACAGGAAGTGAGCTGGAGGTCTCGGATTGCCAGTTTGCAGAAGTCTGACCTTCTTGGCCTCACGCAGCCCACTGGCACAGCACGGCCTCAGACGTCAGAGAGAAGAGGTATCCACTACGACTTCCTCTTCATGTAGAGCTTCGCAGTGTTGACACATTTTGATTTGCTGAAAAACAACTGCTGTCGTCTGGCTTTGTTCCAGATGTGGAGGCCAGCACGGGGGAGAGTGAAATGGAGCGATGGTCGAGGGAGCACAGGGAGAGGAGGCAGGCCAGAGCCAGAAGAAAGGCGCAGAAGACTGGGGAGGTACATCGCTATGAGCAGAAGAAATGTTACTGTAAAGCATTTTTCACACAGATGCTGCACCTGTGCATTTTTAAAAGTTTTCAGGAAAGGCAATGCAGCTTTAATTTTGAAGCAGTGCTCATACTAACAGTAGCTCAAAGTCCTTTACAGATTTAAAGACTTGATATCTGAAATAATCTGTCTTACACTGAGGGTAAAAAAAAGGAGACTTAATCAAGACAAAACACAGATAGAACATTCTAGACCAAGAAAAGAACAAGGACTCCTGATCAATACAAATATCTAAGCTTGACATTAGATGAGTATTTGACATGTAAAGAAGCTGTGAGTGCTCCAAAGAACAGACGTTTGTTGATATATGGTGAATACCAAAAGGAGTCATGGTACAAAATCATATGTTGGTTTTAATTTAACCAAAAGAAAGATCCCTTCGTGAAACATGACATTCAGAAGCTTTACCGTTAGCCTTAATGACCTGTAGGTTTGTTGTCACTCCAGAATTGCTCCTCGCTCTTATTCAGCACAGTGTTTGAAAATATCATAAAGCTGTAAATAAACCTTGAAAAGGCACAGTGGGGGAGCTTTAAGGCAGAGCCGGGCTGCCCTCAGAGGAGCTCATTTCTGTTTGCATATGTACCTCCTATTTTTTTGGTCTTTACCCAAAGCTCAACACCAACAGCAGTTTCACACTGGATGCATTTCACTTGCTTGATGTCCTGTTTTGAGCGTGTTATAAAGTCAGAGCTCTAAAGGTGCTTACACACCAGACACTACTTGTACTACCTCGGCGATCACTCACCATGCAAACTCAATGTGCAGCCGCGATGGGGCGGGGCGAACCCTCCCACGAAGCATTTGCCACGTACAAGACGATCACTTCACACGTTGCGCGATGTCAAAGGTAAAAAAAAGTTTATCTTTTCAGGCGATGTGTGTGGCTGTGTGGCAACAGCTAATCAGCGGTGTGTGTATGTGTGACGGTACCCGTGACGGACAGTTTTTCATCCAGACTACAGAGGAACAATTTATGTCAGTGTGGGGAACATTAGTCAGTGAGGACATTAGTTCCGCCTAGACAGACCACAAACGATGCTGCTGCAGGGCATCAGCTGCAGTGTTTTATGGTTGATAAGGGAGTGAAAATGATACAGATGGAATAATGTCCGCTTATACATCCTATTATATGATATATGCTTTGATCGCGGTGAAACTCGAGCGGACGTGACTTCACCGAGCGACGGCCGACGACAACGTTCCAAAATGAGGTATTGGTGGACACGCGACGATACTTCAGTGGCCGACGCAATTTTGACCACAGAGTCGTTTATGGTGTGAACGCAGCTTAAGACTGACAGCATTTTAAAGCAGCTTCCTGAAAATTCTGAGGGAAGGAGGCTTACCTATTTTACCACATGCAAATCCTAGCCAAAACAGGCTGGTGAATGATATATAGGGTGATTTATTACCTTGTTCCAGCAGGTATGCATGTTCACAAGGATAAAAAATGTCACAGGCTGGAGTGACAGTTCACTTCCTGTCTGTACCTCCTGAAGGTTAAGCTCAGTGGACCCTTATGGTTGAGAAACTCCCCTTATTGGTACAGAATGCCTTTGCTCTGGTTTTCACAGTTCAGTTATTAAATGAATCACTCGTGGGGGAATTTGTTGAGGTTTATCCAAACCTTTTATTGAGGCTTATGATTGGGGTTAAAGTTATGAAGAGAGAGAGCTGTGTGAACAGGGAGATGAAGCCAAAGAAGCACACACAACCTGGTGTGAAAGTCATTTTGTCTTGAGCTAGAGCTGGCATACATGTTAGGCTCACACATCCAGTGTTTAGTCACATTATGTTCAACATTATATTAAACACATAACACCATGAAATCAGCCAGTACATGAAATGTGTCAATGTCTCTCAAAGCCTCTTTGCTGACCTATTTACATGTGAACCTTGAGAGTGTTGCAAAAGTAGCAGAAAAGTAAGTCTGGCACTATAATGACTATTTTCTACCCTTTCATCAATACACCTTGTAACTGGACATATCTGCCAATGAATTTGTGGTTGAATCGACACTTTTGATCAGAAAAGAGTTGGAGGCAGCTTCAGTACTGGCGAGATCAGTAGAGGAGTAGTGCAGCAGTTATTCTGCAGTCATGCAGAGCTTGCACAGTATTTGCTGAGTCATGGGATGCACATGACATCATGAGGAAGAAATAAAATCAGCCCTGTCCTACTGACACCTTTTCAAGCACCGCCCTTTCCAGGAAGTGATCCATCATCAAGCCATGCCTTCCTTGGTTAGTGTTGCTAAGTTAGTCAAACTGTCCTGCCACCAGGCTTTTTGAAAACAGCTGAAAAAAAAACCTTCATTTGACCAACTTTTGTTCGTGTGTTATTGACTGTCATTTTAAATCTGGCCTGAAATGTTTTGCTTGAAATGTTGTCAGTTTCTGATGCTTGTGTTAAAGGAGACATATCATGCTTGTTTCTCCTTTTCACTATGCCAGACTAGGATGCCTGTAAAGCATTTCTGCCCTCAGTACAAGTCATTTAGTTCCTTCATTGCCCCACAATTGCGTTCTCAAAATCCTCATTTTAGGCCATTTTAACCTTAAAGCTGGTGTCTACGATTTGAAACCGCAGCCTGCCCCTCCTTCCCTCACCTCTCCCCTCCGTGTTCCAAGATCCCGCCCCCAGCTCGTGTCGGCTCATATAACCCCCCTCCGGCAGAGCTACGAGCGACTAGCACAATATATCAGCAGCAAACTCAATCAAAAACAGCTCAGCTCAACTGAAAGTATCAAACACGACAGACATCTCCCTTATAACACACAGCAGTAGCCATTTCAATTGGACCGGCGGCAATGCGGGTCTGGCGCCGCCAGAGCGGAGCCGAGTGTGGGGGAGGATTAATCTTTCTCAGCCTGTCCTCCCCAGCTCAGCTTACAGTGCTAACGATTAGCGGCTAACAGGCTAACCCGCTCCCCTACAAGTTATTAGCCCGTGCAGGCACAGACTAACCAGAGTTATTCAGCAGACATCTCCCACTGTAGTAAACAAAGCCATTACCTGATCAACCAGGGGCGAAACGGCCGATGCTGAAGGTCTGACGGCCGGCTGAGGCTATTCGTTAGCCGTTAGCCCGCTAACAGGCCTCCACCCGCGCGTCAGAGCTCCGTTGGGCCCGCGGGAGAGGGAGGCGGATTCCCGGTTCGGGCGCTAGGCTTTCCTGGCTCCATGATAGTTCAGTAGCTAACGCTGCTAGCTGCTCACCGGAGGTAGAGGGAGGAGGCGGGACCATGGGCAAGATGCTGCGCATGAGTGAGGGAGACGAGGATTGATGGACTCATGGACTAACTCACGGACCAATTAATAGTCGCAGGTTCTTAGGCTTGATTGGTCAGCTAGTATGCAGCTTTTCAGCGGATATACTGAATGGATTTTTTTCATTCTTTTTTGTCTTTATACTGTGTAGATAGGACCATAGGACCATAACAGCCTTATAAACGATGTTATTAATATGTACAAAGCTTCCAAATCGTAGACCATAGCTTTAACAGGTTTTGACTGAGTTCTTCCGTCTTCTAAGGTGGAAGAGCTCTAATACAATATGTATTTTATATTACTATGCAATATTGGGCATTGTGCAATACAACAAGGACCAGGACTTACAAGCAACTGGCACTCTGCACTTTAGCATTTGGCACTTTGGCGCTGTGGCACTTTTCTGTGTTTTAATGTGCCCTGTGTGTTTTTATTCCTATTACGGATGTCTGTTTCTTGTTTCTGTGTGTTGACAATAACCTGCTAATGAGACTGAGGATGGAAATTAGCCACTCAGCTATAATCTCTTGCATTTACATGTTAATGTTTATTAATTCACTCATTCATTGATTCAACCTTTATATAATCTCGAAAAATCTTTGAGGGTGTTTCCTCTTTTTCAGTGATGTCAAGAGAACAAAGAACAACAATAAAACAACACAGTTACAAACATGTTCAAAAACAGCGTAATTCATTATTATTGTTTGAAACTGACCAATAGGAACAAGTGCTTGCAGTTTAAATGTTTGTTGTAAAATGTTCTAAGTGAACGCAGCAGAAAAGCTGAAAGTAATTCTACCAAATAAAGTGTTTACCTGTGGAACTTCACGCATTCAAGCATTTATGTGTACTATCCCATTAAAAAAAAAATCTCAATTTCAATCCCTTACCTTTAAAGCATTTGACAGAATGGTTGAAGATTGTCATCGGGTTGAAATAATGAATTATTAACCACAAAGTTGGATCAAACTACACAGTCTTCTTAATTAACCTCCATTTTAGGAGACTGGAGGAAAAATATCACCTGTTATGGGAAGTAATACAATTAAGGTCCTATTTTTACTGTAATTTCAGTGAAGAAAAGCGTGAATGAGACTAGAGTCTGTCTTACTGGAGTACCATGAGAAGGAGCTCTCCGATTGGTGGGTCAGCAAACCAATCGGAGTACTGACAACTGCTATCTGAAATATTTCCGGGTAACTCCTGCTGCAGTTTTACAGGGAGGCATACAGGGAAGATCTGAATAAACACACTGCATGAAAACATGCAGTTTATGCTGACGTTTTCTCGAAATACTTGATCTGATTATCCATGTATGAAAGCGGAGTAAACAGAAATGAGATACTACCGCAGCAGAGAATAAGAACATGTTTTTTTTTCTGTTTAATGTGCAGAGTGATGACAATGATCCCAGTGGAGAGGAAGAGTTCTCAGGCAGTACTCAGGATCACCAGGTGTGTGTTTGTGTGAGTTGTTTCATGTCTCAGTTGGCTGTAACCTATGACACTACTTTAACTTCCTCACTTGTCTTGTTCACAGACAGCCCAACAGCTGAGTTCCAGGTCAGTTTCAGCCCTTAATCAGTTTGATCCGCCCTTTCCCTTCATTACATCAGCACAATATCTAAAATAGCAGAATCTCTAACCTTTGACCTCGGCTCAACTGCAGGTTGGACATATCCTGTAACGACTGTTCCCAGGGAGGAAGCTCAGAGTCCAAGGATTTTAAGAAGGTGAGATGTCAGGTCTGGTGTTAACAGAGGGTGATTCATTTCTGATTTCATGTTTTAACTGATTCTGTGTGCTTGTGCGGGTGTCCCAGCTGTTTGAGGAGGTGTCCAGAGAAAACAGTCAGCTCCAGTCTCAGCTCCAGGAGACCCAGAGGATCGTCAATCAGACCAGGTTGGACCTGGAAAAGGCCACACAGGTGACAACACAGACACGAACTGAAAGTAAAACAGTCTTTTACAGTGAGCTCTTCCATGAGGAGACAGAAAAAGGCATGTTTATGACCTGTTACTGATCTGATGCTCCTTCTGTGACAGAGACCTTAATCTTCTGAGACTGCTTTAAGCACACAGGAGTTACTGTGTATGTTTGTGTTGACTTTATTATTTGTGGTATCCCACAGCGACAGGAGCGCTTCACTGACTGCTCCGCTTTATTGGAGCTGGAGAGAAAGGTAACACGTTTAACCTAATACAACTCTTTTTTCACTGTTGATGTTTTTGTTGTGGCTCCAACTGCCTCACCTCTGCCACCTCACAGTTTGTTGATGCTGTCTCCTCTCTTCTCCCCACCGGATCCACTTTCTCACCTGTTTTCACTCAACCTCTGTGGTCCCTTTACTTCACTTTTCTTCCCGCCCCTCGTCCCCTGTTCCTGCACACCTTTTACCGGCTTCAGGACCGAAGGCTGTTGGAGCGGCGGATGGCAGATCTGGAGGAGGAGCTGAAGGTGAGGAGGCAATAAGAGATAGAATCTTAGCACGGCCACAGTGACTTGCATGCTACTGCTTGTTTAGCTCGGCTTTGGCTTGTGCAGGCCAGTGTTGATGTAAAGATGTGATGAAGAGACTTTTTTATGCAACAGCCTGGAGATTTTAAGAGCTGTGAGTTATTTTTAGGATGTTTCATTTGGTGGTTTTCATTAATGGAGGCTTCTGTATGCAGACTGTGCAGCTTCCTTAAAGGGACTGTGAGGAGAATCTATTACCGGCGACACAAAGACTCTGCTACCCATGAGCACGCGCAGAACGCAGCGACTGTTGTAATGCTGTGTTCTAGTAACCTCAGAACTGGGAGTGACATCATCTCCGACTTATCAGCGTTCCAGTTGAAGTCTGAAAAAAACATACCAATCTACCAGGCTATTGTTAGCTGTTGTTAGCACACCCTGCGTTGTTGTTCACAAATATCACATGAAGAATGTGATTAAGGTAATGTATCTCTTTCTAGTTATGTAGTGGTAGTTTTTGATGTGTGACAACAAGCAAGTTTTGAAAAACTTAGTATCGTAGTTTTGTAGCCGGCTATATATCACTACTTACAGCCGGGTGCTCTAAGACGTGTCCGAATAATATAAATTTGCTCTAGTTTTAATTGTCTTGTTCCCGAAGTTGAGTATCCAGGCCATTCCAGCCCTGTCCTGTCCGACCCGACCAAGAAGCTAAGGAATAGCATTTATAGATAACCTATTTTGATGCTATAAAACTCATCGATAAGTGCGTAATTCGAGCAGGTATATATCTAAAAACAAACGTTTCTTTCTAGTAGACACACCTCTTCTGCCCGTGTGAGGAATGTAAAGCAGATTGGGAAACGACTGAAAAAAAAGTTACCATTTTAATATGAGAAATAAAAACAAGCAAGAGCAGCTTTAACAAGACTGATGGAAGAAATTTAGATTTGAAAATAAAATACTCAAGTACAACGTTGGACAGCATTACTTTTAAAAATAACTAGTTTTGTTACTGTGTGAAATGTAAGTTTACTTAAATTAAACCCCTTAATCCACTCATTCCACTTGTAGGTAATATAAACTGCACCTTGTAAATCACACCTGCATTTTGATAATCTAAATGTTAGACTTGTGTACCATGCGTGACCTGTTCCACAGCAGCCTAGTAACTGGAATAATAGACATGATAACTCCTACAGATCATCAATATTCTGACAATCAGACAAGCTGAGACATAGAATGTCACCGACAATAGTGCATAATCCTGTTTGCCTCATAGACAAGGCTTTGCCGCACAGCTGGTGAGAACAATGATAGATTTTTCTGCCTCAATTTCCTGTTGATATTGTTCTTGTCCCTTTGACCAAAATTGTAACCAAATTTGTATTTTTCTACAGAATATTGCTCTCCACTGTCTGATCCCATTCGCTAAATCAGCTAGCCTTGTGTGTGCACTCACACAGCTGTGTTTGTCTTCAATTCAATCACTCTCACCTACTGATGACTAGTAGAGAAAGAGAAACTCCAGATTTCTAAAGGATTTATGTTCTCTTTTTTATTGTTTCTTCTTTAATTCATGATTGACTTTTTATGAAGAGGTAAATCATAAAGAGATTGTTTTAGATTGTAATAAGAGGATAGTAGTTTTGCTAGGTTGAAGTGTTACAGTAGTTGTTATATTTTAAAAAAAGATTATTCTGTTGTTCTATTTTTGCCCTAAAGCTGGAGACATACTTGCAGGTCTGTCGCTGCCTTCACGTTTGCACCTGTTTGTGTTATGAGTGTATTATTTTGTTTTTGAACTTGTCTGTATGTGGGGCAAAATGACCTCAGGCTATATGTAACTACATGTTGTGTTAGAAGTAAGCTTCAAACATGGCGGTCATTGTGAGAGTCAAAGTAACAAAATGAACACCAATAATCAATGTTATCTTTAAATATTTGTCGACACCTGATGGCTAGTGGTCAGACCTCACTACCAGCATCACCTGCACTTGTTTCTGTGAAATTTTCCTCTGTTCACAGTCAGAACCATCTCATGTGCTGGGGTAATGAGTTACCGTGTTAACTTATGGCTTGCGACGACTGTGCTGATGTTGTAGTCAAAGCACTGGTGAAAACAGAGGATGTTCCTGTCAAAGCTTCACAGTGAAGTGTTTTATTGTCGTTGTATAAGAGAATACTTCATTTGTTTATATGCAAAAAATGCAGAAACTAAGAAACCAAGCTAACAGAACACACTCACGGACAAAATTAACCATGACGTGAGCTCCAAGTCACCAGTAGAAATAACCCACGTAACTCATTTCCTCATTCCTGACCTAAAGGAGAATTTACGTTATCAGCTGGATGAACTGACATATTTGTGTCTGTTATGTAGGTGTTGATATTAGTGGTCCTGTTTATCATTTTTTCTCAACAAACATTTTCAAACACAAGTGTGTGAACAAGAATTAATGATGTGTTTATTTCAATACAAGCTTGCTTTTCTCCAACAGGTTCTGGTTGACCTGAGGGCAGACAACCAGCGTCTTAAAGATGAAAATGGAGCACTGATCCGTGTCATCAGCAAACTCTCCAAATAGACTGAGAGTGAGAGACACCAAGAGCAGGGATACCCCACTCCCCGCCCTCCATACATCCGTCTGTCCGTCCGTCCTATCCACACATTCCTCCGAGTGCCAAAGAGTAAGAGAGGGGGAGAGAATGTCCTACATGTACACGAGCTCCGCAGCTCAACTCCCCGGATTGTAACGCCCCTCTGTGAACAGCTGGAGCGGCTTTCTTGTGCCTTTCTGCCCGTTTTGTCACAGGATGGCCAAAAGGTCTGGGTCTCTTCAGCAGCCCCGTGAGACTTTGCAGCAGCCCGAGTGCCCGTGGCTGCTGCAACACACAACACATACTGAGTCAGTGCATCAGGGAAACACTAACATGCACACACATTCCCATGAGTGCATCACACACTTCCTCGGTGCACATTCCACGAGCCCACACGGCAGCTTGGGCCTTAAAGCTCCCACCTTATTTAGTATTTATTTTATGTGAACACTCTCACGTCACAATATTCACAAATTTAAACCCACTCACTTCAAATGTAAAGAGTCTTTAAGCAGCTTAGAAGAGGCCATTTTGAGGCACCGACTTTTCTTTCAACAACGCTGTGATGACAGGGGGAAGTCCATGAAGCTGTTGGGTTGTTTTGTTTCCACATTCAAGTGTTTGAACCCACCTACCTCTCCACCTGTACACCTCCCCTCATTCATTTAGATTTTGTGACAACAGACACACTCCATGCTCTTAAGAAAACGACCGCAGAACCAGGTCAGTCGACCGCAGCACTTTACTCTCTACAAAGCAATAACAGAACTGTGAGGCTTCATCCGTCCTCCAGATAAACTTATTTTCCACAAACAGCAGAAGACATTCTCCGTACCAGAAGATCAAAGATTATTGCACAATTATGCAAATCGCTGTTACGTCAAAGCCTTTCTTGCTATGAATGGTTTTACCATTGATAAAGATATTATTTTCATAGTTTGTCATTGTCAATTCCTCCTGTGCACGGGAGCACGGTTATGTATATTAAATGTGTATAAATATCTGTCTTGGATAATACGCTTTTGAAGTAAAAGTCCATGTAGCCCTTCTTCACATGTTGGTTTTCTAATATATTGAATGGATGTCTGCACTCTAATAATAAAAAAAGTGTTTGTAGTGGTTGTTTCATTATTGCATGCATCCATTATCTACTCTGTTAAAGGGGCATTGTGTAGTATTTTTTTGCTAAAACCAATGTCTTCATTCACAATTATGTCCCCTATTTATGCCTCTGCCAACAATTGAAAATCTTTAAAAACTATGAACAGCCAAGACCGACACAAAGCACTACGCAGTACTCCTGACTAAGGCTAAACGCGTTTATGCTCAGAGCAAGTGTCACACTGAGGGAGCACAGCGAGGCGAGCTCGTCTCTGCCCCGGAAATTTTGAAAGCCTAACTCTAATAATTCAAAGCTGTTTGCAGTTCATTTGAAATAACGTACCTCTTCACCGGGAACCGTAGAGCTCAGTGGTTGCAATGCACTTTTGAAAAAGCTTGGGGCTAGAGAGCACTATTCGTTTGAAAGCAAAACACAGTTTCACCACTAGATGGGAGAACGAACTACACACTGTGGCTTTAATCCTTTGTGCTTTCAAGAGGCAAGACTGATTGCCAGCCAATCACAGTGTCCATTATGACGTGTCGGCGCTCCAGATGGCTGAAGTTGAATGGCTTCATCCAATTCCTTTCTCAGTCAGGACCCAAAAGTGGATCATGAGGC
The DNA here is from genome assembly GCA_036419115.1 of Scarus forsteni. NCBI lineage: Eukaryota > Metazoa > Chordata > Actinopteri > Labriformes > Labridae > Scarus > Scarus forsteni. Next base: position 4,194,798 of record JAZDUH010000245.1, on the reverse strand, counting down.
TCTTTTGAGTTGTTGACACGTTGCTAAATTGATGCACCATTAAGACGGTTCTGTATCTTCAGAATATATTTCAGTGATCCATCTGTGAAAAAGCAGTCCACTGTAAAGAACCTGACGCCGCCACGTGACATCAGCTCTGATTTTCAGTGGAGTCTTTTAAACTGTTGATGCCCTCTAATGAACGCTGCCATGTTGCATGTGCCATCTCAACTAAACGTGCTGACAGAAAGGACATTTAAGGCTGAAGGTCATCTGACTCGGCGTTAATTCTGTAGACTAATTATATTTATCATAATTTTTGTCAACTTTTTCCCCTGACAAAAACCAGACTAACTAAAGTAAAGCAAGTGCACATAGACAAAAACAAAAACTACATTCTCTGACATTTTTGCCAACAGATTAAAAACTAGAACAAAATGTTTGACAGCGACTAAATCCAGTCAGACCTAATTTCAGTCTTATATATATAAGTAGGGACAAGTTAGGAATCTATCCAATCACAGCTGTTTAGGTTGTGTGGGTAGGTCGGATGAGTTAAAGTGACATCCAGTTACAACTTAGCTTCATGGTGGCGGGATCCAAATGTAAAATATGACTTCAGAAATTCAAGGAAAAATTTAAAAATGTCTTACAGTTTACTCTTTGTATTTCAGCCGTAGTAGGAAAAAGACTACATTAAAAAGTGCTGTCAGAATTAACTGCATTTCTTGAACTGGAAATCATCATCATCATTAAATCCTTAAAAGAAAAACATGCTCAATATAGAAAATTCACCCCCCTCACAGTGAGAGCACTTGGATGTTGTTGAACCAGACTGTAAAGATGTGTATCATGGCTGTAAAAAATATATATTCCCCACCTGCAATCATGAAGGTGTCCGGTTTCTGCACTCACCCAAAGTGGACACTCTGGGTACTACAGGTTTTGGCACTTGCACATGCACCTCCATTTATAGCCTCAGAGGTTGCCGCCTGGAAACAGCCCATTAAAAATGTTTATGGTGGGCAGATCCTTCAAAGACATACGCTGACAGAGTTTGGGCGGTCATTCTGTCAATCACATTAATTAGGGGCAAATCAGATAATGTAGTAAGCAGGCTGCCAAGGATTAAAGTCCATGATGTGATCCAGCTTGTAAATCAAACGTGTGCCAGAACTTGTCAGGAGCGAAGCAAAGGGTCTTTTATAAATCAAGAAATGCTCTCAATTTTTTTAAAAAGAGATTTTTTCCAAGTTCTGAACCTGAAAATATTTTTTATAGGGTTATAGGTGTTTTATTTTTCTGTTTCTGTATCCTTGTTTGGTCAAGAACTGTTTATACTTGTGGTTAAACATGCACATTATTGAATTCTATAAATCTGAGTGGTTACAAATATTTTGAAAATTTGAGAAAGCAGTTTCTAATGTGGAAGGAGAGGAGAGGTATGTACACTGTCTACTGGTTCTAACAGCTGAGAATCACTTCTCTACACTTCAGTTTGTTAGCTTTGTGGTTCTCCAGCCTCACAAAACTCGTATCATCCTTTCCTGGTTTCCAGATGTCCTACATCACTGGAGTGGGAAAAAAAGAGGGAACAGCTGCAACAGCACTACTCTCTCACACAGAGAGCTTAATACAGGAAACAAGACAACACAGATGTATTTCCAGTGTGTTTGGACTGTTACATTAATCTAATGCTGCTCCCAGGTGGACCGTCCATCAGGAGTGACTTTACTGATTCAAGTGTCACTGCCTCTGCTCAGTAGACGTCTGTGTAACACTGTCAGAGTCTTCTGAGCTCCAAAGTGAAGTCAGCAGCAGACATCCATCTGTTTGTCTCATCTCTGAAGCAGAGATGGACCACTGTACAGCAGGGGAGAAGCTCTGACAACAGGCTGAGCTCCTAATAAGGCAGGGCAGGCTCTCTCTCTGTAAATATCCCTCAGGTCTGAGAAAGACAGGGGAAGGGAGCCGGGGAGGAAGAGGAAAGCGGATGGATTGCAGCCTTATATGGACAAAGCACTGCTTTTCCCAGGGTTTGTGGCTCTGACCCCCGGCATGATGCCAGATGCTGCACAAACAGATCCTCAACGCCACCGAGTGGTGGACTGAAATCACTGCTGCTGACAGTTCAGATGGCAGAAAAACTCTACCACATGGGCTGAGGTTTTCTAATTCATTTTAAACAGCTGTATGGTGACCATTTGGCTTTGTCAACTCCATCACTATAAATCTCAAAGCTCAAAACAACCACTGTGGCACAGGCAGAGTGGGTCTTTTAGGAATGTTAAAATGATAAACCGTGGTAAACTTCAGATGGTTAGTGATATGTTTCCTATTTAATTACTCTTAAACCATGTTTGATTACCTCACTTTGTCATTAATGTCACATTAATGCTGCTCATTCCCTGGAAAGGCCAAAATTAGCTTATGTGTTCTGTCCTCAGTAAAGCAGCAGCAGTCCCTCAGATGCATGCAGTTTGCAATGTTGGCCTTTGAAAGTGAAAGTATGGCAGCTGGTGCCCACATGGACACTGTACATGTACCAGAGATTTCCCCCCCTGTAATGGGCAAAATCTGGAGCACGGTTGTATTTTGGATATCACAAGAACGCAAAGTGGAAACTGATTAAAGAGAGTCACCCTGAAAAACCTCAGCAAGGACCCAGAGAGGTGAAGAGGGTCAGGTTCTGCAGATCATTCTTAAATTCACATTATTTTTAACTTCATAAAACTTTGTTAAAATACAAAGCTGTCGCCCACATAAGAAAACGAAATACATGATTCAAACTACTGGAACTCATTTAGTATTAAATCAGGAAGCATCATCAGTGAGAAAACTCATGGACACAACAGGCTGTATCACAGACACTAAGTTTATTTTTGGTCATCTCAAAAACTTTGAACATGTACATTTATAATTGATTATAAAGAGAAAAAGGTTAAAATCCTTTTTTTTTTCTTTTCTTGTAATTGCACTCTGTTAAAGCATTTACAGCATAACAACAACACATACTTGCCTGACTTTTTATCTTTATTTCTCATAAAGAAAGGGTTTGAGGATTCCAGTGTGTGTTTAAGTATTTTTTAACACTTTAAGCACTCTGCAACAAGATCATTAAAATAAAGATAATTTTGGTCACATTGATGGTGTTATGAAATTTTGATGATTTTACATCCCTTATTAAGACAACATTTTTCGTCGGGGAGACCGGGAACAGTTGTAGCACTTTTGTAAATATGTCCTCGTAACTTCCTGGATATTTCATCCACAGCATATGATTCTAGAAACAAATACATGACCACAAATAAATAAAGCTGTTTCTGTTTTTCACCTCTGAAGAACAGGATTGTTTTAATCACCTTCATTACAGCGATCATAAAGCAATATGATTCCAGAATAATAGAGTAAGTTATTCTAAAATATGCTGTCTTCTTCTACGGTTTACCTAAGATTCCTCTCTGGCTTCAATCCTTTAACATTCCCAAAGCATTTAGGCTTTTGCATTAGAAAAACAGTGAATCATAGTCTGAATTTAGGATGAACCATCTCTTTGCTAACCATAAGTGTAGGGATTTTCAGCTGTGTGCTGCTGACCTCATGGCCAGATCACCCATTTAAATGAGATCATGATCTCAATGGGAAATTACCTGGTAAAACCAAAAAAAAGGGGCAGGATACTCAGCTAAAGATGTAGTTGTCGGACTTTTTAAAGCAACTTCTCAGTAGCAGGACCTTTATGTTTATGCATGAGAGCACAAACTCACTCGCCATCAATGTTATTTGTGCAGTTGTAGTTTAGCTTCATTGTAAATCAGTTTCGCTGATTGCTTCAATCTGTAGTTGGATTTAAACTTTGGCTTCAATGTGTCTGGATGACAAAAAAAATTCAGGGTCATTTCTCCAGGACTTTGTTTTTAGCTCTCAAGGCTAAAGGCTACCTCATGCTAGCAGGGGCGGACTTACCATTAGGCAAACACAGACAATTGCCTGGGGCCCCAAGATGTCCAGGGGCCCCCAAACATCTCACAAAAATGTATTATCAAAGTTTTCTTTGATTCAGCACAGTTATAAATATTTTAACATCTATATTTTATAATCATTTTGTGAGTAGACCTTATACATTTGATGTCATTGTCCTTATTTTCAGTCATAATATCCTGTAAAATACTTTAATTCATAACTTTTTAAACTCTACGACACTTTGTATAAAAAGCTTAAAGGGCAACTTCGGTATTTTTCAACCTGGGTCCTATTGCCCCAAGTGTATGTGTGTATACGATTGACGGGTACAACTCGTTTTAAAATTGGCTCAGTATCAAGGGAGCGGATGCAGCCGGCAGCTGCGAAGCTAGATAGGGGGGCAACTGCATCCCGTATAAGTTTGACCATTAAAAGTGTTTATTTCGCCACAGACCGGTTGCGATCGCCGGTGCTAGCTCTCTAATTAGCATTGTAAGCATTGCGTTTTCCTTCACGTCCTCTGAGCTGTGTGATGTCATCTCCTGTGAGCTTGTTGCCGGAAGAAAACAGAGGAGCCATGCAGCGCGCCGCTCATAGTGGAGCTGCTTGTCCCGGAGGACAGTTGAAAGTTTTACTGCATCGGTATCATGGCTGAATATTTACCAGATTTCGAGAGTGAAGACGAGCCTTTTCATTACGACGGCCACCCGTATTTATTTGAGCCAGAGTATACGGACGAGGAGCTGCTACAAACTCAAGAGCTAACGAGGATAGCAACAGAGGGCCAACGAGCAGACGAGGGTGAAGCAGCGGCGGCACGAACGCTCTAGATTTGTCTCCGACACACACATTTACTGTTGCCCTAAATCCTCTTCACTTTTTCCTCTCGTCCAGCCAGTACAGACTTGTGGCCTACCGTGTTACAATGCTAATTAGAGAGCTAGCACCGGCGATCGCAACCGGTCTGTGGCGAAATAAACACTTACACAATACATACAATACTTATACGTATTGTATGCATAAAGACATATTAGTTATACTTACTTTATGGATAGTTGACCATTTGGTCCCCGTGGTTTTGGTCGCATCCTCCAATTTATTTTGGGTACATGAACAAAGGTATCCAGCACTGCCTTGTTGATCAGAGGGGGGAAATCCTCTAATGTAGTTACACAGCGTCGGGTACTTTCTGTATCATCCCACGACACATCGAGACCACGAATATTGGGCAACAGGTCCCACTCGTTGCAACACAGACATTCTTCCTCTGTGGGCATAGAGTCACAGCAACCACAGGAGCACCACCAGTCCTCAGAAATTCGCGTTAGTCAGCCGCTGCTTCACCCTCGTCTGCTCGTTGGCCCTCTGTTGCTATGCTCGTTAGCTCTTGAGTTTGTAGCAGCTCCTCGTCCGTATACTCTGGCTCAAATAAATACGGGTGGCCGTCGTAATGAAAAGGCTCGTCTTCACTCTCGAAATCTGGTAAATATTCAGCCGTGATACCGATGCAGTAAAACTTTCAACTGTCCTCCGGGATAAGCAGCTCCACTATGAGCGGCGCGCTGCATGGCTCTTCTGTTTCTGGCAACAAGCTCACAGATGACGTCACACAGGTCAGAGGACGTGAAGGAAAACGCAATGCTTACAATGCTAATTAGAGAGCTAGCACCGGCGATCGCAACCGGTCTGTGGCGAAATAAACACTTTTAATGGTCAAACTTATACGGGATGCAGTTGCCCCCTATCTAGCTTCGCGGCTGCCGGCTGCATCCGCTCCCTTGATACTGAGCCAATTTTAAAACGAGTTGTACCCGTCAATCGTATACACACATACACTTGGGGCAATAGGACCCAGGTTGAAAAATACCGAAGTTGCCCTTTAAGGCCCATGCACTGGATAAACTTCTTATTTATTTTTGCGGATGTCCCTTCAGGGGCTCTGTAATCATAAACATTTAGATTCAAAATCTTTTTTTGGTCATAAATTTTATTCCCTGGATGTGGAGGGCATATAAACATGGGTATGTAACTTGTAACTTAAGCTGTCAGATAACTGTAACAGATTTCAAAAGCAGGCCTAATTAACACACTCACCTGTCAAAACTGAACTAAATTACAGAATTTAAGGAAATTCATTTAGTTTGGTTATGTCACCTGGTACATGGTTAAAATGATAATAAAAATGGATCAGCATGCTGAAAACCAATGAAATGCTCAGTAATTGACCCTGTTTATTTTTCATATTATTATTTAATTTAATTCAATATTAGTTATTTTTTGTTATTACTACCCTCCCTTTCTTCTTCTTCCCCCCCTTTTTCCCCTCTTCTTGTCAATACTTTTGACAATTGTCTGTCCGTCTATTTTGTCTTTTGTGGTGTGAATGACTAAGACTGAGTTATCTGAGAAGGGATGGGAGCTTTGTCTCTAACATACTGTTTTTTTAAGGAGACATTATTTTTCACTGTTAAGGTTTATTACAGTCTGTAATTTCCTTGTTTATTTTTTCTCTGCAACCATCCCATAAGTTGGAAAAATTAATAAAAATAATTTTAAAAATGTATCAGCACAGTACCGGGATATGAAGGGCCCCAATGACTGGGTTTGCCTTCGGCCCCCAAATGACTAAATCCGCCCCTGCATGCTAGTTTACTCTTATAGTGAGTATCCGTAAACAATCTCAAATTTTAAAATGTTTACATTTCTTTCAAAATCTTCAAAATTTTCCCAGAATTTTCTAAACTACCGTGACAGTTCATGAAAATTCACAATCCCTTGAAATGTCTGTAGAAGATTTGTGTCATTTTATTTGCCAAGACCTCAAAACCAGGTCATCTCAGATTCCTACTTTAGGCCCAGTGTGACTGTAACAACTTAAACTTTGTTTTTTATACCGATAAAGTCCTGCTGACCAGTGTCCACACAAGTACCTCATAGTTCAGAACTTTTTAACACACGAAAGAATCTAATCACCAGCAATGATAGAACCCTGACTGTTCATTTTATAACAGATTTCTTCATATAGATATTCTTAAAGAAGGTGCTGGAAATATTCCTCTGAGACTTTGGTTTATATTTGCTTTACAGCATCACTGCTGCTGATTTGTCAGCTGCACAACCATAATGCAAATGTCATGCTCTACCACATTCAACAGGTGCCCTATTGGACCGAGGTCTGGTGTCTGTACAGGTCACAGGCACAGTGTTCTCATGTCATGTAAAAAAAAGTTCCTGTCATGATTTGAGCTTTGTGACATGACACATTATCCTGCTGGAAGAAGCCACCAGAAGATGGGTACGCTGTGGTCATAAAGGGGTTGACATGGTCAGACTGTGCTGTTTTGACAATACTCAGGTGGCACTTAGGGGCCCAAAGTGTGCCCTGAAAGTAAAGCAAACACAGCAAAAGATAAGGTGCTAATCACATCCCAAAATAAGGATCCTGAGCAAAAAGATGATATAAAGCCTTTTTTAGACACCCTAAATACAACTAAAATAACAACCAAATGAATAAAAACATACCAAACTCCATACAGCTCTGCTTTGTTGACCCACTTGCCATATTACGCCATTTTTACATTCATATTAATTCTAAAAATGCTTTTTAAAGGCTCAGCTAGATTTTTTTTTATTTTTTTCTGTGTGCCATTCATTTATTCTTCAACCATATCACATATACTCATATCAACACATCTCATCATAAGTGTCCCTTTTACTGGGACACCAGAAGTATTCAGTAGACCTTTTGGTTGCAGAGATATACCATTTTATTATGGGTATGCAATTTCCAGGCAGAAACCTAAAAAAAAAGGCTCAGGGCTTAAATGGTTAACCCTTTGAATGCTAGTATGTTAACATAACTCCACAATTTTTACAGAAAAATGTATGAACAAAAATTCTTTTCTTTAAAAAGAAAATTAAGTACCACTCACTTGTCATTATTTTCAGGGCCTGTGATGGATCAGTTGTCTGCAGCAACATCAGTTTTGACGCATAATCTTTTTTTTTTTCTTTTTTGTTTACAGTGTCAGACTATGGATAAAAAATACTCACTCTTGAGAGAAGTGTGACAACTGATAAGGTCAAAGGAGCATTGGTTGAAGGTTTTGTAGGTGAGACGCATGATTTTGACACCATTTAAATGAATAAGGTAACTGCAGACTTCAGGTCCATTCAAAGCACTTCTGCGATTCAGTGGTTATACTTTCTAAGATGTCTTTTTCACCTTTGCATTCATCACGTTGATGATTTAGTCTGGTGGTGCCCACTAACAATTGGAAGGTTGCGGATATGAATCAAGCTCTGGGTGTCACATGTCAATGAGTCCTTGTGCAAGACACATAACCCCGGGTTACTCCCACTATTGCATCAGTGGCATGTAAATGGTTACCAAAAGCAAAAATGTGTGAGCAAATGCTTATGGACAACTTATAATAAACATCAACAACAAGGTAATAATCTACCAAACACAAATGTATTTACTTTGTGCTTAGCTTAGATTTAAGCATATGAAGCACAATTTAAAAAATTAATTCATTGCTTGCCATGTACTTATACTGATAACACATGGCTGGATAAATTTCCCATGTACCCCAAGACTTGATTTAAGCTGCACCAGTGAGCCCTGCCACACCACTGGGTATCCACTGGTCTTATTTCTTCATCCTCAGTGGTGGGTAATAGGTGACCCTGGGGCCACATGCCCCATGTTGAGTTCCTCTTAGTCCATTGTTGCAGCCCACAAGTCAGTTTAAAATGTGTTAAGGAAATGTGCATGAAGAAAATCAGACAAAATCTGACTTGAAAAGACTGAAATTAACAAAATGCCCATGAGAACTGAGCTATACATGGCTGTAATTACCTTCGCAGAGGAAGTCATCTGTTGGCATTTGTCTGTCTGAACATTAACAAGATAACTCAAAGGTTATAGACGGGTTTTGAGGACATTTTCAGGAAATGTTATTAAAGGCACAATGAAGACGTGGTCAGATTTTGGTGGTGATCCAAACCCGGATCCAGGATTTTTTTTTAAAGGAATTATTGAAGTTGTAGGATCGAGCAGTTTTCCACATTTCTACTTAAAACTCAATAAACTCTAAATATTTTCATGACATTTACAGAGAAAGTGGGTCTTGGCACATGAAAGAAGTGATTTTGTTTCTATATTTTTGACAGTAACTCACCCAAAAACCTTAGAAAAGCCTTGGTTGAGCTCCATATCCACAGCTCCAGTTATTTATTTGTCAAAGCAGTAATAAAAAACTAAGTAAAATACACTTTATAGCTGGTAAATGTTCTGTAACTCACATGAAGAAAGGAGCTAAAACTGCCTGGAATTCTTCATTTTGCCACGTTAGATTAAGTATTGCTATTAAACTACAGCTGTGAATTTTTTTAATCCTATGAGCAATACCTGTGTTATTTATATTTAACTGTTACTGCTCCCTAAAACTTATTTAGTGCATGCCCTGCCATATTTATTGTTGTGGTTTACTATTTGTTGCCTTAAACTTTTACAATGAACTTGTATTATGTCGTGTGCTGCTGACCTCTTGGCCAGGTCACCCTTGTAAATGAGATTCTGGTTTTAATGGGTTTTCTATCTGGTTGAATAAAGGTTAAATAAAAATAAATGTAAAAATGACGATTGCATTTGAGTTTACATGTTGATAAAGTAACTTCTTATGAAAATATAATCCTTTTCTTTTAGTTTACTTAAAATGTGGTCCTCTAACAGTGATACTAATTTCAATGTGGTCTTTTAGGTAACCAGAGTCGCCCATTCCGGCTCTGCATTAGATCCAGGCCATTTCTTCCAGCACTCCCACAACCAGGTTTTCCCTGCAGCAGGCAGAGCTGCATGGTCTCCTCCTACAATAGTGAAACAGGACTCTACAAACTTGGATCCACTTTATCAACAACTTCTGGGTCCTTTTCTTCCTCTGAATATGAACGGAAAGAGTAATCACTGCATGTGGACTGTTTGTTGATGAGGTGGGTGATGTTTGGGAACTTTTGCCTTCACTTTTCATGTGTCCGGTATTTCTTCTTTGTTGCTACAGAAACAGAAGCCTCTTCCTGTAAAAGTGAGAGTGTTACATTTTCATTGTAGTGAGATGTGTGTAAAGGATTGATGCATTCAGGTGTTGATGAGTGCTGTCCCAAACGGTCTGTTTTTTTAATCTTTATTTCTCCAAATAGCATCAAATGTTTTACATATATGCTCATTTAATTGTCTATTATGTTGTGTGAAGGTTGCATTTGGGAAATGTTTTGACAAAATAGTGTTGAAGTACACAGTCTGAAAATAACCTCTAGTGGCAGGACACGGTAAGGTGTGTGAGTGATCCCTCTGCTAAAGTTTTGTAGAAATCACATGATGGGTTTTACCTCCTGTGGGCATCTGTTGAATTATCAAAGATAAAAGAAGAAAGATTACAACTCAAAACGAGAGCTTTGATCAAAGTTGCTTTACTGGTGTTTTTTAATGACAAGCAGTCATAAGGGAGAAAATCTTTAATTTTTCTCCACCTTTGACCTTCTCAACAGGACTTTTTGACCACCTCCTCGTCATGTCTTGTGAATCAGACCCTTACATCTTCACCACCGACACCTTACCCAGCGACCTCCGCTTCCTCCCTCCTCTGGCCAACGGGCTGCTGGGATGGAGGGTGTACAACAGTATCATGCACATGGGTGGTGTTTATAATGGAGAAGGTGGGCGCTGTCACAGAGCAGATGTCCCCTGTCCCTTAGCTGTGAGGGTGGAGGTGGAGGAGCCAGCCCAGCACACCTACAGCCTGGACACTCACACAGGTGATATTTACTGTACAGTGTATTAACAGAACTTTAATACTGATGATCTTCTCCAGGCCAGTTTGTTAGGTTGTAGGATGAAAGCAGTTTTTCCTCCGAGCAATCGAAGTGAGGAAAAAATTGTGGCACTGCATTAAAAACGAACATAATCTGCAAGAAAAACAATTTCTTGGTTAAAATCTGAACCACCTACAGTTTCCCAGTGGACACAAAAAGTCAAACAAGTGTACTTAATGGAACAGCCGACAGCACAACTACAGTTGAAGACTCCAACCTTTGAAAGAAGATGGAGTCCAGTCATAGGCCTGATTGAATAAGATTTTTTTTCTCCATCTCTGTCTTGAGATTGTAGATTATTAAGTGTCTGTTAGGGCCCAGTCTCAGGAAGTGTTGTTATGATGTTTATTGTCTGTTAAATTCTGAAAATAAAAGTTAAAAAAAAAACAAAAAAAAAACATAATCTGTCAAGGTTATAACCATGTTTGTTGTTACATCTACAGTACAAGTTAGAATTCTACCACGCAAAGTTAAAGTATATCAACAACAGCCAGAAAGACTACCTGTTTCTCTGATCCAGAGCTCACTGCACTGATGCAAAGTGGGAAAGTGTGCTGTGGTCGCAGGAGTCGACATTTCAAATCGTAGGAAATCATGGGTGGTCTTGGAGGGGGAGGGCTGTTAGTGCCCATGGCATGGGCAACTTGCACATCTGTGAAAGCACCATTAATGCTGAAAGGTACAGTCAGGTTTTAGAGCAACATATACTGCCATCTAAGCAGCATCTTTTTCAGGGATGTCCCTGCATATTTCAGCAAAACAATGTTATGCCACATTCTGAACATTACTACAGTGTGGCTTCGTGGTAAAAAGAGTGCGAGGTGCTACACTGGCCTGCCTGCAGTCCAAACCTGTCTCCCCTTATAAATGTGTGACGCATCACGAAGAACAAGCAGCTGTGGAGACCTTACAATTGTTGAGCAAAAGAAATGGTATATCAAGCAACAATGGGAAAGAATTTCACCTTCAAAGCTTCAATAATCATTGTCCTTAGTTCCCAAACACTTATTAACAGAGGTAAACATGTCCCTGTCCCAGCTTTTTTGGAACTTGTTGTAGGCATTGACTTCAAAATTAATGACTGTTTGCAAAAAACTAACCAAAAAAACAATACAAGTTGATCAGTTTGAACATTAAATATCTTTCCATTTTAGTATATTCATTTGTATATAGGTTGAAAAGCATAAAAAGAATAGATTTTACACAATGTCTCAACTTCACTGTGATGTGGGTTTGTATAAACACCACAGGTCTTATTTTATAGTGTGCATGTCTTTTTTTTTTTGCCCCTTCCAGGTGTATTTTCCCACACCATGACCACAACGACTTTTACAGTGTCACAGTCTTTGTACTCACACCGATACTACCCCAACCTGATGGTGATGGAGGTTCTGTTGGCGCGTCAGGTCACAACAGAGGAACCAGTCACCATTCAGCTGGTCAGTTCATTCACACCTCAGAGCAAGGACATTGTTTTCCAGTCTGGACCTGATTACAGAAATGGAAGGTAAGCCTGAAAGAACAGAAACACTGAAAATCTTTTTTTGATGTCATTAAGTCCTAAATAATACTCTTTTTTCAGTCACATCCAAGGCAAGACGAAGAGTGCTGAGTTCCCTGGAGGTTCCTGCCCTGAAGTGCACCTGATCTGGACACCTGTACCCTCCTCTCTCACGCTGCAGCCAGGACAGGGCCAGGCTCGCTGGGGCTTCATCCTGGTCGTGGCCAACGGTCTAGAGGAAGCTAAGGCCGGCTTTGACGAGGGCCTGGATTTAATTGCAACTGGAGGCCTTCGTCCGTCTCATGAGAAGGCCTGGAAGGAACTGTGGCTGCAGAGCAAAGTGGAGGTGGTGGGGTCGGAGAGTCTCTGCAAAGCTCTGATTGGCTGCTTATTTTACCTCCTAAGTGCCTTCCCCTCCATACATGACACCTCCCGATCCTTTGGCGGGGTCAGTCCAGGAGGGCTGTCTAATGGTGGGGATGGTCAAGACTACTGGGGACATGTCTTCTGGGACCAGGTAAGAGATTTAGATTTGGACTTTGGACTCAACACATATTGGCTTTAGCTGCATTTCAGTCAGTTTTGCTCTCTGAAGTTTTAGTCAAGTTAAAGATGGTGAAAACATTAGAGGTCACTTTTAAACTAGATAGTTTCTCTATTTTCATTGACTTAATTAGCCAGACTGTTTAAGTAGTATAATTTTATCACACTGATATTAATGCACTATGTACATTTAAATAAATTAAAACCAGAACAACTACCTGACATTAGCATGCCTCTGCAAGGAATACAAACAGATCACAGTAAAATACAGTGACAGGTCAGGCTGAGGAGCTATGCTAATATTTATGACAGTAGGATTTGTGTACATTTTAAAAGTAAGGGTTGAGTATGAGTCCCACAGACCTTTAAAGTCCAAAATTTAGTCAATTCAGCCTTAATTCAGAGTGGACATTCGGGCAAAGTTTGAAGAGAATCCCTCAAAGCCATCATGAGATTTTTATTCACTTGGCATTAGGCTGAAGGACCTATACGTTTAACCTTTTGTGCCCAAAGTTTAAGGAATTCATCCCAAAGTTGGAGAGAAGATCAATGTAAAGTTTGACAGAAATAGCTGAGAGCATTCATGGGCAGGACTGCCCATAAGGGGGGAGAAAGGTAAAAGCTTTCTGGTGCCCAAAGACATTGAGAGGCCCCCGAAGACAAGCACCACATTTTCAGAAATCCTAAATTCTTATCATTATTTGCTGCCACTTAACAAAGCATTTTTTTCCTTGTTTCCTGAATCAAAATGCATTTTTTCCTGTTTATAACATGATTTGAGCCTTTGTTTTGTTGGGGGGGCTTGGCAAAGAACAATCTGTCAATTTATTGATAAAAGGGTCAGACAGTTTTTACAGTCTACCAAACTACATTCACTTATTAAAAAAACAGACAAGAGTTTGTTAGAGTTTTAAAGAAAGAAAGAAAGAAAGAAAGAAAGAAAAAAAATAGTCAACAGTTCTCTTCACTGTGCCACTCTGCTGTGACATTTATGTAGCTGGCGTGACTCTCTCTTCGCAGCTCACATCCCCTCAAGTGAAGGTACAGCAGGTGATGAAAACACAAGCAAATTCAGGTTTATCGCTTCAAACTGTATCAAACTGTGATGAAACAAACCAGAATATTCAATGGAAACAAGGCTCTTTTGAGATCCCGGACCCTGACCTTGACCTTGACTTTGTCCTGTGAAGACGAGGCTTCATTACTGTGACCTTTGAACTTTATAATCTATTTTATTCATTCTTGAGTCAGAATGAACTTTTGTGCAAAGGTTTGCTTCTTCACTTCTCCTTGTTGGAATACTTTCTTGGCAGGTTCAGTTTAATTCATATCAGTACCTTTATTGCCTCTCCTTTACTAACAAGTCTTTAATGCTGTAAACATAAATAATTTTATATTATTACAAAGATTATTTGTTTTTCATTTTGATGGGAAAATAAACATACAGTATTTAGTCAGTTGTTTAATTGTCCAACCTTAGACACTTCAGGTTATAGACCTATGTCATGCCACCATGTTTGGTCAGATAACTAGTTTTTGTCCTGTTTATTCCAACAAAGTTTTATGTCTCCTCCTAACATTTTGGTCTTTTCTTTTCTGGTTACATTTGTTTATTATCTTTTATTTTTAGCCAGTTTTTGTCTCTTTTAGGTAGTTAACAATAATTTTGGTTTTGTTTTGTTTTTTGGTTGACTTGAGTTGTATTATGTATCACACACTGACTCTGCTGTTCTGTTGCAGGACATCTGGATGTATCCTGGCATCGCCCTTTTCTACCCTCGGCTGGCTCGAGCTGTGCTGGAGTACAGAGTGGGAACAATTGATGGAGCAAAGGACAACGCCCAAAAGCAGGGCTACAAGGTATGATTATGAGGAGATAACACAGGTGTTACCATCATTACTCATCAGCCAAGTAGGTACAACCAAACAATGAGCCAAACACAACTTCCACTGAAGGCTGAAGGAGCAGATGGCCTTGTAATTTTCCCCTCTGTGATTTTCTGTCATAAGGCTTTAGTAAACCTCAAGGGTAAACACATGACGTGCAGTAATGTGGGTGTTTCACCAGAAATTTTTTTTGACCAAATATATTGAAAGAAAGATGTAGTGCAGAAGCCAAATTAAAGGTGACAAAGTTTTTGTTCAATGTTAGCTTATCTTAGGCCATTTTTACCCAACGTTTCACAAGAAACAGAAAGGTTTTTCCTTTTTGTTCTTTAACACGATCTGAGCCCACACGAAGACGCTAGAACAATTGAAAATGCTGTAGCATGCATTCCAGTCCAGTAGATGGCAATGTGGGTTTGCAGAGAAACAGCGGTGTCACAACACACATATGAAGAAGAAAAACTTTTCACAAACAACAATAGCAACTGGACGCACGAAGATGCAGGAGTTTCTTGTCTGGACAACAAATTTGTCTGGAAAGTTTTGTCTGGATAACAAACCCCGCAGCACACACGTTGCTCGGTAAACGGATGAAGCTATTGTTGTTTTTGGTATGTGCGTGTAGCTTCATGTAAAAGAGTACTGTGCAATGCTAAATGAAGCCAAGCTGCGATACATTTTCAAAATGCTCCACTCTGGACCCTGGTTTTAAAAGTTTGCAGATTCAGGAACTCCAGGCTCAGTTCTCATGTAAACAGAAGGCTAAAACGCTGTGAAAGCTCTCCATTTCGGGCTGAAAATGGAGCTGTGTAAACGGTCCCTTATTTGAAACTAAACTTAAACTTGAGGGAAACTGGAAGTCTTAGCTGCCTGTGGATATGACAGATGATTCATAACCAAGCTGCAACCTCTGATGTTAAGAAAAGAAGCCAAACTGAGGGGAAAATCAATTCCTTGGGTTTCTGCTTCAGGCTGACAGCAGAGGCACTGGCATCCACATACTAACACCATGTTTAAATGCACATTTTACAGTGTTAATGAACATTTTGATGTCCTAGTTCAAAATACAGTTGTGGTTGGATGAGTTCATGTTGTTATTGCCACAAACTAAACTGACACACAAGATTGGCTGCTCAATATTTTCCACTTGTCTATCTGGGAAGAGCCCATAGAAAGTGTTTGTAAACGGGCAGAACCTTTCAGAGCAAATCCGGCAGGTGATTTGATGATCACCCTGTCAATTATTTTTATCATGGGCTAATCAGATAATGCAGTAGGTGGGTGCTACTACAGCAGCATAAATTATCAAAAGTTAGACACTCTGTAGAACCAACTCTTGCCAAAACTTGTAGAAAGTGGAGCCAAAATATCCCTTCTATGGAGAATTGCTCCCAGTTTTGTTTTTCATGTAAAAAAGAAATATTGACCTGATCTGACAAAACTGCTACTGAAGCTTTTAGCATCTATGCTAATGTCTGTGTGAGCAGTCACTTCCTGCTGTCGTCTGGCTTGCAGCGTCCACCTCTTCCTGCTCTTAATGATGCTGTGTAGGCTGTGCTGTTTTGGGCCGCTCACAATCTTTGTAAATTGGAGCTTGGCAAATTGGATCTGCCCAATTATTGACATTGAATCAGGCTAATTCATATCCTGCACATGGTTATGTGAAACCTATACCCACAAATAGCTTCAAGAAACAGAATATCAGAAGTACATCAGTTCTTTATTCTTTAATAAAATTTCTAAAATGACATTATTACTCTAATAAATGACTTTGGGATGATATTAAATATTAAACTGCTATGACTTTAACATTTTGGTTATTATAGCACAAAAGCAGCTGGTTATAATTTAAAGCTGGCAATAGTATGGATTGTCTTTGTGTTTTATATTTTAACAATAACAGTGAAACCGTGCCTGATTTATGAACAAAAGATTTAATCTCTCCAGGGCCTGAAGTACCCCTGGGAGAGCGCTGTGTCTGGGAGGGAGGTGTGTCCTGAGGACATTTATGGAAAACAAGAGATTCACATTAATGGAGACGTCACCCTGGCCTTCCAACACTATCTCTACCTGACTGAGGTGACCTCATTTATCCCACACACTGCACATATTGTATTTCTCTGAGAGCTGATACTGACGGAGCTTTCTGTTGCAGGATCTGTCCATGTTTACAGAGGGCAGAGGCAGTGAGGTGATCTATGGTGTGGCTGATTATTGGGTCTCCAGAGTCACATGGAACCCTGGAGACCAGACTTACAATCTACTCGGTAACAGCGTTATTGGAAAATAGAAGCTTAGACAATTTTTACTGGGTTTTAAATGAATACAAGTTTAATTGCCTTTACAGGAAACATGTGTTATACCTCAGATAAAACCCACACCAAACTCTACAATAAAATTGAATTTCACTCTTATTTTTCCAAATTACTATGAATATAAATGTTTTTATTTTTTTTTCTTATGTTACAAATAAGTTTTTCATTAATAATAACAATAATGTCAGTGCATTTAAACTGAACAAGAATAAATATGGTAACTAGGATTTTTGTGAATATCTTTCAAAACTTGAATGACACATTTCTCTGATGGCCCTTTTTAGGTGTCATGCCCCCTGATGAGTACTATTACAATGTCAACAACTCTGTTTACACAAACACAGCAGCCAAATTCAGGTACTGGTATTTCAATATTCCCCTTCAAATCATATTAATCAATAAACACCATGAATAAGAAAAAGTTTCTCATGTGCCAGCTTACAGTTTGCTGTTGAGCTAGCCGCCCTCCTTGGGCATCCTGCGCCAAGTAAGTGGCAGGAAGTGGCAGAAAATCTCAAAATACCTTTTGATGAAGAATCCCAGTACCATCCTGAGTATGAAGGCTACACTAAAGGTTTGTTTTTGCTCTTTTTCTGCACAGGATGAAGTTAAAGGGACAGTTTAGGTTTGAAGTGGGGTTGCTCGAGGCCTATGGCAAAAGAAATACAATTTTCTGTAATAACTGATAACTTGGTCTGGATGGTAGCTGATACATAACAATTAATGGTGCCACCAAAAGCACGGTATCTACCTCACTTACAGGGTCAAAACCAACAAAAACCTACATTGGCTCGACTAGATGCTACAGTAAGACTCTTGACAGTATGTCACTTTTCCTCAACAAAGACCCTGTGTTTTGAACTATTTTGTGATACAGCATATGGGCTACATGCCACATGCTGCTCTAGACTCATCAGCTGTTCAGGTCCCCAGTTTTCACAAGAGCCAACAGACACTAACCTCACCAAAACTGTTAGTCATCTGCACAAGAGGATATCTTTATGAACTACACAAAGAAATTTTCCAGATGGAGTCACAAGTTGAAGGTGGATAGAAGAAACTGTTGTAGAAACTGAGACTGTGCTGGAGATGCATGAACTGTGAGCCCGTGAACCCAGAGGTCCATTGCTGTCACCAGTGAGACTTACAGGTATAAAAAATCTTCTCCTGATGTCCATATTAAAAACAACAAGCCAAAGTTGGTTACCATGTCAAGCAAATCTGTACTGGTACAATTTTTCCTGATTTACATAGGGGGATAAATACAGGAGCAAGTCATCCCCTAGATATTCAGGAGAGTTGAAATTTGTATCAGTTTGTGCTCTAGTGACCCCGAACTGGCCCCACTGCAGCACTTTGACCTGAACATCTGATGATATGTAGCCTCTATGTTACATTACAAAATTGTTCCAGTCACAGGGGCTATATCAAGGAAAAGAGTTATGCTGTCAAGAATCTTAACTATAGGGTCTTGTCAAGCCAACATGGTTGTTTATGAAGCTTTTCTGTTAAAGTTGGGTCATTACGATGATTAACGGCACCATTGACTGCTATGTATCAGCTAGCATCTTCTTTTGGGTGGATATGGTCAGTGGCTTTATTAGCATTTATATTTACTGGTGCCATGGGTCTTGTGTGACTCAAACTATCCCTTTAAGTGTTTCTTTAAATGAAGTTGGCATGTCTCTTGCTCTCAGGTCATCCGGTGAAACAGGCAGATGCAGTTATGTTGGGTTACCCTCTTGGATTACAGATGTCCCTGGAGGTCAGAAAAAATGACCTAGAAGTGTATGAGCCCGTAACAGACCCTCATGGTCCAGCTATGACATGGGTAAGACTCAGAGTAATTTAAACTAAATGAAAGTGTTTTAGTCAGCAGGCAGGTGTGGATCAAAACAGAGTTAACAAGAGTACACACAGTAAAAATATTTACTGCTGTAATCGCCACAACATGTTTCCACTAATGCTTTAACTTTCCATTTGAAGGGTATGTTTGCAATCGGCTGGCTGGAGCTGGGTGATGCAGAGAAAGCTTATGGTTTACTTGAAAAGTGTTTCAGCAACATCCAAGGACCTTTTCAGGTATCTCTTTGACCCACAAACACACAAACTTGTACATACCTTTTAACTACGTACAAATCTCTTTTCCACTGAAACTGGGATGCTCCTGGGACCTTTCCTTTTTACGCTCCATAAGGGTTTGGGAACTGAGGACATTATTGGTCATTTCATCATTGAATTCATTACCATTCTTGCTCGATGTCAACTGCAGTTGCACAACAGTCCATGGTCTTTGTTGCTGAATTTTGTGCTTCATACTGGGCCACACACTTTTAGTTGGGCACAGGTCTGGACTGCAAATGGACCAGTCTATGACCTGCACTCTTTTACTACGAAGCCTTACTATTGTAACAAAAGTGCAGTGTCATGTGCGTACCTTTAAGCATTAATGCTGCCTTCATAGATGAGCAAGTTACCCATGCCACGGGCACTGACACACCCCATACCATCACAGATTATGGTTTTGTAACTTTATGCTGATAACAGTTTTGATGGTCCTTTCCCTCTGTAGCCTGGCCTTCAGATGTGGACTCATCAACCACAACACACTTTAACACTTTGCGTCAGTCCACCTCGAATGCGTTCGGTCCAGAGAAGCCGGCAGCATTTCTGGGTGTTGTTGATATATGACTTTTGCTTTGCATATGACCATCCTTCACAGAATGATGTTGGTTTTTAATACAGTGCTGCCTGAGGGATCAAAAGTCACTGCCATTCAGTGTTGGTTTTCAGCCTTGGCGCCTATGCACAGAGATTTTTCAAATTCTCTGAATCTTCTGATGATATTATGCACTGTAGATCCTTAGAATCCTTGAATTCCTGGCAATTTTATGTAACAAGAATTGTTCTATTTGCTCAAGCAGTTGTTCACAAAATGGTGAACCTTACTCTATCATTGTTTGTGAAAGACTAAACTTTTTGGGGATTCTCCTATTATATCAAAAACCTTTCTATTTAACCTGCTCACCTGTGGAGAGGTCCAAACAGGTGTTTTGATAATTTCTCAATTTTCCAGTCTTTTGTTGTCTCTGTCCCAACTTTTTTAGAACATGTTGCAGGCATTAAATTCAAAAGGGGTGAATATTTGCAACAAAAAAAAAATTGCGATGTTAATCAGTTTGAATGTTAAATACTTTTTCTTTAAAGTGTATTCAGTTGATATGTCAAAATGGATTTGCAAATCATTGTATTCTGTTTTTATCTACATTTTACACAGCGTCCCAGCTTCATTTGAACTGGGGTTTGTGTGTACTCAGCGATTGCATGATGTGATGATTACCTCCCCTCCTCAGGTATGGAGTGAATCATCAGATGGATCTGGAGCTGTCAACTTTCTCACGGGCATGGGAGGATTCCTGCAAGCTGTGCTGTTTGGTTACACAGGCTTCAGGTCAGAGAGAAGTAAAACAGCTTCAAATGAGCACAGTGTGTTTTCTGTGATATAAACATTTATCTGAAATGATTTTTTTTATTTGTAGAATTCAGAAGGATTGCCTGGCCTTCAATCCAATTCTTCCCAATGACATTTCTGAGCTGTGTGTCCGTGGTGTAAACTACCTGGGCAGTCAGATGGACTGGCTGCTGAGAAAAGATGAAACTTGCATCATACTGAGGGAGCAGGAGAGCACAGCTGGCAAAACTACGATCAGGGATCTACACGTCATCCTGAAGGCATCAGGAACTAAGATCCCACTCATCCCAGGTATGATACCATGCTGCTCGGTGGTGTATTTAAGTTAGAGCATGATTTATTTATATTCAGACATTATAGTCAAAAAGAATTAAATTAAATCTTCTTAAATTAACAGCTCCAAGACAGACAAGCAAACTAAACAACCAAATTAAATAGCTGATAGTTGTTGCCAGCAGCAAACCTACTGACTGGTTGAGTCATGATAATGCATGAATTGTTTAGTCCGACCTCGGCATAGATTATGGAAATGGTTAGATAATGTCATTGATACTTCATTATCACATTCAGTATGAGATGCTTAGTTGTGTATTGATCTAAAGGGATTGATACCATCCAACAAGCTTTTTTGAAGAATGCACATTTTACAATCTCCTTTTTACTCTCTGATTTTTCCTTTTTTTATATCTTTCTTATTTTTCCCAGGTCAACCAGTAACTTTTCCACGAGAGGCTGGATGTGTTTGTAAAACAGCTTCATCATCTTCCTGTTGGCCTCTCTGAAACAAGATCCATGATCATCTTTATCACCTCATGTACATAGAAGAAAATAAGTGTCCTCAAGCTTTTCTAAGCTGCAGCTCCTAGTAAAATAGGCCACATGTAAGCATAGAAATGATTGTGAGAAAGGTCAGTATCCCTTGAAGTTAGTTTGCATGTCCAAAGCATAGAGGCTGGTGACAACAAAGTGGGTGCTGAGGCCCAAAACTAGCCTGTTGTTCCTTTCCCTTATGTCATTCTACCCTCCTTTTCTCCCCCAGTTTCTTACTTTAGGCACTCTCATATCTGACTGAGCTCTACTTCTTCAAAATGAAACAAAACATACTTGTAGACTGTTTTTATTGATTTGATTAAAAGAAACATGCAAAATCCCATTCATGTGCTTTTCTGACTCATCTTCAAAACAATTAGACTTCCCTCTGGCCGGGACACCTCCAGAATCACATGATTTTTTTTATTGGAGGTTACTTGTAAAGCCTCTTTTTTAAGCTAGACTCCTCGGGACAATGTTGATTTCTGTTGACAAATCAGGAGTTATTATTACTTTGCTTATCTTTCCTTAACATTACATGTGTTTGTAATTCTTATGGATTCAAAACTGATATTTAACTTTGTGGCACCCACCTTTCTGGGCAGCAGGGGCAGGGGAATATGAAAAAATGTATCTTGTATATAATCTTAAGTAAACTTCTTTGCATTTGTAGGTAATAAGATGCACTGATTTTAGCCTCCTCTCAATGCATTTTAATATACCTTTTTGCAAAACCAGAAACTAATGGTCCTTTTCCACGAGCACGCCTCGGCCCTACTCGATTTGCAGCGTGTTTCCACTGACCTGGTACCTCCTAAAACAAGCTAGTTTTAGTACCTACTCCACTCTGGTTCCAACCAAGCCGAGTCTATACTCAAAGATGACGTCACAGACTCCGGCTACTGATTGGTCAGACAATGTTGTCATCAGGTGTCATGAGCGCGACGCCCAAAACAAGACAGGACATAAGAGGGCGAGAGCCACCCGCCATTTTTAAACAACAACTGCAAAGCTGTGTTCGAAATCGTCCACTCATTCACCCACTCACTATCCCCTATCTAGTGTAAATGAAATAGTGGACTACATAGGGAATGACCAAACAACATTTCGGACACTACAATGAAATTTTCTAAACATCGTAGCATCAGTAGATGAGCTGGATATTCTTGTGACGGAAGTGGGTGCACCAAAAACCAGGCACTCGGGAGGATAAGTAGCAAATTTTTAAGCCGTTTACAGCCGCTAAAAGACGTAAAAGAGCTATGCTACGAACATGTTAAAGATACTTTAACGTTTTTTTTACATTCATGAATGAGAGCAGCACCTAACGGCCTTCCTTCTCTTCTTCTTCTTCAATGTAAAAGCACGACCCCATTGCATTGTGGTATACGGGAGTACAATATAGGGTACATCGTATGTACACTCACTTTTGATGTGCATTGTGGGTATTTTGTAGTGCGCTATATAGTGAATGAAATTAACTGCTAAGAATTTGAACAACAATACAAAATGGCAAACACACTATATAGTGCACTATATCCATGATAGTGAGCGATTTCGAACACAGCTCAAGAATGTCCCGTCAAGTTTCTCCATGGTCCAACGATGAGGTCCAGGCCTTTTTGGGTTTGGTGGCCGAGGACAGGGAGCTGGACGGAGCCACAAGTAATGCGCTCAAAATGACGTGGAAGAGGTGTCGTTCAGCTGTTTTATGGCGACCCCGCCCCCCAGTGGTCAAAGAACCGGGCTCGTGGAAAACCATCACAAAACTAGTAGAGTACAGTCGGGCCGAGGTGTACTTGTGGAAAAAGGGCCATAAATCTCAAAGAATCCACTGCACGGGGGTTTGTTTACATCTGCCGTCCTGTGGCAATGGGCGAGGAGGGGGTCTCGTGATAATTCAACCCGAAAAATGGAAAGTGCTGCTGGTCTCCCCCTCCCCTCAGGTTTAAAGTCTGGGTGTCATCCTTGATAGCAGTCTGTCCTTCCTACATTAATAACATCACCTAGTCTGCCTACTTCCACCTTTGCAATATCAACCATCTCCGCCCCTCCCTCACTCCTCACAGTGCCTCCATTTTGGTCCACGGCCTCTTCACCTCCCATTTAGATTACTGTAACGCTCTCCTCTTCAGCCTCCCACAAAAGTCCCTCTATAAACTTCAACTTGTTCAGAACTCAGCTGCCCATATCATCACAAGAACTCCCCCCCATCATCCCTAGCTCCGGAACTCTCTCCCACCTGACCTCAGAAACTTGAACTCTTTGTCCCTTTTCAAATCCGGGCTCAAAATCCACCTGTTCAGGTCTGCATACCCCATTCAACAATAATGTACCACCTCTTCTCCCCCACACCATTTTCTGTTGTGTTTTGATGACTTTACTGTTGATTTTGTTGTAGTTTTTTCTAATCTTGCACAATGTCCTTGAGTGTTGTGAAAGGTGCTTTTAAATAAAATGTAGTATCATTATCAAATACATTCAAATTAACACTATACAGTCAGTTCAGGCTCACGTTCGGTGTGAGCTTGTTATTGCTGGTTTAGCTATAGTTTGTAGTGTTGACCATATGTTTGTGAGTCTAGTGCGTGATGTTGTAACATTGTAAGATGCTAGTTCTGGGGCATCATACTACCATAGCCTGACACTTCAGACGGACTGCTAAACATATGCACTATGTTTAACAGTCCATCTGGGCATCCCATGGAAAGTGATTGGGAAGAGAAGAACATTAAAAAAGAAGGTAACAGTATAAATGCTTTGTCTGTCACATTGATTCTGGGATGACCAGACACTTCTTGCTTTCTGAAAAAATAAAACCTCTCTCAGAGTAACAACCTCTTTGTTCTCAAAAGGATGTTGAAAAGCTCAGAGACATCCTGAATGGGAATTTGAAGCTTTGCCAGATGGATCTTCGTGACAGACATGGAATCTGGCTAATTCAGCTGCATTGGTTAACAGGCCCGGCCAGTGAGCAGGTTTTAGTCCAGGGTTACAGAGCCCATGTCCTGCTGTTCACCTCATGTCTTGGGTGCCTCTTGAGCATGGATTTGACCTAAGATGAAAAAAAGAAAAATTTTGTCTCAGATTATCGATACAGCTCTTTCCTCTCCCCTTTGGAAATGCTTGGATCTCAGGAGTGTGTGGAGACTACGGGAGGCTATGATACTGAGATATTGAGCTTTGCACTGCTTGGCTGCCCAAACAATGTCTGCAGAGAGAGAAGGGGTTACAGGAGGTGGAGTGAACTTTCAAAATAGTAATGGCGTTTGCCTGTGATAAGCAGGAAACACACATGCAGGTGCAGGCCACATTACATAATAAAACCAGTAAGTAAAATAAATAAGCACTTTAAGGCGCTTTTTTAATGAGGCATAGCACATTTCTTCATGAACTGGGAGAAAGGATCCATGTTCTACTGTTCCCCAAACCTCTTCTAAAATGTCTAAAACAGAAGATATCTGTTTTTGCAATAGAGTACATGTGACCTTTATAGGTTTTTCACTTGACATTTCAGGGGATAAAAATGTTTCCTTCATTACTCTAAGACTAGGGAAATTTGGAGCAAAAATACACAAAATCACAGAGGTCAACATAATAATGTTTAGTGTTGATTTATTTTACCAAAAGCCAGAATGTGCTGAAATTAGAAACAATTTGGGGCCCAAAATGACTCTGTTGAGCTGGGTCAAACATGGATCACCAAAAGTGTCTACTTCCCATCACTTTTTTAATCAATATTTTATACCATGAAACTGTGTTACCTCTCAACAGTCAAAAAGACTAAAAGACAATGTGTTTCTCTTTACTGACACAAAATATATAATTCCCTCCAACGCCCATTGTCGTTGCACTTGCGAGTCTCTAAAACAGATATTTTGGTCGTTTCATGGCATGTTCACACAAGAAAATATAAAGCCTCTGCCACTCAGGATGGATGTATGCCGTGGGAGGAGAGGAGACCTCAGACATCCGTCCATTGGATAATTTAAACCCCGAGCGCCTCTGCTCCACCCTGAATTTCCGTTGGGTTTGCTTCATTTGTTTCTCACGTCGACCGTTCGAGTACTTCGTGTGCCCGCAAATGATCAGATGAAGAGGCTCCGCCCCTTCGTTCGCCGACAAACAACAAACCTAACAACCCCTTGTACACGTCACGACGGTGAAGGTTTGGATTGGCCGTTGGGGTTTTGAACAGGCCAACGGTTTCAGCGGGGAGGTTTGCAGTTACCGTCCGGGAAATTCAGATCGAGAGGCGTACATGAGCTGTGGAGGACAGTTTAAATTCCTCCATTTCTAAGACGTAATCACCCTCGGCAGTATGCGATAAATTTGGCCATAATATAACCAAAGCAACGACAGTGGGATTTTCTTCTCAGAAACTCGGAAAACAAAGGTAACGTTTATCATTTTATTTTACATACACATAGCGCTAGCTATATTATCACGCAAGCTAAAGGCTAATGCTGTAACGTTAGCAATGTGACGTCAATATATTGCATTACTAAGTTATAATTCTGTCAGCCTCAGCTCTACGAACATTTTTCCCATCACTACAATTGTGATTGGGTGTTCGTCCTGTATTATTGATCGAATTGCTAAGCTAAGTTAGCCTGTGGACGTCGACCTACTGATCTCATATGGTGTTGTCAACTACTCTGTTCCTGCTGCTGTGAACTCCTGACAGGCCTACACTTATGGTTTTACTGGGATGACACAATCACGAAAATATCAAAATAGTTTACCATAAATCAGAATATAACGCCTGAAAACATGTTAGCCAAAGACCATCGATAGATATGTAACTCTACAAGGATGTTTACACGTTGTCTGCAGACATTTCCTGTTTATATCTGTGAACAAAGCCAGGCTCTGTCCGAACTATCTATAGCAGGCAATTTTGTTCACACCTTCTAAGCGATGAGAAATACTTTGCCCATATTTTAACAATCTGTAAGGATGCACCATGACTGAAAACAGTCGTTTTAGTCGATACCTAGATGCACGTTGTCTTGTAAAAGCTTTTCAGACCCTGTCTTGTTTTAGACTCCACCAGATTTTTAACTACTTTGTTTTCAGATCCGACAAAGAATTCATCATTCAAGTATATATTGCATATTCATTTCTGATTCGTTGTATCATTAACATTTTTGAATGCATGATGAAAACATTTAGAAATACACTGTAACTATCAAAATAAGCTTCATCTGCGATTTATACAGTCAAAAACTAAACTACTACAACCTTCTGACACACACCACAGTAGATGTGGCCCTATTGTTGTATCCTATCATTTCAAACAAGAAATAACACTTTTGGAACAGCTGGTTTTGTTTTTGACACACTTGCTCAGCGTGATTCCTTCAGAGAGTCCTGAGAAACCACTGATAATAACACAAAAACACACACACACTTAAAGGTGTGAAACAAAAACAGATGTAGCTCCTATCAAAAGGCGAAGCCCTCCAAACTTAAATCTAAAACTTCACCTGATCACACTCTGTTTGTGCTCAGAACTCCACAAATGTATGTATTTCCCATTCTAGTAAACATGGCTGATATGACAGCTGGGAAAAATTCAACAGTTTGTATCAGCTGGGCTTGTTCAACAGCTGAGTTTTCTTAAGTTATTGTATGCCAGTATTGTATCTTGTTGACATAAAAGGAATCTATAACAACTGACTTGACATTGATGTCATATTTTTTAATATTTAATAGTGTATACATTTTTTTTTAAATCCAGAGGGTGCATTGGTGTTTCGGCAGAATTAATCAAATACTGTTCATATATATTTTTTTATCTTCTTACACATGTAGAGTAAATTAAAGTCTATGTGTCACAATAACCTCTTGCACATTTATGACAGCCTCTTTTGTGTCACTTTAAATAACAGTAATGTTTGGATTTACAGCAACAAGTGCCTAGTTATTTCATTGAAAAGATATGTAATGATTTCTTTATGCTTTTCCAAGAGGCTAACTAGAGGGATGCACAATATTAGCAGCATGAATTTGATATTATGAAAGTGGAATATTAGTATTGGCAGATAAAAGCTTTTCTTCAGATGTTTACAGACATTATTTTAGCCACGCACATTAGCCATATATACCAAATATCTGTTGTAATGCCCAAAGAATGTAGAGGTGCGGCACAATGCTTAACTCTATTGTTGCTTAATATTTATATTTATGAAATCCTATTGTCTTCATTTGAGAAGGAAATGTTGTTTTCCATGGTTGACAACTGTTTCTAACACAGTATGCTGCCACATAAAGTAGAACAGGTATTTCTAGGAAAAGAGATACTCCGTACTCTTACAAAAATATTTGCCTCAGTAATTCTATTTCAGCAATGTTGAGTGCCAGCAAAATTCCAATTTGATCTGCAGGTCAAATATACTAAAAGGATATAACAATTTAAAAAAAAAAAAACCTGCACACTAACTGTCCATTCGACATCTGTGGTAATATTCTGAATGTGTTTTCACTCCTCATCTGTGGTCGTCTTGACCATGACCTCAATTAATGTTATTTTTTTCCCCTCTCAGGCTGTCATCATGAATTCCGTCTTGTCATCCGTTCGATCCCTCATGCAAATGTTCGATGGCAAAACCAAGGACTTCATCAGAGACATTGAAGATGTCGACATGGTTTGGCTTGAGGAGATCCAACAGGAAGCCGTTAGGATGTTCTCGAGGTGAGCAAGTAAAGCAATAGTCAAGTTTTGCCTTCATGCCTGTTAGTATTTTGTTTACCATTGTTTCCTTTTTGATTGTGTGCATGTTTTTTGCCAAGGACTAACTTATTATTATTTTATTATCTTATTTTTTATTTGCAGAGATTTTAATGCTGAACCAGAATTAATGCCCAAAACACCATCACAGAAGAAGAATAGTCGGAGGAAACGTGTGTCTGTAGGACGTCAGGAGGAGAACCAAGCCAGGCGAAGGTGAGTTGCTGTTCTCATTTCTATTTGCGTTGTTATTCTGGATAAGCTCAGTGTTAATCTTCAATTTAAACTGTCTAATTGGAATTTTTGATCTAGGTTTTCAAGGGGAAGTCGCGGCAACCTCCGCCGCTCCTCCATCAAATCACTGAATTTCATAGCTGAAGAACAAGCCGCTTCTGAAGCCTCAACCTCCGAGACCAACACCACCACACAGCCCAAGCGTGCCACACGCAAAAACAAGCAAACAAAGCCTGAGGTGACACAGGATCTAAGCCTGTCGCCTCCTCGCAGCTCTAAAGTTGAGGAGACAGAAAATAAGAAGCCTAAGCCAGTGGAGAATGTAGAGACAGACCAAAACGACACTGCTGAAGATGTGCCAGACAGCGTACCAAGTTTTGTTCCGTCTCCTCCCAAAAAGCCTCTCCCAGAGCTTGTTGTCAAAATCTCATCAGCAGAGCGATTGTCTGCAGAGCTTGCTAAAAAGTCGGAGTCCTCTCCTGGCCGAACTGCTGCAAAGATGGCGATAGCGGACACTTCTCAAAGCTCAAGGCGGAGCTCTGTGCGGTGCTCCCTAAAAGTCCGGCACTCTCTGGCCGGTCTGCGGCACAGCATGACTCAGGAGGCTGTCCGCCGCGCCTCACGCCGCTCCATGCTCAAAAAGAAGGCAGCACGTATGATGAACTCTACATGCAACAGTAACGCTGACGGTGAGAAACGAGCTTTGCTATGCTTACACACTGTTTAAATAGTTCGCGGGAAGAAATGTGTGATAGGAGAATCTTAAGCTCCTGCGAAACACTTCGTCATGAAAGTTTCCAGGTAAGATTAACGTAACACCTAGACAAGCTCCTGACTGCTTGTTCAAGGTCAAATGTGACAGGAAGCTTTCTTGTTAGCCAGCAGAGAGGGGGTAATGTAAAGGGGTGAGCTGGACATTTTTAAAGTGGTATCCGGGTACTAAACTTTGCTATTGGTCTTCACACATACACCTCATCCACATAACATAAAAAATCAGTTTTCTTCTATATGTGTTTGAAGTTGTGAAGAATTGGAGACATATACCCCTTTCAGACTGGCCAGAAAACCCATGTAAACCCGGTTTCTGCCAGCAGTTTGAACGGGTTTTAATAAGTCGACTGACCCTACAAGCGTCACAGGTTTTTGGGGGGTTTGTGTTCAGTCTTTCTCAGTTGTCTTTAAGTTAGTGTTTCAGTCATTTTTTTCAGTGGTACAGGAGCAGCATGTAGTTGTCACAGGCCTAGAGCACCCTCCCACAGCTGTAGACGGGAATGTTTGCTCCTTGCTTCATGTCATTCAGTATGAATTAAAATTCAAAAACATGTTAAATTGTAGATATTTTGCTAAACAAGTCGTAGGACCAGCCAAACAATGAAAAATAGTGTGACTTAAAGTTCAGAAAATACTTTATTTTCCTCACCTGAATCACACTGTCTGCTAAACTTCATTACTTGAGCTGTTTAAGCTGCAATATTTCAAACTGCGTAAGAAAAAAAATCCATGGCTGCTGAATCGGTGAAGTAAGATAAAGAGGGACACCTCTTACTCACTACTGAACTACTCTTCTGACATCTTGAATGTAGAAATAAAACAATAGAGAGTGGAGCAGGAATGACACACAGCAACTAATTAGCATTAAGCACTTCCAGGTTACCAAAGCAGAAACCACAGAGAAAGCCCACTCAGTAGATAATTCAAGTTTGGTTCATGATTACAAATGCATACTGGATTTAAGCTATTTAATCTTAAGTTGTACAATGCACTGATATTGCCTTTTAGCTTAAATGCGTTGTTGTGTTTTGAAGAGCATTTTAAACTGCAAGCGTTTGATCATTTTAATTGTCAATTCCTCATACACCAGGATACTCTAAAGAGACAGGTAATGTGTGACATACACCGGAAATATTAGAACTGCCTCTGAGTCAACCCACTGTATTGTTGTTCCAAAGAATCTAAGTAATAAGTTCTTGCTTTCGCCTGTTACGTTTGAGCTTAAAAAAATCCCGTCAGAAGTTAGTAAATGTTAGATTTATTTGTCAACATTGACATATTAATGAAACTATTAAAGTTTACTGTTTTTTTGTTTGTTTGTTTTCTTTATTGTCATCAGCAACGATCCAATACAGTGAAAACATCTCACAGGCTTTAAGGTGATAGAACCAGCACAGCGCTAACTCTCGAGTTGGCCTACAAAAATTCAACCCTTTGCCTCTATGGTCCATCTTCTGCAGTCAGTAAATCACATTGTCCACATAGTGAACCTGCACTTAAATGCAAAGTTACCTTTTAAAGATGGCCACATTGGGCTATTGTGTTACATCTATGCTGGTGCAGAGCTTTGGGGGCTGAGGTCGTAGATGTGTTTTGATGTAAAGTTAAATATTTGCATTTTGTACGTGCGCATCGAGGCATCTATGTCAATGCAGAGCAGTGGGAACCTTGGTTGTAGATCTGACAGAAGTATTAATCTGGCTCTTTGAAACCTTCATTTTTCCTGATCAATGACATTGCTACATATTACAAAAATTTTGTTTTGACAACAATGTTTGGATACATTTATTAATCATGATTACAGAATAATGTCTCTTTGGTATAGGACTTAAAGTCACAGAGGTTTAACCCCCTGGATTATAATCATTTTGTGTATTACCATACTGTTCAGTAAGCAACGATATGGTAATGACATGGGCTACAGAGTTATATATGAACATCAAGCCTACAGTGTTGAAAATATACATAAATACTAAGTATAGGGGTAGCCAACAGGATTCCCATGAGCACCTAGTAGCCTTAAGGAGCCTCTGAGGTGCCTACAGAGCCACTAGTATCTATGTTTAGCCAGTAAATCACACCTATATCAGTAAAAAAAAAACATATTTATTTAATATACATGCGTATATTTTAAATAGTTTACTTTAAACGGTGGTCTCTGCAAATGAACAAAAATAAATCACGTAAATTGCTGTTCTTAACATTTAAGTTTTATGTACATTAAATCATTAAAGATCCAATCAAGTATAATATTCTCAGATTATTTCTTCATCATGAGGAATAATTATTGGCATTTGCAGTAAAAGTAAGCATTCAGTGTGACATGTAGTCTCCTAAATTTACAATAGGAATTACTTTGATGCAATCTATGCACATTTAGATCAGTCAAAAATATCAAATCTAGGGGGTGTTGGTTTGGTAGAGTGGTTAGCAACCAGGCACGTCCCATGTACTTGCTTCTGCCGGTCTGGATTCCAATCCTGCTTGTGACCAGTTTGAAGAGTGTCTTCCTCTACTCTCTCACCCCCCTTTCACAAGCCTATCCACCATCTCTCTCCTATCAATAAAGGCACAAAATGCCCCAAAAAATACATTTAAAAAATCGAATCTATCACGTAGCTCTCTGTCATACTCCTTTTTTTTTGGTAGCTCTCCGACCCAGAAATGTAGGCAATCCCTCACTCAGTATCCACGTTTTTGGATTAATCCGTCCATGCAGGAAAATCTTTTGTGCCCCTATTGCACTAAAGTATTTACAAGCCACAGAAAGGACACAGAGTTTTTTAATTTATAAATCTTGCAGAATATGTACATATTTGTTTCTGTTCACTTTTTTTTTTTTAATGTATTTTTTGGGCATTTTGTTCCTTTATTGATGGGAGAGAGACAGTGGATAGACTTGTGAAAGGGGGAGAGAGAGTAGGGGAAGACACTCTGCAAACTGGTCACAGGCGGGATTTGAACCTGGACCGGCAGAAGCAAGTACATGGGGTGCCTGGTTGCTAACCACTCCGCCAAACCAGCACCCCTCTGTTCACATTTTTAAAAATGCTGAGAACTAAACTTTAGTGTCAAATGTCCTGTTTTAGAATCCCAAATACCCCTTACCTGACCTTGTGTTTCGACATTTTTTCACATTTCAATTTTAACTTGGCTAACAATGTCATAAATGTCTTAGTGTAGGGTTCCATTTGGATCTTTTGCAGTTTATAGGGAAATAAATATAGTTGCTCAGGTCAGTAACTTGAAAAATAGTCTTTAGACATGAACATTAATAAGTCGTTAACGCCTTCATCATGGCAGTCTTCTGAATATAATTGTTTTTTTTCTGTGTGTAGATGAGTCTTGCTTGGAAGAGGAGGAAGACAAGGAGAGGTACGTGTCATTTTCATGTGTGGATGTTTCTGTATGATTAAAGATTCAATATTTAGGTCTGTTTGTACTCACATTTATTGACCGTCTGCTTTAGAGCATCAGAACCTGTAACAGCAGAGTCTGAGGATAATTCTACACCCGAGGATTCTCCTGAGGTATGACTCTTTGCTGCAGTTATTGCTATGGTGCTCTTTGTTTACACATCAGCTTAAGTCTTTCTCACGTCACATGTTTTTAAAACACAGATCCAGACTGAGCCTGTGCAGCGAGCTATTGGACGCGTCACTCGTTCTGTGGCTGCAAATTCGCCCAAACTGGCGCCTCCGTCGCTTTATACTGCTGAGCTTAGCGTGAGCACTCCCACCAAAAAATCAGGTTTGAAACTCCAAATTTTATCATTCATTGTTTAGGATTTTGTTACTGTTTTGTTGTTTGGGTTTCATTTTTTGTGTACTGAATGTGAAATGTGTTTGTATTTCAGTTGTTACTGAGAAGGAACAGCCTTCAAAGTCAGGTCGTGGGTGAGTGTTTAGAGTTTCCCCTAAACTTCAGATGTCTGTTACATTGAAAGACAAATTAATGTTGTAAGACTTTTCAAAAAGATGTTGTCTCTATCTCCTCAGGTCACGCCAGAGTACCAAACGTAAAGCTCCAGATACTGCAGAGGGAAGTCCCACAAAGAGGTTCTCTCCTCCCAAAAAAAGTCAAAGTGTACGTTCTAAAGCCCTCACTTTCTGTTGCGTTCTCATGTTTTACTGCTTTTTAACAAGTTACCTCTGGTCCACATTATCCTGAACAGGTTTGAGAATTGATATCTCTATAGTCCACTAAGATAATTGCCTGTTTATTAGCTCATCTGTTCCAGCTCTGCTCACAGCAGGCTGCTGTTGTGAGCAGAAGTGGATGTTACTCCAGTTTTATCGACTTTGCTCTTATTTTCATGGTGACTAGACTTTCAGGGACATGTTCCTTTCATTGGAGCCTGCTGTGGGCTGAACCGAGGTCTGGTTCTGGAGGGGGCACATCCCCACATGACATTATTAGGATACTCCTGTTTTAATATGTGACTTTTTCAGTTTTGAAGCTGAAAATACAAGAATATATTTTAATTGGATTTTTAATTAAACCTTTAATTTTGTATGTCTCATTTTTTTAAATTAAAAAACAGGCAATCAGACCCAACATGAAGTCTTTCCTCCACACTGTACAGAAGAATCAAATGCTGATGATGACTCCAAGTTCCCTCGGCCGGACTGGCGTCATCAAGTCCTTCATCAAACACACCACTCCTATAAAGACAGATTTTAAGGTATGTTCTACATTTACCTCAATGCAAACAATACATTTCAGCCACTGGCAAAAGTTACACCAAGAACTTTTTACCATCAGCAAACTTCTGCTAAATGGTTTTTTTTTAAAGGGATACATGTTGTACATCCCTTTTTTAGCAGATGTGGAAATCTATTGTCATAGTGTCATTAAACTGGGTTTGTGCTGTTCAAAGTAAAAGCCCAGATCAGCATTTATGCAGAAAACAACCCTCTAGATTGTGAACAGTGTTTTTAGACTTGAGATTTCACAGGTCTGTAACAATGCCTTTCTGAATTTTTGCCATATCGTGTACATGTTCTTTTAAAAATCAAAGAAAATAAAAGATATATAGTCATCCTTTTGATCTTCATGATATTCAAGAAATGGAGCTCTGGTAGCAGAGAAGCAGACATTATCATACACTGTAACAGTCATGCATCAACATTGTTTAAACAACAAATGAATTTGATCAGATTTAATCAGCTTCATTTGAACAGCTGTAAACAGCTTTGATTTTCGGCTCTTTCTGGACACAGTAGATAGCCAGGTATTGTGTACTCAGTAGAAATGATGCAGTTAAAGGGCAAGAAAGTAAAACAGAACTATAGATGGGAAAAGTCTTTGCACTGTTAAACTCCCAATGGGCATTTCTATCAAGGGCCGGTGGCCACAACCTCAATCAGTGTTAAACTTTCTGGGTTTAGACAGTTCACTCTTGTTTCTCTCACTAGAGGGTGTCATTGATTGTTTGCTGGGTTCGGTTAATATTATCTTTTATCTTCTGCTATTGACACAGTGTCCGTCAAAGTTCCACCTTTTATTGTCATTTAGTGGTCAGTGAAGGATGATCAACTTTATAAGTGTGGTGATATTTCAAAAGTTGAATTGTTCAGGCAGGTAGTTCTGTGAGCTGAGTGAGAAAGTTCACACTGAGGCTGTTTTCTACTCAGAAAGCACAAACTACGTTGAGTTTTAATTTAAAATGGACCCTGCAGTGGCATAAGAAGGTATCTCCTGACAGGATGTTTTCTTTCTCTTCCTTCTCCAGTTGAGTGTTGGTACCGTGGTAAGTGCGCCATCTTCTATGTGGGCATTCTGTGGTGTCTTCTATCTCCTTATAAAGCTCAACTGGATGCATATTCATTTACCACAAACCCACCTGAAAGCCTCTTTCACATTTTACAAATTAGACATTGACGGTCTGGCATTTCTGATATTGAGGAGATTAAATAATAGTGCAAACTGGCTGATACCAAGAGCTATAGAGGGTGATTTATTTACAACCTGTTTTGGCTGTAGTGAGAGAAGGAGCTCACAAGATCAGAAAAAGGATCAGGCTCTAATGTTACCATTTTATTTAGAGGATATTTAAGAATTAGATCTTCAGTACAGTGATTGATTTCTGACAATTTTCAGTCTCCATGGTGAAAGGGGCTCCTGTATGTCTACTACCACCTCTGCTACACACCAAAGCTGCACTTGTTGAATGGTGATTCTTTCCACATGGGTCACTAATGCTTCCCTCTTCATCCCATTAATGTCACAATCTTACAAATCATTCAAAACAGCTTTAATAACCCCACTGTTTACTTTGATACAAAATGATAATGGGAGCAGATATTGCCCTTTTAATCAGCAGCCATGTCACTGTTTTGATTGTTCTAATCACTTGTCAGTTTGTGCCAGTAATTTATTGTTCACCTTGTAAAAGGGGAATACTTTGTCCAGTGTGGTTGTCCTCAAACTAATCCAGCAATCCCCTTTGTTCCATCATTTAAATCTTGCAATACAATCCATCAGCACAGATTAATCTCCAATCAAGGGATTCAGATACCAAGTTGACTTTGTGATCACACTTTGCATTACCAATGCATCTTCAGTGACTTGATATGATGTGTATCCTGACACTGAGGCCAGGATGTGATATGCATGCCGATACACTTAAATTGTGAACATTGATTATGCTTTTAACAGAATTCCTGACAAGTTTTGTTTTTTATTACAAGAAGAAACAGAACATGGATTCCACAACTTAAGAAACTTAACCCTTTACCTACCAGCTCAACAGTTTGGCAGAGATCATCATTAATTTCCGGGATATTTAAGGTTTTAAGAAACAGAACAAATCAAATCATTGTTTGGTTCCACTGACACTTCAGGAAACAGAGAAAACACGAAGAAACCGAAAAACAGAGTTTTTTCAAGCCAACAGTTCATTGTGTGATGGCATAAAAAGGCACAAATATTTGGGACAAAATCAATTAGAAAAGACAGAAATGTCTGTAAGAAAAAAAGAAAACACAACTTTAAATGGATGATATTGAGTTTGACAAACCAAAAATGTTCTGATGAATTACAGACTTTATATGTACATGCATATCATAATTAAAATAATGATGTAAAAATAATAGTAGCCTTTGGCTTTTTAAAACTTTAAATGCCACAAACAGAATGTTTGTTCTTTTGGTTTGTTTGCAGTGTTTTCTGTATCATAAAACATTGACAGAAGCAAACAATGATGTGTTATGTTTAACACATTGAATATTCCTGAATTTAATGACCTCTGCCAACAGTTTAGCTGGGATTAAAAGGGTTAAATGCAGATCCCTAAAATGGTAGACCCAATAAATCTGTGGATATTCTCAGTCATCCAGGCCATGACTCATCTCAAACAAAGCTGTACTAATAAATTTACTTAATTAGCTGCTATATGAAATGGAAAAATGACATAATAATCACTTAGGCCACCACAAATAATTTTAAGCTGTAGTGCTAGCAGGAGGCAGAAACATCCAACAACAACTGTAACAGGCTACTACTGGCTGGCTAAAACTCAAGCAAAGCTTTCCATGTGTAACACATACAGGAATAATCATCAAAATATTTCAATAACTAAAGATGAGAAAGCACTTACATTTCCTCAATAACGCACACAACATTGCGAACACACTGAAAGTCCACACAGCTTCATCCGGTCTGATCTGCTGCTGCATGTGGGTGTGGCTGAACATGCCCTGACATGTTAAGTCTGCTTGTATGTCTCTCACCAGTAGAGGGTGCTGTTGAACCTTTAACTGTAGGGCTTTCTCACATACGCTTTGTTTGAGATGGTAGACCCAAGTTCAAATTTGGAATAAGTGCTTCATCATGACTTTGGTTTTTCCTTTGAACTGTGCCATTGTTAACATTACTCAAAGTATTATTGACAACAACTGAAAACATTGAGGCCGTATTGATCTTGTAGAATCCATACCGGTGCACGTATCCTCAACAAGTGTGTGGTAGTATTGAAACTCAGAGGACGGGCCTATCAGCAGCGTCCTGAAATTTCAACTCACTTGCCCATCCCTGGTGCAAACCACTCCGTACGTCATTTCTGTAAACCTGTGCTTCATGGTTTATTTGTCGAGTATCTCTGGATGTTCTGGCACTGAAGTGAAATGAGTGGGTGTGAACTGGCCATGAGTTTAGGAGTTAGAGGCCCTCCTTCATTATGCCATAAATGCAACAGAGATGCACACTTTGGTAGTATTGCAAAGCCACAATATGACGACCCCGCCTGCCTTTAAGCTGTACCATCAGCCTACTGTAGTACAGCAAAGCAGGTAGAAACCAAAATATGTGGCGTGAGCAAAAAGCACCAAAACGCAAATATGTAAACTCACCTGAAGCTTTATGGAAATCCCGGAGGTGCTTTGTCTATTTGTGATGTTATGATAACTGTGATCTGTTTCATGAAGCGTGAAAGGACACCATTAAATACCTTCAATTCTATTCAACATCACAATGTTTTTCCTGAATCTCTTGCCCACTCTCTCAAATCTTAGACAAAGGAGCGTCACAAGCTGGAGGCACTGAAGAAGAAACAGGAACAAGAGGAGGAGAGAATGAAGAAAATGGAGGAGGAGAAGAAAAGGAAACAGGATGAACTTAAAAGGTAACAATCAACGTTCTCTTGTTGAGTTGATGGTGTTGAAGAATTCACTTAACCAGTGCAAACTGTTGTCTTCTAGGAAGAGGGATGAGAGGCTAAGGAGGGTGTTCGAGGCTAAAGTCAAGGAGGAGCAGAGGGAGGAAGAAAAGAAGAAGAAGATTGAGCAGAAGATGGCCCAGATCGATGAGAAAAATGACAAGGTGAGCCACACTTTCGTGACTCTAAGTCATTATATCAGACACAAGCAGCTCTCATCGTTGACACTGTACTGTTCTGCTCTGTGCAGCGTCTGGCTGAGGAGAAGGCCAAGAAGAAGGTCGCTCTCAAACGCCAAGAGGAGCTGGAGCAGAAGAAAAAACTGGAGGAAGAGGCAAAGAAGAAAGCGGTGAGAGAAAGCTCTTCTGATGCATTTTGAGTCTTAACTATCAAGTGACCTGTTAAATAGAGCATTACGTCACTTTTAAAGAAAAGATATGGCAGTTAAATGAACTCGAAGTAAGTTTTTTTCTCCTAATGAAACGAAAGACTATTGTAACCAACATACCGGCTTTGAAATGACTGCAGCCTGATTTGTTGATGTGACAAAGCAGAGCTGTGGCTCATGCCGTGGGTTCTTGTACCCATAAACTTTCTCAAAAGCCAGAGTGCTTAAACTGTTACACATTTCTTCAAACATGAAACTAAGCATCGAGACAACACTGACTTCAAGCCCTGTTATTGGTGCACTTAACGGGGTCATACATTCCCCTTTAAAATCTGAAGCCCAGCTGAAAAACTTTGCATTTTGCGTTGCATGACAGTTTCAGAGCGCAAATAAAAGAAATCGGAGTGAGAGACCAAAGAATTGAGTAAGCATTGAAAACAACAATTGAATTGCAATAAGCTGTTCATGAGTAGATTAGAAGTTTAAGACTACAGCTCAAAAACTAGAAAGCACTCGGAGAGCGCAGACCTCCGCCAGCGCCACAGTCCTCAACCATATTGTCATTTTGACCATAAATATTAGTCTTACCTTTATTTCATCTAAATATTTAGATTTCTTGACCATAAATACATACCATTAGCAACTGGATTCATAATGATATCTATTTTAGTTCGGTAGTTATTCGCAGAAATCACATTTTTCGCCATGGTGGCCAGACGCTGATCCCGATCAACACCAAATTCGAATCACTTCTTCCTTTTCCCATGCTGAACATTTCCTGAAAATTTCATCCAAATCCATCCATTACTTTTTGAGTTATTTTGTTCACGGACGGACAAACTCTCCTGAAAACATAACCTCCTTGGCGGAGGTAATAAAAAAACAACCCCCTTAAAACAGTTAAAATTTTAAAAAAGAGCTCAGTAACGAGAAGCTCTACTGATCTTCATCACTTCAAAAATGTGAAACAATAAACAATTATTGTCAGTATTATTTTGATTTTTTTTTTTTTTTTCATTTTTTCATTAATGCAATTATGATATATGTCATAATAAAGTGAGTACACCATATCAAAAGCAAGAGAGTATTTAACTGTAATTGGAATGTTAAGATCTTTTAAACAAAATAAATTAAACAATATAATAAATTTAGCAACAAAAAAAGAGGAAAAAAAACAATGAAAATGAAATGGACTCTCTTTTAGGAAAAACTGCATGCAAATCAAAATAATTATATTGATCAAAAACAATAAAAAATAGACCCTGTCTCTGTTAAGATAAACAAAACTCCAATAAAAACACACACAAAAATAAAAACCATAAATAAAAGGGAGTTTATACAGTTCCAGAATGTTCATGTGTTCATGAGCTCACACCTTGTTCATTATGTTTAAAACCAAAATATTCCCACACTGGGGCTGTGGCAGCCGGCTTGAGAACTGTATCTTCCGTGCCATCATTCATATCACTGTTTGTTTCGTTACTCCTCAGGACACTCACTTCAGCTCTCTCCGTGTGTATGCCCGTGCCCCCCCCCCCCAAAGATTGAATAAAAGACAGATGCTCTCTCCGCTATAAATTCGCTATAGAACCGATGCACCCCAGTGTTAAGAAAGATGGAGTGAGCCATCTTCTCATTTAACCTCTTTGGTAGAGAGAGAGGAGGAAAACAAAAATGCATGCACGGGTCAGCTTATCGAGACCGGCAAACTTACCAAGGACGTTTTTATTTATCGTTCGGTGAATTGATTTATTGATTATTGGGACAGGCCTACATGCTTGCTGCAAATGTTGTCAGGAGGCTGATGGGAACATAGCTCCAGGTGGTGACGAGGGCGTCATGAAGTGCATCCACTTTCTGAACTGATGTCCATTTTTGTAAAATTTTCTTGTCATCCATCCTGAAGTGTTCTCATTTGGATTGAGACCAGGGGAACACGCAGGATGGTCCAACACAAGAAGTCCTTCATCAGGCGAGCATTGTAAACTGTGAACAGGGATGTCAGCTGCAACATCTCCAGATGGAAAGGCTTGTCTTAAACGATTGGTGTTTTCCTCAGATGTTCTTGGTCGCCCACTCCTCCCTTTAGCCAACACTGTCCCTGTCTAAATTTTTTGTGCCATGCATGAATCGAAGGACGCGATGGTGGATCTCTTCCATACTCAGTTCTGTTGTTTCGCTGTGTCTGCACATCCCATTTTGTCTCAGTAAACCATGATACACATTGTGCCTTTCCTTGAGGAATTGCCATTTTATAGGGGTTCATTTTACAGTTTACCTTCCATTAACAGAATATATGGAACACAAAATTTTAATAAGGAGAGAGAGAGAGTGCCAAACAAGTTTATTAGACCCCCAGGTTATATGGTGATTATAACTTTTCATTTTTGAAGAAACTGTGCATGGTTTGTCTTTGCTAAGAATTAATCTTAATGTGTCGACCTCTAAAACTCAAGGAGGAAGAGAAGCGGCAGCAGGAGTTACTGGCCAAGAAGAAGGCAGAGGAGGAAGCCCGTAAGCTGGCTGAAGCTCGCAGAGCTCTGGAGCTCAAGAGAGAGCAAGAGCGAGAAAGGGAGAGAGAGCTGGAGAGAGAGCGACAAGCTGCTGCTGAAAGGTCAGTTAATACTTTAGAAACCTGAATATCTGTTGAAATGGATTCACACTGAGACCCACGCTGATGAAGACGGCAGAACAAATCTTTGCATTCCCTTTGGATCTTGTTTTTACTGACCTGGTGACTCTTTTCCAGAGAGCGAGTGGAGAAAGAAAAAGCTCTAGCTCTGCATCGGGAACTGGAGAAAGCAGCACGAGAGAAAGAGAGGAGAGAACTGGAGGAGAAGAGAAAGGCGCTGGAGGAGAAAAGAAAACTGGTGAGAGGTTTAAAATCAAAAGGACTGTGTTGTGTGGCTTTGACAGTGATTCAATCATCATGAGAATGGTTTGATAGTAAAGTAACACATAAAACATGAAGAATTTAAACAGGATAGTTGATTTCAGAGACCTGCTCTCAGGTTTCTGTTGCTGACTGCTCAATTTTTTTGTTCTGTGGTTTTTCCTCCATCAGGAGGAGCAGAAGAGGAAAGAGGCTGAGGAGAAGGCTGCTAAAGAGAGAGAGGCTGCCAGGCTGAGGGAAGCTGCTGCGAAGAAGGCTGCTGAGTCGCAGGTAAAAACCAGCAGGGGATTATTCTTTGTTTAAAAAGAAATTCACTGTTGCTCTGAGCAGTGATGGACCCAAAGCAATAAAGAAAGCACCCAGAAGGCCCTTATGTTTAATGTTGGTATACTTGATGGATCACATCTGTCCAGAATACTGATGTGTAAAGCTGCAGCTATCAGTTTTTTTTGTAATCAAGTATTCTATCCATTATTTGGGCGTTGAATTGGGTAATCGGAGAACGGGAACATTGCAC
Organism: Scarus forsteni; assembly: GCA_036419115.1. NCBI lineage: Eukaryota > Metazoa > Chordata > Actinopteri > Labriformes > Labridae > Scarus > Scarus forsteni. The sequence continues at coordinate 4,153,263 of JAZDUH010000245.1, read as the reverse complement.
CCACTGCATTTTTTTTTACATTGTATCACTTTGGCTTTATTGAAAAGCATCAGTAAACATACAAAACAGAAAAAAACAAGGTATCTTAAATGAACATTTGTTTCCTTTTTTGAACATTTTGAGCATAAATGGGATCCCAAAATCAAAACACATATTTTTTTCTATTGGACAAAAGTAGTTCTTACATGAAACTGCTCACAACAAGGTCTGCAGATTACTTTGAGGAACCAGGTCCTGGTTTTCTGAATGAGACGCTGATTTAATTTTGCAGATGTATTTTTGATGCCTTGAGCATCACAGAATTTTTTTCAATTATACTGGGGAGAAGACAGACATCTCTACAGCTGATATCTCAAAATGTACAAATCATACTCACAGTAAAACCCTAAATGGATAAAAAGGTGCTTTTAATTATATGAAGTTGTCTCTACAGTGATCACTAAACAAGCAACAATATGTGTTTTACTTATTCTTGCAGTTACACTTTTTCTCTGGGTGATATCTTACCTTTATAGTACATTGTTTAGTTTATTTTTAGATAATTATTATTTGTTTTATTTACAGTTATCTCTCTCTGCTATATTTTTGCCTTTACTGCTGTAACAATGCTAATTTCTATATTAAGGATCTGATCTGTCATATTTTGTTAGTAGGCCAAAATAACATCATACCTAAATACTAAGACAAATCAACCAGCTTATACACATTTATTTAAGATATGAAAGGATGCCCTAAACCTGCTTCCTCTACTCACTGTCAGTGTTTCCTGTTAAAGAAAAGTCATTGTAGAGTCAATGTATGTGCACAAAATACACATAACACGAGGCAAGTCACCTCTGCATTGACCTACATTCTGAACCAATCTTTACACAGAGCCATAATCAGAGTCTGTTATTTATTAGACTTAATCTCAACTATTGATAGCATTGATTTGTAGTAACTGCTACTGTTGACATATCCAGAGTGTTGTTGGTCTGCATGGATAGACTGGATGTTTACTGGTGAGGTGCTGCAGCTTAGATGGCACGCTACTATGCTTAGCTGTTTTAGATTAGACACGCTGCACTAGAGATGGGAATCGATAACCAATTCCTTTTGAGAATCGTTAAAAGCTGCATCAAAGAATCGGTATCATTAATTTTTTTGCTAATCTATTACCTTATTAATTCCATCCACTGACAGGGTTCAGAAGCGTCAGCATTGTGACTTTATTTTAATTGCACCAACTACACAATCTTAAGTGAGTGAACACACCAGCAATGTGCAGAAGCAGTTATCTATGCTGTGACGTGTTTGACATTGTTGCCACGGAGCAACATTTGCCCACATGGAAAGTCTGCAGGAATCGATAAGGGAATCGCTAAAGTATTGGATCGATTAGCAGGATCATTAACAGCATTGATATTGATGAAATCTTAAAAATTCCTATCCCTATGCTGCACTGTTTCCTTGTTGTTTCAGCTTGTAGTGATCCCACACCTGTGACACTGTCAGCCATTTCTTCTGCAGACTCTTTCTGCCCCTCATTTCTGCTTGATTTTACAATTCATGCCAACGATCAATACCAGAAGCAGCAAGCATGTTTCGCAGCAGAGACATCCATCTGTGTCAAACACAGTACACTTTATTGTGATCATTTAAACAATGGCTTAAGCCGAATTATTTGCCTTGAAACTTTTTGTAATCGAAAACTTGAAATACCTGAAGAATCTTTTCAGCCCTACCGATGTTGTTGTTGTGGCAAAGTGGCTCCCCTAACTTGACTCTCTTTCCTCTGCTTTGCAGGCTGCTCTAAATGTCACTGTAGACATCGAGGTAAGAAACAAAAATCAGTTGTCTGGGAATGTTTATTATTTATTTACTGAACAAAAATTGATAACTTTGAATAATAATAATAATGTAAAATCAGTATTGTATGTAGCCGACTTTAACTTGACCTCATAAATAGTAAACCATAAAGGTTTCTTTAAGTTGGTGCATAAAACTCTTTTTAAGTTTTGCTCCTGTAGGATCACTTAAGTTCTAAGATTCCCCTCTTATCACAGTATTAAATCACATTTTTCTCTCTGGTTCTCTGCAGCGCTCTGTCGTAACCACGCCTGTGGGAAAAGGTGGTGGTCTTAATGTAACTGTGGATATTCAGGTAAATACACTTAATGCAATTATTAGAATGTAAGCACTTAACATTTAATATTGTATTTGAAAACCTAACTGTAACTCTTTTGTGCAGCAGTCCCCACAGTCCTACGCCATCACTCCAAAGGGAGGAAACAAACCTCTGATCACATCTAAAAGTGCTGAGGATTACGGCATGGACCAGAACAGTGACGACTCTACTGACGACGAGTCTGCCCCGAGGAAACCCATCCCATCCTGGGCAGAAGGTGAACTTAATAAATCTTTTGTTAAAATTTTATTCAGCCAACAGCATCCTGGAAAACCAGGGAAATGATTGATTCATTTTCCAGTCATGGAACACATATGGCAAATTAGGAAAAAGGCAATTGTCCTGGAAATTCAAATGTAGGAAATAAAGTAGAAGTGTACCTGATAACTAAATGCACACTTAGCCATACATTGTGAGTAGATACAACAATGCAAGTTAAGGAATGAAATAGCAAAAATGGTGACACAAATAAGTCATAAATAATGGCAAAATAAACTTTGGCCTACTTAGCAGTGAATCAATAAAATACATTTATAAGAAACAGAGTAAATAAAGAAAAAAAAATAAGAAGGTCAACCACACATTTGTAATTGTTGGATGCTACAAAAGCCCTGGAAAAGTATTTCTAGAAAAGAGTGGAGACTCTGATCCAGGCCTGTGTATAAACCTGTGAATTTTCTTATTCATTCATGTGTTTTGTAAAGCAGCTTGACCATTGTCCAATCATGGTTGTGCAGCGGAGTGTAAAACTATGATTTTGTTCTTAAGGATTGTAGCACCCTATAAAATAATAATAAACTGTTGGTGTAATAATGCCTGATAGTTTAACAAAATTTGCACTTAACTCAATCAAAAATGTAATTTAACTTGTAAATGTAATAACCAATAATGTAATAAAATATCCTGACTGGCACTGTAATACCATATGGCATTACTGGGATTTTTTTTTTTTTTGGTATAATATAAGATTAACCCGTAAAGGACAGTCATCTCTTTGACAGGAAGTTTAGCAACAAATTCCTAAAAATGTTATAAAGTATTACAATTCCAGTAAAAATGTTAATACAATATCGTTCAGGGTATTTTTATTAAATTATTGGTTAAGTTATTACATTATCAGGTTTTGTTACATGTTTCATCGAATAGAGTGCAAATTTTGTTAAACTATCAGATGTTATTACATAATCGGAAAACTAGTACGTTATAGGGTGCTCCTAATGGCCCTTTTTCATTAGCCCTACTCGACTCTACCCGGCTCGACTCTACTCGCCTTGTGCTGCTTTTCCATTAGCCCCAGTCGCCTGCCCAACAGGGTGCAGTGTCTCTGTAAACAGCTGAGCGGCACTGCGGTGACGTCATTTTGAGCGCAACACAACAATCTGTGGCTTTTTGTCACAAACAGAGTGAAAAAGGAAAGCAGGTGAAGGCTACAGGTGGTAAGAAGAAATACCCCTTGAGAAGCACAGGAGAGTTTTGGAAGCTATACAACAGAATGAAGCCGAGGACGAGAGCAATCGAACTGCAAAGAAAAGGCGTATGAGGGTAAGCTAACGGTAGCTACCGCTAGCATGCTAGGTCGTCGCGCTCATGACTCATCGATGACGACATTGTCTGACCAATCAGTACCCGGCAGCCGGTGATGTCATCTTCTAGTATCAACTCAACTTGCTTGGAACCAGAGCGGAGCAGGCACTAAAACAAGCTTGTTTTAGGAGGTACCGGGCTAGTGGAAATACGCTGCAAATTGAGTCAGGCCGAGTACAGTAGAGCCAAGGCGTGCAAGTGGAAAAGGGCCATAGGATGTCCTGATCAGTTTTTTGGTCTAAGAACCTGATTGGATATAAACATGAAGTCACAAGCCTATGTTAACATTTACCAGACAATACATCTGTATACTAATTTGTGTTTTTGTTTGTAAACTTTGTTATTTGATTCAATTAGTTAACTCCTTATTTAATTCCATTACATCCAGTCCAGTCTAACTAACATTATTGTAAATTGGTATTTAAAAGTTTTACTCAGAATGGTAGATGTGACTGGTTAAAGTATATTTATACCATTTTAGATATGGTCATGAGTGGGCCTACTGTAAAGGCTTAAAATGGCCCTGAAGCTGTCTGACTCTTCAGATCAATCTTTGCAGTAGACCCCCCTGTGCAGCCAGCTGGCCCAGACTTTGAGCTCCCATAATACTTGTTGTATTTTCATTTTCTCAGTGATGTTACAGAGTAACACATTTTTGTTGCTGGTTGGTTTCTCTTGTACTCGGCAGCTCCCTGATGTCCTGGTTGATAGGCTCTGAAACTAGCGCACATGCTTTAAGTCCAAAGTGGAGGAATTAATCTGCTGTGCCACGAGGTTCAGTGATGACATGAGATTTGAACGTCTGTGGTTGAACCCACAGCAGTGGCATCATGTTTCAGATTGGTCGATGAATGTTTGTCTTTACCTCGCACTGTCTCTTACTTCATTTACAGCATTTTGAAAAGCAACTTCTCTAGCCAACATTAACTGATTATCTGAACCGCACAGAATCTTTGATCTGAGTCTGATGCTTGAAGTTACAAGCTAAAATATTTTGATTGTTTTTTTTCCTTTCAGGTCAAAATCTGCAGCAAATAACAATGAAGCAGTACTTCAACCCCCCTGATCTGGACTCTTTCTTTGGAACAATTGAACCTCCAAGACTGGAAAACATCTTTTACAAGAGCAAGCCTCGGTATTTTAAACGCACCAGCTCTGCTGTGTGGCACTCACCGCCAATTGGAACCAAATAACATCTGTACACTGATACAGAAAACACAGCTGTAAAAATTTGTATGTGTAGTTTTTAGACATGTTAAAGACATAAATAAAGTAACCACTCTCTTTCCCTCTGTTTTTTCCCTCATCTTGAATCTATTTTTCTTTAGAGTTTTTTTGAATTGATACTAGATTGTAAAATGTCTGGGTGTAAGATGCAGGTGGAGAAATCTATGCTTCCTTCTTATACTTGAAAATGGGTGAGTATTTCAACCCAATGGGATGTGAAGCCTATGCTGTTTGATAAGTTAAGACTCTGTATCTTGTATGTACTGACTGTATATGATGGAATTCCCATGTTGGGGTTTTATTCAGGTGCATTAAAATGATTTTGATCTGCTAAAATACTGTGTGCGCAGCAGTTTGGTCTTATTACACTGTGTTGAAGAAACTAGTGGAACCATTATGAGGCTACTGATGTGCTCCAAGATACAAGAACTTACATCAGTCACTAAAACTAGTAGACAACATAATGCGGGTGAGCCTTTGAGCTGGTGAAGTTACCTTCACAGAGCTTAAAAATACCTTTTTGTTTTAATTTGATGTTTTTCAAATAAATCACACTTGCATTAATACATTGAAGAACATATTTAACATGCGTTACATCTTTCTTTTTTTGACCTGGCAGAAGTCAGATAATGTTGATGCAGTGACTCTACTCCTCAGTCACCACAGTGCCATTTAGGGCTCTTATTGTACAGGATTCAGTTCTGACTTGGAGATCTGCCTGATTACAGGCAGTATTAGTTGGATCCAGCTGTACTGCAAGCTTACCTCACACCAGACAGTTGTATACATGGGGTTTTCCACGATGAGATATCCACTTGACTTTACTGTTTAGGTTTTTCATCAGGGATTGTGTTTTGTACCCGGCGCACATTTAAGCATCATCTCCCAACAGGGTTCCCAGCAAGCTGATCCTGCTCCATACTCTGTCACGGTACAGACTGTATCAGTCTTTTATGGTTGGCGGGGTCTTAGTGTGGCTGTACAGAACTGCAGTGGTTTTCTTCAAGACAAAGGAGATAGAGCTGCCTGCCCCTTTTTATAACAGAAGTTGAATTTTATTACAAATACTGTTACAATCAGCAAAAGAACATGCTACCGTGCAGAAAAGAGTTTGGAAAGTCCTACAGCATTCTAGAGCTAACAACGGGGGCCATTTTATCCCTGCATCAGCACTGTGTCCATGTGACATTTTGTCTCAGCTCAGCTCACTTTGAATCCCACTGGGGGCAATACTAAGGACAGTGCTGGGTAAAATCCCCAATGGAAAACCAAGTTAAGTCAAGCTCATACCGTACGTTAGAAAAGTTCCATAAATGTGGAGACATTGCAGATGTCTGAATGTTCAGTTTGTTGCTTTACACAGGCAGTGATATCTGTCACAGAAATGAAACGTCTCCCAGTGTCTGCAGCATGACTTCCCAAACTTTCCTCTGCCTTAGCTAGCATGTTCAGCTACATGCAACTGTCTTTGGGACAAAACTCATCCTCACTACAAAAAGTGGCTGGTATTTATATCACCTGTTTCCTCCTTTGTTGTTCGGATTCCACCGTTGATTTGCAAACCCACTGTAAGATGACCCCACCTGCCTTAAAACTACTATAAAGTCCATACTGAAATGGAAAATCAAGCAGGTGATGTCCTTGGGGTGCCAAACTATAGACCGGGGGCCAAATGCGGTCGCTACCCATATAGAATTGGCCCCGGAAACAGTTAAATTAAAGATATTTTAATAATTTGTACCACTAAGGAACCATAAGTCAGGGTGTTTTGGTGTTTCACTGGGTGTCCCCCAGGGGTCAGTCTTGGGTCCACTTCATTATTTATCTCCTACCTCTGGACACAATCCTCCGCCACCATGGGGTCCACTTTCACTGCTACACCGACGATACTCAGGTCTACATCTCATCCAAACCTACCCGGCCATCCCTCCCTCATCCTCTGTCTGGAAGACATTCGGAGCTGGATGAGCAGGAATTTCCTGAAGTTCAACAGCAATAAAACAGAGGCCCTGCTCATCGGCTCCAAATCCACCCTCACCAGATCGCAGTGCACCCTAGTTCTTCCAATCATCATCGACGGTTTCCCTATCCCCTTCTCCCCCCAGGTCAAGAGCCTCGGCGTCATTCTGGACAGCACCCTCTCATGTGCACCTCATATTTCAAATATCACAAGGACTGCATTCTTCCACCTCCACAACATCTCCAGACTCCGCCCGACACTGTCCCAATCCAGCACTGAAATTCTGGTTCACTCATTTGTCACCTCCCGCATTGATTACTGCAATGCCCTCCTCACCGGTCTCCCCACCAAACTCATCAATAAATTGCAAATCATTCAGAACTCGGCTGCCTGCATCATCACTCGCACTAAATCACTGGACCACATCACCCCTGTTCTCATCCAGCTACACTGGCTCCCTGTTCAATACCGTACTCAATACAAGAACCTTCTCCTCACCTACAAAGCTCTGCATAACCTAGTCCCCTCTTACCTCTGTGACCTTCTCTGTGAATACACTCCCTCCCGCACCCTCTGCTCAACCTCTGCTGGACTACTCACAATCCCCACTTCACGCCTCACTACCGTGGGTGCCTAAGCCTTCAGCTGCTCAGCACCCAGACTCTGGAACTCCCTCCCCCCACACATAAGACAGTCAGACTCCATCAAACTTTTCAAATCTCAGCTCAAAACTCATCTGTTAAAACTGGCTTATTCACTTCAGCCGAACACTGTGCACCTCACTTGCTTTTATTCTGATGATTTTGGTTTTAATGATGTTTTATAATGTTTTTTATCTTTTGTTGTAAGGTGACCTTGGGTGTCATGAAAGGCACCCCCAAATAAAATGTATCATTATTTTATTTATTATTATAACAGCAGCAAACCAATCTTGCACATTTTTTGCCATATTTACTCTGCGAGAAAATCAAATTTACAAAGTATATCACAATATTCATCTTCAAGCCCCGATATTCTTCCAGTTTACTCTTGTTTTGTGTCTGACAGTGAGGAAAAGCTGTCAGTGTCCCCCATCTGATGCTCGGAAGGTCATTCTTGCACTGATTTGGTGTAAATCTAATGATAGCCCAGGGTTAAAAGGCCCCTTGAACCTTAACATTTTAAATTAAATACTCTAAAAGTGAGGTGCAGTGAGCGGCTCAGTCGTCTGGTGTATTTCTCTTCATGCAGGACTCAGTGTAAAATGTTTGGACACCCCTGTGATATATAAACTATGTGGGGTTGAGCAGAAACCACATGGATAAGCACCGCTAGGCGATGCAGTGGACCAAAGTTCTACCAAATTAAGAGGGTTTGGTAGCACTAAGAATGTGTTCAGTGCAGGGTACATTTGCCTAACACTGTTTATAAATTCTCTTTCATCTAAAATTCAGTAAATCCTGAGCGCTCTTGGCCTCATCTGCAGCCGTATGAAGCCTGACTTCTATGCCAGTTTTCTCCTTAAGGGGCAGAACTGATCAAAAGGGGTGTGGCTTATTTATTAAGTATTTAAATTAACCTCAAAATACCGAACAATCCCTTTAAACGGATTCTTGCAGTATCACTTACACAGTTATGAAGCTCTACCGATGTCATCATATATGAAATCGTTTAAAAAAAGAAAACGTACGCCGCCTCAGTCATGTCTGGAGCTTTGTCTTGTCAACGGCTGCTGCCATAGGCTGAGACAGTAGCTCGAGTTTTCTCTGATGCTGCTTTGTCTCACATCTCTCCTGAAGGACACAGTCTACGGGAGGTAAAAATAGCTGCATCAGCTGTCTGCTGTAATTATGAACATTTTTAACTTCTTTGGAAGGTCTGGGAGAGACAATGCAGGTAGGATTTATATAATTTTATACATGTGAGTTTTAGTGACTTCAGATGTGACTGTATTGTTATGGCTTAGACAAATAACTATGAGACTCCTCACACTCCTTTAATAGTTCATAGACGAGTGTAGTCAAAAGAGTCAGAACATCAAGTCCACTCTGGATTTGGACTTTTTACTTTTACTTGAGAAGGTTAATGAAGTAATACTTCTATTAGTACTTTGGTAAACTGTATCAAAGTAATTGTACTCTTAATTAAATGCAGTGTTTGTGTACTTCTGTCAAAAATGCATCCACCATCGTCCAGTAGCTTTCAACACATACTTAGAAGTGTTAAAGTAAACTGACAGTCTTGGGAGCAAAATGTGAAACCTGATAGGACTGATCATCTCATACTTTGGACTGCATTGACTTTTTATTGATGTTATCAACGTACAATGAAACACAACTCTCATGTGAACGAAGTGTCTATTTTTTACTACATGTCTTTAATAGGACCTCTAAAAGGACGTGCTAAAAAATGTTTTTGTGCACCAGGAACATTCCTGTGAGCACTAAAAAAATGTTTTTTTTACACTGCACTTTTTCACCACGGAGCGAGGCTGTTGTAAGACGTGCAGAATGTGTCTGGCTTTGTCTTGCTGAATAAGCAGGAACGTCCCTGAGAAAGACGTCGCTTGGGGGGCAGAATATGTCACTCCAAAAACCTATATGTACCTTTCAGCATTTATGGAGCATGCACAGATGTGCAAGTTACCCATGCCATGGGCACTAACACAGCTTTTGAACTATGCACTGATAACAATATGGTTGGTCATGAAATCCATGATTTCCAAAAACATGAAACGTGGGCCTGTAAGACCACAGCAGACTTTCCCACATGGCATCAGCCCATCTCAGTTGTTGATATTCGGCTTTTATTTTGCAGTGTAGAGTTTTAACTTGCACTTATATGTAGGATGAATTCCGATTCTACACCTTCGCCCTTCCCCTTCATCTTACCACTTCCACTTAGCCCTCTGTATTGAGTGCCAAGAGGAAGTGGTGAATACACACTGCTGAGAAATGAGATGCCAATCGATTCCCGCTCATTATCCAGAGCTGCCCGCTGGCTGTGACGTAGGCAGATGCGACAATGGCTGTAGCTACAGCTGCTAAAGCTAGCTCGCTATAACAAGAATTTTTAAAATATGACCAACAATTCAATTATATATTATGATTACAATGTACTTGAAGAATTAATATCACTTATAATTATGCGCTTCCTTCGGTCTCCGCTCTGCCTCGTGTCAGCAGATGTGGTGTATTATGGGAAATTCTCTTACCCCTTTGTTTCAAGTGAGGTCTGTTTCCATTTTAAGAGCTGTGTAGCCCTTGATCTTAGCCCTTCCCCTTAGCCCTACAGAGAATTGGGACACCACTTCACTAGATGCGAACGAGCAACACCAAGGGGTAAAACTTGGATTCACCAGTAGCCTTGAGCTGTGTTAACTTCCATTGACTTCCTGAGTCCAAATGGTGATTTCCTTTACAGGGAGTGTCAGGTATTAATAGAGTTGCCAGTGGGGTCAAAGGTCTTGGGCATCCACTGTTGGTTTTGGCCTTGCTGCTGACAGTTTTATGTTGAGACATGTGCTTAAACTGTTGGACTATTTGCTTCAGCAGTTGCTCACAAAGTGGAGATCCTCATTTCGCCCTACCTTGTGACTGACTGAGCTTTTTAAACCCAATCATGGCTCTGTCTCCATTTAAAATCGTCACCTGTAGAATTCTCTTAATGGGTGTTTTTTTTTCAGCATTGCTCAACTTTAACAATCTCTGGTTGCCCCTGTCCAAGCTTTCTTGGAATGTCTTGCAGGCATAAGATCTATGAGTGAATAATTCCATAAACTCAATGAAGTTGATCAGTTTGAACATTAAATCTTATTTAGTGTATTCAATTGAATATACATCAGAAAGTATTATAAATCATTGCATTCAGTTTTGAAGTTTTACACAATATCCCAACTTAATTGGAACTGTGGTTTGTAAATAGATGCAGCACCAAACGCTTTGACTACCTTAATTTAACGAAGATTTTCAAAGATTTGTTTCTGTTTATTTTAAATTGAATGTTTCAGTCAGCTGTTTTTAGACAGAAAAGGCTTTAATTAAGTCTAAATAACATTTGGGACAATAAAAATCATCAAACAGAAACTTTTATAATTTATTTTTACTTATCCTCTGCGAGAAGAGTCTTACAATCTGCACAGTTATTGTAAGTTGTGTTGGTTCTTATTAAGCAGGAGCAATTCTTTGCTCAGCTTTTGAGGTCTAATTTTGCTAAACGTTTATATTCTTTTGATATAGGATAATGAAATCTATGGATTGTGTTCCCTCTATCCCAGTGTCATACATGTATCACTTTTACCCATTTTTGTGTTAATGAACACAGACACAAGTTCAAAAATTCAACAGAACTTCCATCATGACTGTGAGGCTGCCATTAACAGACAGATAAACCTGGAGCTCTATGCCTCGCATGTTTATCTCTCTATGGTAAGTTACATAAATTGCTTTTTTTTTGCCTAGAACTGATAGATATTTCTGTTAATTGATAAAACATGTCTTCCCTGTTTTTGTTCAGGCTTACAGTTTCGACAGAGATGACAAACACCTGCTGCATTTTTCCAAGTTCTTTCAAGATCAGTCAAAAGAGGAACTCAAACATGCAGAGAAACTGATGAGTCTGCAGAACAAGCGTGGAGGAAGAGTTTTTCTTCAGGACATCAGGGTATGATGTAACAGTTTTACTACTCAGTTAATAGTTTACAGTATGTCTAAAGATTGATTAACTAGGCTACTCTTTATCTTACACCCAGTTTCTCTTATATTATCTGATGTCCCATAAAAGCCTTACATTTTATGGAGCACCTATTAATTCCTTTGTTATATATTCTTGTGAAATCAGTGCCTCGTTGGTATTAAATTGTTCTGAATTATTTATATCTGTTGCAGAAACCTGATAGAGATGAGTGGGGCAGTGGCCTGGAGGCTCTTGAGTGTGCTCTTCAGCTTGAGAGGAGTGTAAACCAATCCCTGCTGGACCTGCAGAAAACAGCTTCTGAACACAGTGATCCTCATGTAAGCAGCAGACCAAGGCCAGTCCTCAGGGCTGTGGTCTGAATATTATACTGTTTCTATCCATGTTATGTGTTTCCATACTGACATGTTTGTTCTTAAATGTACTGACTTGAAATTTTGACAGTGATGCTTTGCAAATGTCTACCCACAAGTTAAAAAAAAAACAGTGACTGGCAGGAGCTGGGTCAACTTTAGCTTACAACCCACTATTTATAGCTGATTTACAATTGCAGTGTCCACAATAACAGCTTTGGAGCTTTTTCACAAACAGTTATTGTGACTAAATAACTCAACTTGATTCATTGCGACACCGTGTACCTGGCTATTAAATACAACGAAAAAGAAAGCGCGACACAGTAAACAAAGAGCAACGATGGAAGACATCCAGCAATTCTTCTGTTTTTGTGATCAGCATGTGGCGTTTTGTTACGAAGCGCAACCAAGCTTTGTTTCAGAGAAGGCTGTGTGCCGCGAGAGATATCTTCACGAAGACGAGTGGACATTTAAACATGGTGGGGTTATGTGTTGTTCTTTATTACCACTGTTGCACTGGAAGTGACGTCTCTTTCAACCAATCAACGGACTGCAGTGTTTCTAGCTCCACCTTCTGGGATCAGATTGGTATGTTTGGAACCCCAACAGAAGGGTCCCAAAAAGTAGGACGTTACAGTTCGCTTATTATGGGTCCTGTCCCGGTTTTAGGCTATGGAAACAGGTGGAAACAGGGCTTATTAAACACGTAATGTCCAATATTTTACTTCCTTTGTATAAAGGTCATCCAGAAAATATTACCAATATAAATGAATACAATTCCAGCATTATTTCTATGGATCTGGAATTAATATTTTAAAACACGTGTCGGACTAGTTTCACCTCCGCCATGGAGGTGTGCAGTGTGACATCACAGTCCGAATGAGTGAGTGGCATCCCAGTTACTGTTAGGCACAGACTAGCAACAGCAACAAGAAGAAAGTAGGCTGTAAATTCAGCAGAAATGTTCAACATTATTCATTAATGTTCACCACGGACAATGAAGATTCTAAGCTGATGTTACTGAAAGGTTTTGAGTTGTAATATCAAGTTTATAATGACGACAAAGCTGTGATGTTACAGCAACTGGCATCATAATATTGAGCATTCAGGTAAGACCAATCCCACGTCTTTCTCTTTCCTGAAGTTTTTCCTCTAAAACAATTATAACATTAAATTTCAGTTTTTCATTATCCAAGGAAAAATCCCACACACTGGCCAACTTCCAGAATAGAAATTTATTGCAATGTTTCAGTCAAAGACTTTTTTCAAGCAAATTTTCTATTCTGGAAGTTGGCCAGTGTGCAGGATGTTTTCTTCAGATTTGGACTTCATTGCCTTTGTCCGACCCGTTGTCTGGAGTAGTAGATGTGCGAAGATTTTTGCTGTTTCTGAGTTTTACATTTATAAAAGATGAGTATTTTCAGTTACGTGGCACTGAGGACATTAGATTATATTTTATGCTTGTAGCCTTCATAAAAATCAGAGGTGTCCAATTACAGAGGCTGGTTTGAAAATCAATATTTTGAAAAATAATGAAATCTAAGGATTTTACCTGAAATAGGTAAAATTATTACATTAATATGACTTCAATTTGATTAATTTTTGACTGTATTTTTGGAGATTTTTCATGAAATGAGGGTTTCTGACTCATTTGGGTGTCACATTAAATGGCTATGGCAGTTAAATGCATGATAAAACAGTACACTTTGAGAAAGCCTGGGTTCACCAATCTCAGATTGGACAGACGCAGAATCACACAGATTAAGAGTTTCACTGCAGGGCTTCATTCTATGGCTTATGCAATATTAATGATGCATTATAAATGTAATTGTATGACTCCAAAAGTGAAAATAAATAAATAAATCAACAAAGAGTAATAAACATAATCCAAAATAATGAGGCCTTTTGAAAATACCAAAACATGACACTTTTCAGATGAATCAAAGTGTTTCACTTTTTCTGACCACCAGTATCAATCACTGGCAGCTACATGATCAGAAGCTAATATCAGAAATTGTGCTTTCTCTTAATTTTATTTGGTTGGTGATCCTGATGCTGCAGGTGTTTTAGCCACAGGATGCTGCTGAGTATTGAAAGCACCAGACTACAGGTTCTGAAAAATGACCACATCCAGAAGAAAACAGTGGCAGCCTTGTTTCAAGCCAAGCGAAAAACATATTTTATAGCATGATGATTGATTTTATTGTCTAATGTCATGACTACTCTGTCTCCTTTTCAAACAGATGTCTGACTTCATTGAATCCCACTTTCTGGATGAACAGGCCAAAGCTATTAAACAACTAGGTGACTGGATATCCAACCTGCAGTTCATCGGGGCTCCTCAGAGCGGCATGGCTGAGTATCTGTTTGACAAACACACCTTGGCTGAGGAGGGTAGTTTAAAAAAACTGTGGGGCTGATGATCACCTTTCATTTATGCCAACATTCCTGTTCAGTGCTCTATTCATGTTTTTTAGAACTCCTTTTTCAGATGAACACGTTTTAGATCACTCTTTCAACAATGACTGCCCATCACCTCTTGTCACATATCTGAAATAATGAATGAATCACAAATAATGAAGATGTGTTTGAATAATCTGACACCATATTGCTGTTAAAGAATTTGTATTAAATCGTAATGAAATCGAATTGTTGAAACTAAGTCAAAGGTATCACTTCTCTTTGAGCTATGAGTTGCATGGATTTTAATATTTGATCTGAAATAATAAAAAGTAATCTGCTAATACTGACTTATGCAGGCATTTCTGATCTTTTTTAAATAATCAGTAATTCATGCACCATTTCCATAACCACAAGGACCAACTTGAACGGATTACTTGATTATGAGGAAATTCTCAAACAAGAGGCTATGTTACATTATATGTTGGAAATATCATAACTGCCTCTTTTGTGGATTACGTGTAGATTACCAAAATGTGCAAGTTTAATATATTTCTGTCCACTACAGGCACCCACTTCACCAATGTCTGTCTGCTCAGAAGAGCAACCGCAGTGACAGGCTTCTATCTCTAAGATGTAGAACGGAAAGGCTTAAGAAATCTTTTGTTCCTGCTGCTATAAGACTGTATAACAGCTCAGTCTGAACATGCGCACCTTTTTATTTATTTATTTCTATTGTTAGTAACTTTTAACCTGTTTTTGAATGTGTATGTGTGTGTATGTACAGCTGCTGGACAACTGAATTTCTCCTACGGGGGATCAATAAAGTATTTATCTATCTATCTATCTATCTATCTACATACCTTATTATTATCATCGATTGTAGACCAGAGTGGAAAATCCCGTAGACTTGAAGAGGAGAGAGCAAGTACAGTGCTAACTTCAGCAATGGCCTACAAACTCTGTCATTCCTGCGCCACTCTTTACTGTTGTAAAATAAGCAACAACCAAAGAAGCAATATATGTCAAATTTATTACAGGATAAAACTGTAAACATGGCTACGTACAATATACAAACTCATGTCTTGCAGCTGAATGTCAAAGAAAACTGAAAAGTGAGCCTCATGTCTCTGTTGAAGGTTGACTGTTTAATCTCATACGGTGCTTTCTGAATCATAAGTAGGTTAAGTGTTCGGTAAGAGCATACCAGGAAGTAGAGATTAACTTGGTGTTTCAGACAAATACTTTCAGATGTGAATAGTGCTACAAATAACAGAGCTGCACTTCAGAACTTATGGATAATCAGTACGCTTTAAACTGTAATATATATAATTCTCCTGATATGAAAACAGTCTAAAAGTCAAACCCTCTTTGTTTCATCCTGCTCCCTCTCTCCCGTCGCCTTGTTCACCGCACCGTTCACCAAAACTCCCAGAAGGTCTCCCTCAGCCAATGAGATCCCAGAGTCATTGGGTGAGTTTTGCTGATTGGTTTCTTGTTGTGACGATGCCGCGGTGGAAACCGTGTTCATGTTATTGCTCAGCCCGCTGTTTGTGCCACCATTGTTTGCCTTCATGTTGGTGCTGAAACTACCATGGTTACTGAAATTACTGTGACTTGTGCTGTTGCAGAGACTTCCTGTTGTGCCAGCGCTGTTGGTGCTTGTTGCATTAATGCTGCTAGAGCTGCTGTTGGGATTACTGGGATTTGCTGCGGCTGCTGAGCGAGACGGAGGAGTGAACGAGAACACCCTTTCTCCCCCGCTTCCTGTCGTACGAGCGCTCAGGGGCCCAGTCTGGCTATCGGCTGAGGGGAGGGGGTCCAGTGTAAGGCGGGGAGGTAGAGGGCGGCGGGACAGCAGGCCGTGCCCTGGTCTGAGTTTAGATATTGGGCAGAGTTCAGGTGGGGGGTCGGGGAAGGAGAAGGTTGGAGCTGTTGGTGCCTCACCATCTTCGCTCAGCCAGGGGAATGCAGAGGAAGGAGGTGGAGGGAGATGGTTAGGAGTATCAGGAGGCAGCATCTGTGAGGCCACCATTGGATGGGCGAGGGAGGTGCAGCTGCGATCCCACTCATTCTGAAGTCGACGGGCAGGTCGAGGACGAGGCACTGCAGGGGGGACGCAGTGGATTGGTGTTTGTGGGCAGCTGTAGAAACCTGGTCTCTCGTACAGGGGTATGGTGGAGAAGGCGTAGTCTGCGTCTCGCTCTTGGTTCAAAGGCTGGCGGGCTTGACTCAAAGTAGATTGTGCCTCTTGGTGTAGGAACAGAGGGAAGCGACTCAGTGGAGCTCCAGGGCGGCGGCGCAGTAGAGAGACCCTCGAAGAGCGAGGAAAGTTAGGAGACTGAACACCGAGAAGACGACCCAGGCCTCCAAGCAGCGGGGTGGAGTAGTTGGCCTCCTCATTTTCTTTAATCTGCTCCAGATTAGACTGAAACTCCATCTCCTCTTTAGGAACACTAATGTGGATCAGGTAGACACTCATGTTATAGTAAGACAACACAGCACTGTAAACTCTCATGTGGGAAATATCAAATACTGTAAAATCCATAATCTCAAAAATCTGTCTTTCTAGATGGAAATGTGGCAACTTAGTTTAAACAGACTGTTTAAACATGTTCTTGCATGAGACTCCTTAAAGAATAAGTTTGGTTCCTGCAGCTTTCACATTGTTTATAGAATGAAGTAGAACAATATACTCACCCAGAAGGCTTTCCTGATCCAAACAGTGCTTCGGGAGATATTTAGATCCAAAATCGAGCGGTGGACATCCATATAATGGTAGCACACTGGGCATGTATAGCGCCGCTCCTAAAACTGCATTAATCATCCAAAAACTCATTAGTTTCACCAATATTTCATCATGGTCCACTCGGGCTACTCCTCCACGACAGTCCGGTGTCGCTCCACCCATGTTTTTGTGACTGTGCTGACCTCTGAACTGAAAACTTTCTTTATGGCTGCCGCGCATGCGCAGTATGGCTCATTGTTTCAGGGACGACTGCTGACTACACAACGACTTTCTTCTTCCAGTTTTGTGCAAAATGGACGAATATCTATCGGATGAAGATGTTGTGGACGAGAACTTTGAATATGATGGGTGTCCTTACAGTTTCGAGCCAGAATATGCAGATGAGGAGCTCATCCAAAGGAGGACGCGGAGGCAAAGAGAAGAACAGCTCTCCAGAGAGTACTGCGCCTGTGCGGAGGCAAACATTCTTCTTCTTCTTCAGTTCAGAGGTCAGCACAGCCACAAAACATGTCTGGAGTGACACAGACTGTAATATATATATATATATATATATATATATATATATATATATATATATATATACACAGAGCGGCTCTATACATGCCCCGTGTGCTACCATTATACGGATGTCCGCTGCTCGATTTTGGATCTAAATATCTCCCGAAGCACTGTTTGGATCAGAAAGCCTTCTGGGTGAGTATGTTGTTCTACTTCATTCTATAAACAAGGTGAAAGCTGTAGAAATTGAACTTATCCTTTAAAACAAACTGCTACCTGATATCTGTATACCTTTCATATTCACCAACAAGGAGTAAAAACATCATTGAACCTGATATCCAGGGCTGAACCCATGAAGGAGGGTTTGCGGTGCTCTGCGCTGGCTGCAGTGTACGGAGGCTGAGGTTCAGACTCATTCCAGTACATGTCCCTCTCAACTAGAGGAATACTGTCATACATCTCGTCCACAGACAACAGGGACACCTGAGAGACATGAGAAAATAAAGGAGGAACATCAACACTGCCTCACTCTACTCTGATACCAAAGAGGTGCGAGAGATGGAGTCAAACCTGTAGATTGCGATCAACAAGCCAGTTTGTTTCAAAGTCATCATCATCTTCACCAAAAGGATTTATGAGCTGCTCGGCCACCTGGAACCATGAGCAGAATGGTGAGAAAAATGATTGGACATAGACCAATGAACACATCTTTTCCACAGAAACTGCAAAGTTATCCTTACCTTCAGCCACCCGACATAAAAAAAGAACTGCAACAGGGTGAAAACAGGTAGGTAAAAGTCCACATCATGACCCGGGTAACCCTGAGTTGGATCCAAGAACTGGCGACCAATCAGACATGCCAGGAAGAAGCTGTAGACCGCCACTGTCACCACCTACTTCAAAATGACACATAAACACTAAAAGACTTAAAAAGGCTGAATGACAATATTTGTCCAGCATTAACATTGTGATTACCATGAACTGTATGAGCTCAAATGTATATTTTTTGGGATGTAATGATACCTGGAAGTACAATTTAAAAGTGATACAAACATGGAAAGTATAAATGGATGGACAGCCCCATATATGCAGCACCATACTCTCCTCTTCCTAACAAGCAGAGGACATTACATGCCACTGGCTTTTCTGGTATTGTTTATGATACAAAGAAATGTAGAGAAACCGAGTGATCTGCTCACCAAAAGTTCTCTTTGAAGCATTTCTTCTTTTTTAGAATTTTATTTTTCTCAGGGACATCAAACATATTGCATCATTTCACGAGAGACATAATGCATATAAGCACATATTGGATGTATAAATCAAAGAGTAATTGAAACATCCTTCTATGTATCTCCCTCAGCTAGTATTTTCCCTTACATTTTAGCTTTTTTATTTTATAGATTTCAAAACACATCAAACGTGAACAAATAATGCGAAACTTATTCACCAGATCTAGATTCTCTCACACCACAGGTACCTCAATAGTCAGAAGAAAAAAAATAAGTTCATCAGTTGTTAAATCAAATCTGGTCTTTGTGAGCCAATAAATTTAACCCACTTTGACCAAATCCCTTACATCTCTCTGACTCCATTTTGATAGAAAAAGTTAGTCTCTCCATAATGTAAATTTCACGAATGATTTCAAACTAGTCCTCCTTGCTTGGGGCATTGGGTTGCAACCACTTTCTAGTCGAAGCTTTCTTCCCTGCAATAAGGAAAATTCTCATTAAATATTTATCAGCTGTAGTTTGGATAAATCCCTCTATAGTACCTAAAAATAAAGTCTTGACATCAAATGAAATGGGGATTTGTAATATTGTTTCTAAACACTTATGAATATCTTGCCAGTATAATCTGATTTTAGGGCATTCCCAAAATAAATGAAAATGGTTTGCAACATCAAATCCACACAACCTCCAACATTTATACCAGCATCTTGATGTCTCTTCTGAGCTGGGGTGATAAAATATCTCAATACACTTTTCCAACCAAACTCCCTCAAACTATGAGAAGATGTAGTTTTCCACTGCAATCGTTTTAATGTTTTCCCATTCATCCTCAGATATAATTATTCCTCCTTCTCTCTCCCATTTCCTTTCAACATGAAGAGTGTTTGAGTCAGAAGAGTTCTGAAAACTTTTATATAATTTGGAAATCATTTTACTTGCACATCCTGATTTGTAAGACGTCACTAAAACATTTAGTAACTCATTGTCTAGTTTTCCTGGTGCTTCCATGATTATTTCATTCACACGATTTCTTAATTGCAAATATCTAAAAAAGTCTTGGTTCTCTAGTTCATGTTCTCTTTGAAGCATTTCATTAGGTAAAAGTAAGCTTTTGTTTACGAGACATCACTTTTGTCTAATAAAAAAGTTACTTTTGCCTTGTAAAAGCCTTCAAAGGGAGGGTTTGGTGGGCAGATTCTTGTGTTTCTCTACATGTCAGCACTTTTTGGATCCTGCACCCACCAATGGATGTGCATATCTCTGGCTGGTTTTAAACTGATGAAAAAAATATTGTCAAATAAAAAAACGTCCGATCAAAAACATTGTAAACCTTGTATAATGGTCTTTCAGAGTGACTTAAGGGCATCATTACATCCCTTAATCTTGATTAAAGTGAGTGTATTGATTTAGATGGATTAACTTATTAGATATTTCAAAAAAAGATTTTTTGTATCTAAAACAGTATGGCTTTAATTTATTTCATTAAAATTATTCATTTTCATGTATTACCTGTTCATTCCACATCTATTACTAAAGGCTTGATCAGACCACACAATATTTTTTTTTTGCCATTTATAATAACAGAATTTTAGACAATGAAAAGAAATTCTTGTTAGTCTCGGCTGACACTACCAGTGTGGTTCAGACCGATATTTCTGTGGACCTTGGTATCAAGTTTAATTTTATGTTTTTTATGAGAGTTCAGAGGGCCTTCGATGACAGGTCTCAAAAAGGGCTGCTGCATACTGAAGTTTGAGAAAGGCTGGTTTGGGACTTATGTTGTCACTCTGGAGAGTGAAGAACTCATGCTATGCTATTGGTCAGCTTCAGAATAAGTTACATCAGATCTGAGTGTCAAACTAGACTGGACATGCCAGTCCTGTTGAATCTAGGTCATGGGGCCCCCTGGACACATTGATTACGTCACATTACAAAAGAGTTTCTCTTTCCTAAAGTTTATATTCAGAGGAACATTTGATGACGGGTGGAGACTCAGTCAAGCAATAACCTGTTAAAGGATAAGTTCGGTTTCTACAGCTTTCACATTGTTTATAGGATGAAGTAGAACAATATACTCATCCAGAAGGCATTCCTGATCCAAACAGTGCTTCGGGAGATATTAAGATCCAAAATCGAGCGGCGGACATCCGTATAATGGTAGCACATAGGGTATGTATAGCGCCGCTCCTAAAACTGCATTAACCGTCCAAAAACTCATTAGTTTCACCAATATTTCATCATGGTCCGCTCAGGCTACTCCTCCAAGACAGTCCGGGGTCACTCCACCCATGTCTTTGTGACTGTGCTGACCTCTGAATGGTTAATGGTAAATTGACTTGAGCTTATATAGCGCTTCTCTAGTCTTGGACTACTCAAAGCTGCTCTGAACTGAAGAAGAAGAATGTTTGCCTCTGCACATGCGCAGTACGGGCTCATTGTTTCAGGGCAAGACCGCTGGCTACACAACGACTTTCTTCTTCCAGTTTTGTGCAAAATGGACGAATATCTATCGGATGAAGATGTTGTGGAGGAGAACTTTGAATATGATGGGTGTCCTTAAAGTTTCAAGCCAGAGTTTACAGATGAGGAGCTCATTGAAAGGAGGACGCAGAGGCAAAGAGAAGAACAGCTCTCCAGAGAGTACTGCGCATGCGCAGAGGCAAATGTTCTTCTTCTTCAGTTAAGAGGTCAGGACAGTCACAAAAACATGGATGGAGTGACACCGGATTGTCTTGGAGGAGTAGCCCGAGCAGACCATGATGGAATATGGTGAAACAAATGAGTTTTTGGATGATTAATGCAGTTTTAGGAGCGGTGCTATACATGCCCTATGTGCTACCATTATACGGATGTCTGCCGCTCGATTTTGGATCTAAATACCTCCCGAAGCACTGTTTGGATCAGGAAAGCCTTCTGGGTGAGTATATTGTTCTACTTCATTCTATAAACAATGTGAAAGCTGCAGAAACCAAACTTATCCTTTCAGTTTGTGTAGTCTGATCGAGCCTTCTACTGAAATATTGAATCTCTTTGTTATACAAGCAAATCATTGATTCAAAGATCCATCCCAACATATCAACAGAACCTGAGTATAGACAAGAGGCAGGCTGATCCAGTCATAGCCGTACAGCTTCATACACTTTGCGCGTAAACTATTCAACTCCTGAACAGGGAAAACAAAGCAGGAAAGACAAAACTGATTTACAACAACAGTTCTGAGTGTAAAAGGCCACAAAGCATCAGAGATGTTCGGGCTCTTGTGCACGAGACCTACTGTGAGAATTGCAGTGAGTGCCACGTCGTTGTTTATGCGCCCCTCTGTCCGAGACCTCAAGGCCAGACTGACAAACCACATGCAGGGAACCCAGAACTTGTTGTGTGGAGATGGTAAGTCCTCCAGGCTCCTGAGCTCCTCTGAGGTCATTAGACCTGAGAAACACAACACAGAAAGGGAGACTTTCAGAAGACACAAAAAACAGTAGTTAAATGGAGAGATGGTATATGGACTTGAGCTTGTAGAGAATTTTCCAGCTGTCTGACCATTAAAAATGTTTAGACACCCATAGAGTGTACTCCATTCACCTCTAAACCCAGATGGGGGAAGTGGGACTCCATCACATCCTAATTAAACACATTCCATGTATAATTTAGTTAAATCCTGAAGATCGTCTGACTTCCCAAGTAGAAAACCAACAACCTCTCAACCAAAGAGGCCGTTCCCAGTGAGGTATCTAATTTGCAACTCAGACGATCTGACTTCCGAGATCAAATACACATCAACACGCCACTTTAAAGATGTTGGAGCAAATCCAGGTTGATGCCTTTGCCCAAGAAGGAACTGCCTGACCCCAGACCTCCCAGTTAAAAGATGACTGATTCTACCACTGATTCAGGGGCGTAGAATTGGGAAGGGACGCTAGGGACACGTCTCTATTAATATTATGCCACCACTGCATGGTCCATAACACAAAATACAAGCATAGTATATAAAGTTATAGCTAAAAAATGCTTATATTTAATGCCAAAGAGACACATTTCTTGGTTATTTTATTTATTTTCCACGTATAATTTGTGTATTGAAAGGCAGCAACCATTTAAGACCAACAATAAAAGTTTGTGGGATAAAACACAATAAAACATCGGATTACAAACATAATTTTATACATTCGTATTGTTGGGAAATAAATTACACTTATTGGTAATATTTGTAAAACTGTTTCCTCCTCAGACTATAACCATCAACAAATGATTGTTGTAGAGATGGAGGAAGAGAGGCTGAAGGTGTAGTATATAGAGAAGCTTTTTGTGAATATGATAGTTTGCTTGTTTGTTTGATCAGCCCTACATGATGTGAAATAACAGTCATAAAGGTAAAACACATCAACTTTTAGGGGTGCCGCCTTGGAGCACTTTTATGTCCCCACCAATGACAAAGTCATACCTATGCCCTTGCGCTGATCCACTGTTACCTGTGAGCTACTGCCAGCTCAAAGATGAATAGTTCAAGACCAGCACCACTGTCTACCATTTCATCATACGGTTTGGATGTTTTCATTGACATCTTACCTGCTTGTACCAGGTGGTCCATGGTGGGAAACCTCTTATAAACAGCAGTACTGACTGAGCGGTAGATGAGCACACCAGAGAGGTTAGCATAACGCATCAGTGTTCTTCGGGTCAATCTGGAGGGCTCATCAGCTCCACGGACATGACCACCTACTAATGCTGCCAACCGGTCTGGCCAAGGGACGTTTTCAAACTGACCCCACCAACGAGACACGACCAAGGTGACGTAGAAACCTGCCAAACAGTCAACAAGGTAAGACGTAGATGTCTCTTATGAAAAAAAATGTAGCACAGTGAGGATTTGTGGCATTCCATTGCTTATTTTTGTAGCCTCTAAGATAACTTTTTGCCAACACTTACCCAGTACAAAGGACATGGGGATGAGCTCTGCATAGTGGTTACAGTAGATAGACAGCTTCTCGAAGAGCCTCCGCTGGTCATCGTTTAACACAAACCTGGGGGGAGAATACATCTTTTAACTCACTTATGATAGGAATACTTGTGAACTGTATCTTTAACATGCTATGTAAGCATTCACTAAAACAAAAATAATCATTCTCAGTCTTTTGTTTTTTCCATAAAAGGTTTAAAGTTGAAAGCCTGAGTGACCCACAGGTACCTAAATGGAAAATGGGACTTCAAGATATACTGACTAGCTGAATTTATTTTAACAATGTGTAGTACAAACCCCAATTCCAATAAAGCTGATTTTCAACTCATTTTCAATTTGATGCCTGCATTCATGCATCACAGGGCATGTTTATCACTGTGTTACGCCCCCTTTCTTTTCAACCACACTCAATAAGCATTTGGTAACTGTGAACACTATTTGTACAGCTAGATTTTTTCTCTACTTATGCTTGATGTATGACATCAGTTTCTAGTATTTGCGCTTCACAATGCCTCACCCCTTTTTCAGTGGGAGACAGATCTGGATTGCAGACAGGCTGATGTAGTACCTGCATTCTTTTACTATGAAGTCAGGCTGCTGTAACACATACAGGATGTATCTCTTGGCATTGTCTTGCTGAGGTTGGCAGCATGTTTTGCTCCAAAAACCTGTACTGTAGGTACCTTTCAGCATTAATGGTGTTTCATAGGGTGGCAAGTTACCCATGCCATGAGTTTATATGTTGATATATGGCTTTGCAAGGAACAGCTACAACTTGCACATGTTGATGCATCAACAAACCGCATTAACTCAAATTGACTGGTAATAATATCCTTGACAGAAAGATGTTGGTTTTCAGTCTTGATGCTTATGCACAGAGATTTCCCTGGATTCTCTGAATCTTTTGATGATATTATGGACAGTAGATAATTAA
Organism: Scarus forsteni; assembly: GCA_036419115.1. Classification (NCBI taxonomy): domain Eukaryota; kingdom Metazoa; phylum Chordata; class Actinopteri; order Labriformes; family Labridae; genus Scarus; species Scarus forsteni. Next base: position 4,128,534 of record JAZDUH010000245.1, on the reverse strand, counting down.
ATTTTCAACATTTCTCACACGTGAACATTGAGAAAAATTGTTCTTCAACTGTTGGACTGTTGGCTTGTTGTTCACAAAGTGGTGAACATTGCCAAATCCTTGCTTTTGAACAACTGAACCGTTTGAAGATGCTTAATAAAGAACAATACAATTTATCAGTTTTTACATTTTGTATTTGAAGTGTGCTTAACTAAATATGGGTCAAAAATTGATTTGCAAATCAATGTGATACGTGCACTGGCTGGCAAGCAGCAATAAATAGAAATACAGAAAAGTTCAGGATAATCCTCACTATCTCCTGTGCATAGTTTTCAAAAGTTAGATATAGAAAAATACAGATGACTGATGCCTTGTCAGCTTCCCTATAAGACTGCTATCCCACCTGTCAGCTTGTCTCTTTTGATAGCTGCTATTAGTCTGCTCCATCTGGATAGAGAAACTTTCACTCAGGCCAAGTCCTTTTAGCATGTTACAAAGTGAGAGTTCAGAAAAGCTGATTAACCTCACCAATTGAAGATAAATCCCTTTGTTTCACTGTTTTCTGGAAATTTCTTAGCACCATTACACCGACATCGCCATGTGGGTACATTAGATGCATTTTACACCAGTCAGCAGCTGTTTTTCCAGAGCTGATCTGGTTACAGTAAAGGTGACTAAGAATGTTACAGTAACTATGACTTTCAACACCCGCCAGAGATAAAACAGAGAAGCAAAGATTTAAAAATAATCATATGTAATATTAGATATTAACTTTACATTATCTGTAGACAGGAGGAGAAACAAAACATTGTAGTTCATAGTGAGTTTACCTATAAACAATACTGAAAAAGTAGTAGAGCAGAGTGAAGATGATGAGCTCTCTGTAAAGGAGTTTATAGATGCTGCCCTTCCACCGAAGCAGAAGATGGAAGAAGGTCCCTAGTCCTGCATCAGCGACCCTGCGAGAGTACGTGATTGTCATGGCTGCCTGCTGGCTGACTTTCTTCCTGACTGTGGCGTGGCATGAAGGACAGTAGCGTGGTGTTTTTTCTGTGGGGCTCTTCTTAACTCAGCAGTATTGATCAGCCTGGATGTCATGTGGACAAAGTGGTCACATTTCTGCAACAGGAAATTTAACAAAAAGTTAGGTGTTTCGTTCATGCCGTCTGTTTCCTAAAGAATCTGTTTTGATTTATACTGTCCAATTAGTTTGAGTTTTTTCAACAAAAACATGCCTTTTCCTATTTAAAATGGACAATAAGTCACTAAAAGTAAATCTTTCATAATAGAACATTACAAATGATCGATTACTTCTCCATCAAGACAAGAATAGGGATGGACGTTGATTCAACTTCATGGATACCAATGCCATTACAGATTCTGCTTACCAGTTTGATTCTTTAACAGTTCCCTCGTAAAACAGTTCAGGAATCCAGTAACACAAAAGTGAGTTAGCATTTAGCACTTTATCATCCACAGAGAAAGATCCCACAGAGCTTTCGGTGGGCTTGCAGTTGAGAAAACCAGCCCAATGCTATCTTCCTTGTTGGCCCACAAAAATACATCATCCTTGCACCATATTGTTAATTCCTGAAGAGTTTTTTTAGAGTCAACAATGTCAGACACATGCCACTCCTCTTTGTTGTGCTGCACAGAAGAATGTTTCAAGTTGCTGGTGTTTCTACCCACTTAACTGCGCACAGTCAACGTCATTCTTTTGGAAACCAGAGCCAAGACAAGTTTGATCTCTTCTACTCCTGTCTGCCATAATCACAGACATGACTTCTTTTTTGTCGTTTTATCAGACTGCCGATGAGAAAACAATCTCTTTATCTTGTCAGGCATGCAGAACAAAGTGGAAGGAATTGGTTAGGGAACTGTTAAGCATTTACACAAATGATATCAATGTATCGAGGGAGCTGTATTCAATTCCAAACTGGTTTTCAGTTGCCATGCCAAGACACGAATGCTTGGGCTGGACTGTTTAACACTCATCCATCCATCCATTATTGATACTGCATGTCCTTCTTGGGGTCACAAAGCCTGGAGTTGGAGCCGAACCCCGCTGATATTTGATGAACAGTGGAGTACATTTTGGACTGGACCACATAGAGACAGACTACCATTCACACTCTAACCTACACCTGAGGCAATTTGGGGCCACAAGCTAACCTTAGAGCATGCTTTTTGGTCTGTGGAAACCCATGCATGCACAGGGAGAACATGCAAACTCTACACAAAGGGCCTTGGCTGACAGGGCTGAATCAGCAACCTTCTTGCAGCGAGGCATTTGCACAACCTGCTGCGCCACCGTGCCCTGTTGAACATTTAGTTATCTACAAATTTTTCTCTTTGCAGAGAAAATCTGTCTATTAGAATACAAGCAGTGAGCAGCAGGAGCTCACGAGTGTGTTTATTCATTTATGTGTTAATCTCTATATGAGCTTTTGTTAGTCTGGCCAAGCTTTGAGTGTTAAGTAGGTTAAACATGTTGCACTTTCATATATACCAATGCATCAAATATAGCCAAATGAAACCAGTTCAAACAACTGTCAGCTTCTGTTTCTGTAATAAGTGGCCAATATTTTCATGTTATCCTTTGGCAAGTCAATCTCCTGTGCTATATCAAAAAACTTCCTACTTAATCCTAATTATAATGCAATGGACAAATGACCATGTGTTACATACAAAAACCTACTCCATATTTTTTGCCTTTTTTGCTTATGCTGAAATATTTTAATTAAAAGCTTCAACAAGAAAAACTGAAAGCAATCAAAGACCGTATTGTCAAATTACTAAAAAGATTTTAGATAGCAGATAAATAACTCCTCTGTTTAAAGCTGTTTTATGAACTTACATCATATATACCTTTTTTATCTTTCTGTTAATTTATGAGATAATAATTGAGATGTGTATACAGATTAACTGTACTACGATGTGATCAATCACATACAAGTATAGCCTGTACTATTACCTTTTAATTAATTTGCAACTCAAGGCAAAAGACTCAGTTGGATTAAAGCAGTTGTTCTCACTCTCTGTCATGACCCCCATTTTCAAGATAAATGTATTTACAAAGTAAACTTTGATTTAACTGTTCTGTAGTTTAGAAACAACAGTCCACACATTCAGTGACCACTATTAGACACTAGGTAGGTATTTGTTAAGTATTAATCTCTGAACAAGCATTTCACAAGTAGATCTGGTATTCATTCTATACAGTATTTATTATATAGTTGTTGATGATATTAGTCATTCTAAACAGGAGAACTCAATAAAAATTAAAACGTGTTAATTAAAAAAGACAGATTAATCACTTTAATCAGCATACATGCTGTTCTTAGTGTAGCTTACAGTTAACTTAGAGGATGTCAATTTGATGAAATGTCAGGTTTGGACTAACATTTGAAATGTGTGCTTGAACAGCATGCAGGAGCATTAATAAAGGTATACAGAGAAATGAGGGAGGTAGAGAATATCTTATAGATACATACATTTCACCTGTATATTGATATTTTAGAACAAATAACATGATGCACAAACACCCAAAATATGCTTCTTTTTTATACTCATCTATTGATTTAATTTCTTATAATAAGGTTCAACTGAGATCTGAGACAGAGGTAAGGAGCTTTGGGAATTTTGTCCTCTGAATAACTGCTCTGGAAACACTTGTAGCATGACAAGATTCTGTGAACAGGGCTCCAGACTAACTTTTTGCACTGGTTGCAACGGTGCACCTAGAAACATTTCTAAGGTGCACCAGCACAAAAAGTAGGTGCACCCAAATTTTTCATTGTGTCACCTTTAACACGATATAGGTCACCATTTTATCACTCTCCATAACTTTAATATGACGTAAATGACTTCTAAACAAGACTAAGATGTAAAGAAATACTTTACTTTTTTCGAAGCAAAATTATATATTAAAATAAAAACAGAGCGTTTTAAGTGCTTCACTGAATGAAATGTACAAATTTCAAACTAAAACATAAAGCAGAATAAAACATCTCCAAATAAAAGTGCCTAAAGTGCTTTACTGAATTGAATTTTAACCTTACAAAATCAGAAATCTGACATTAAATAAAATATTTCAAAATAAAAAGAGGTAATGTTTTTGGTGCTATACTGCACTGAAAAAATGAAACACATATCCAGATTTCAACTACACAACATTTAACTGGATGGTCTTATTATCCAATAAATTTGAACCTAGAATATGGCTTCACACACTAAAGTTAAAAAATTGAAACTAAGGTAAATGATGAAAAAACAATTCTAAAACTAATATATTAAAAAAATTATATATAGGACAGAACATTTCCTGACTTTTTTCTTTATTTTTTTCTCTTTTTGTGGCTTTAGAGTGCACCTATCATTTTTTTCTTGGTGCACCAGTGTGCCCAATAAAAAATGTTCGGTGCACTATCACAAATTTTGGGTGCATGTGCGCCCAAAATAGTTGCACTCTGGAGCCCTGGTGAAAACGCAGTCCATCACAGGGTAAAATCCGCCAAGCTTTTACTTCGAAATGAACACAGTTTAAGTTTTTGCTGTTTTCCTTGTTAGAATGTGACTGGATAGTTTAAAAAGTTAAGGACAGATTTTAAGGAAATTTTCAGGGAATGTGGGTCATGGATCAAGGAAGAAGTGATTCAAATGCCCAGTTTTCCACATCTTTGATACCAACTTGCCTGGCAATACTGGAGATGCCGTGGAGGTTTGTGCTCTTGTGTCATTTTTATTTAGAATATATATATTTCAACATTGTTATGCATGGTTTAATAATGATAAATTCAACTATCCTCATGCTTTAGAAACACACAAATACATCACTTTATATGTGATTAATGATAAAACTACAATTGCCACTCAGCTTTAGTAATGACAATGCTTTACTTAGACATCAAAAGAATTAGTAAGTTTTCTTTATAGAGGATCAATCAGTATTCTAAAATGCTCTATAGATGTGTTAAGTTTACACATATGATCAACTAATTCATCAATAAAGCAGACATAACCGTGTTAGTGACAACAGAATGTATCACCTCCATTGTGTCTGCTTTTGTGAGGTTTGTATGTTTGTGAACAGGATAACTCAAACACCAATGAAAAATATTAGATGACAATTTGGAGTAAGGTTGGTCATGGCTCAAAGTAGAACTGATTAGATTTTGGTGGGTTTCTGATTCTGGATGCAGTTCCAGGACTTACTTCAACGATTTGTTGATGTTGAGAGATATGGCAGTTTTGACATTTTTGACAATTAATCACCTGAAATGTAAGGTTAGAACACGTCTAGTTAAAAATATAATGTCATAACAAAATTATGCATGCTTTATTAATGACAAATACATTAACTGTCACCCTAAATACTATTTAGAAATGCACCAATAAGACACTTTTTAATGCATTTATACATGAATAATACAAATTAATAATGGCCATTTAATATCTAAGTAATGCTTTACTAATACATCAAAACAGTGTAAGCCATGTCTATAAATGATCAACCAGTACTTCATAAATTATCTATACATTTGTTCAGGGATCTACATATGCTTAATTCAACAAAAAAGCAGACATAATGTTTGTCATAACATGATCTATGATGCTTTACAAATGATAAGTTGGTATTTATGGATACATTTATGAGTAATTGATGAATGTTAAAATGCTGATTAATCACCTTAATGACGCTAAATTGTGTGTTGTTGATTAAAGTGATGCAAGAATGACTGATACCACATGTTAAGTACCTGCGTATAAATGTTAATAATACATGTAATTAATTGCTATGAAAGGTTTCAATAAATTTGAATTATCTTTTAACTGACTGACAGACCAAGCTTAATAAGCAGTTAAGAATTTTCTCAGCTCACCTGAAGTGATGTTTGCAGTGGCCACAACCAGCAATAAAACAAAATGAGAGGCTGCGAGAAGTTCAGCAGATCCACCTCAAACTGAAGGCTGTGAAGTCATGGTCACTTACAGCACATTGAGTAAAAAATCGTGGCGTGGCTGAAGTAGTGTGGAGAATGTGGGATAAAAAGGGGGAGCAGGAAAGAAAAAGAAAGAGAGAGAGAGAGAGAAAGTGAGTTGTACACCTCCGGTCACTTGATGTGTTAATCTGTTTTCTGTAACAAAGCTGCATTGTGAGAGCAGGTCCCGTTAATCTGAACAAATCTGAGGACAGCAGAGAACCAGCACCGCTCAAAAATAGGCTGTCCACTGCTGACTATTGTGGTTTATTTATTTTAGAAGTCTGATTCTTATGCAACCATTTACAACAATTAAAGGGTTTACCTGCTCGACAAATCACATACAATGAATATGCTCTCATTTATAACTCAGAGATTATTTCCCCTTTAAAGGATCATTGAGAATCCAGTCCTGGAAAATTCTTGATCAGGTGGACTGTGTGACTCCCCTCTGCTGGAAAAAATGTGCACAGCTTGGCTCTGACTGGCCAGAAGGTGTTGGTGATTAACCCTTCCCTTCTGACCAGAACACGACAACAAGGAGTGCTGACAACCTGCTCCACTTTCACAAAAGCACCAATTCAGCATTTTTTCCTCAATTTTTGGATTGATGGAAACAGCCGAGGAGAGACTTTGAACATTTTGGTGAGTAAATTATGAGCAATGTTCCCCATCTTTCATTTTACTGCAGTATTTCTGTAAAAGTGAGTTCAATCTGCCAGCTCTTTTAGATTTCTTACAAAGACAATGTAAGTTTAATGTAACTGTGTTAACTCTATGCTCCTGCTTTGTTACTTTTAAAATCAAAGTTATTCATTTAATTGTTGTTCACTTACATTGAAGTCGTACATGGTTTCATTCATTTGAAATATTTTGTCTTTTTTGTCAATCATTTTGTCTGGTCTCTTTTGTGATCACCTTTACAGATTTTGTCTTTGGTTGAGATAAACTAAAAATTAATTCCTCTAGTATTTAATCAATTAAAAGTCCTTGTGTTTTATCACTTGAATTTGATACTATTTTCAATTCACACAAACTTAATTAGCCAAGTTAATGAATCAGTTACTAGAAATACTCATTTTAACCCTGTAACGCCTATTGTATCATATTTGATACATACTTTTATAATACCTCTATCTACTCAACATGATCAACAAATTACAAAAAAACCCATCTGAATATAATCAGATAAATGATAAAAATGTCCTCAAATGGATTATCAGTAGCCAAAAACACCTAATGTATCAAATGTGATATGAAAAATCTATATGTTGAATTTTATTTATTTATATTTTATTTTATCTATCTCCTATTTTGTTTAATTTCTACATGAATGATTGATCAAATAGGCTAAGTTTGTGTAAAACTGGCTGTATGGTTGGCAGTACAGTGATGAACCATCTTATGTATGCTGATGATTGTGTGATTTTTAGTCCAAGTCAGCTGGCCTGCAGCAGCTCCTTAAAGGGGACATATCATGCTTGTTTCTCCTTTTCACTATGCCAGACTAGGATGCCTGTAAAGCATTTCTGCCCTCAGTACTAGTCATTTAGTTCCTTCATTGCCCCACAATAGCATTCTCAAAATCCTCATTTTAGGCCATTATCAAGCTCTCGTTGAAACACGAGGATCTCAGGATGACCTAAAGTTACCTTGCAATGTCACAGCCCTTTGTGCTCTGATTGGTCAGTTCTATCGGGGGTCGAGCCAGCCTGTCCTTCTTCTTCTACTGTATTTTCCGGCAGGCTCAAAGCAGCGACCGCATATTGAGTCCCCCTACAGGCCAGAGCTGGTAATGAGTGACTGTGAGCTAGGGAACTATAAACTGTTCCTGACTGATGGTTTTGTGGCTAACGGACATCACAGAGGAGGAAGTGTTTTATCAGATTACTCCAATAAACAGAAAGGTACCTCGTGATGTCACGACGTTTGAAATCTCACGGACATCTCGCAATGACCTATTTTCAGAGGCATCAAATCTCGTTCTAGGATATCAGAAAAAATACAATATCTCATTTTTTGAAAGTTAAAGGGGTGTAAGGTCTTGTTTTCAAATTTATTATATTATATGTAAGTATTAAATCATGCATCAGCATGATATGTCTCCTTTAATGTATGCTCCATCTATGGGGAACAACATGATGTGAAGTACAACGACTTAAAAAGTGTGATCATGATATGTAGAACCATAGAAGATAGACATATGAATTGTCCTGACTTTAAACTCTCAGGTAATATCCTAAATATCAGCAGTGAAGTGAAATATCTTGGTCATGTGATCACAGACCAACTAACAGATGATGAGGACATGTATCGCCGGTGTCGTATGCTGTATGTGCGGGCTAATATATTGTCTCGTAAATTCGGTCATTGCACTGGTGATGTGAAGCTGACTTTGTTTAAAGCGTATTGTTCACCTTTGTACTCTGGACATCTGCAGCTGAACTATAAAAAAGCTAGCCTTCAGAAATTGCAAGTGGCATACAATGATGCTCTAAGGATACTTTTAAAAAGGCCCAGATGGACTAGTGCGAGTGCGCTGTTCGTGAGCGTGAGAGTGAACACACTGCAAGCACATCTGAGAAACTTAATGCACAGGTTCATCTGCCGATTAAATGATTCTGAGAATCAAATTGTTAGGGCACTGGTGAATATTATGTACAGTGACATACGCTGCACTTCCCAGTTTAGGGGGCACTGGTATAAGTGCCTTTTAAAATGAATTGTTAGTCTATGTTTTTTTATTGTTGTCTTGTTATTTTATTTTTTTATCCCCTTTTTACATATGGACCTTGAGTCTGAAATAAAGCCTATCTATCTATCTATCTATCTATCTATCTATCTATCTATCTATCTATCTATCTATCTATCTATCTATCTATCTATCTATCTATCTATCTATCTATCTATCTATCTATCTATCTATCTATACATCTGTCTAACCATGGACATTTTGATTTTTGTAGGATTTTAGCAGAAAGTGAAACAAAAATTTCATCTCCAAAAAAATTAGAATTTTCTGGCTATAATCTACGGTCTTGGGCCTTAAAGGGTTAATGCCTGAACAATACTTGAATTAGTTCAAAACAAACTTGTTAAAACGCTGATATATTTAATGATCGAAGGACTTTCACGTGCAGTGTAGTGTGGACAAAAAGCAATCACTCAAATGCAAAGTGGACTAAAATGCACAGCAAACTGGGATGAGTACAGTTTCTGGTGTTTGTTAAGCTTCAAATTGCAGAGTTAATTTAACTCTGGATGGGGTCCAATCTGGATATTTACTCTCACTGAAAAACAGCAGGTATGAAAAGCAAGTGTAAAACGATGTTTCAGTAAATCAAATCCATACGATCTTTCACTCTGAAGTTTCACTTGAAGCCTGTAAGTGTAGTGTTAATCACCCAGCACATCCCCCACTCACAGGTGCCACAAGTTCATGCTAGGAAAAATGTTTTCCAAGAACTGTGTCTTTGTTCCATGTAATCTTTCCCATTAAATAAAAAACAACATTTACACGTTGCAGTAATAATATCGAGTAAACACTTAATAAGAAAATATACTCTGAGAGAGTGCATTCCCAGCAACACAATGATGTGATGATCAAAAGTGTTCAGTGTTTCAAACTGTTGTATTTTAACTCCCCAAACACCTGATCAGAGTTTAAATACAACAGTCCAAAAAGGGTAAAAGTAAAACTTTATAGTGTTGACCCACACCCAAGAAGGGTTGATGTTTACTCTGATAGTATGAATACGTTTATACAGATTATGTTGTTTAATAAGATGTGTTTTTTTTTCTCATTCGTTTATAATCATACTGTCTTTTGTTGAATTGAGAGCATAATTAAGTACTAATTTTGAGTCTCTGCAAAAGAATTAAGTTTATGTATCCCATGATAAAAGTTAATGTCAGTGAAATCCTGTGACCTCCTCCAGTTGAAATTCACAAATAAAGGTGGAGGAGTTGGTTACAGTTTAAACACACTGGAGCTCGACTAACCACGGAGGATTTGACTCTGAAGTTTGTTTGGTGAATCTTTAATGAGCTCTTCAGTCTGCAGGTGCTAAAGCTCCAGTGTTCAACTCTTTCGTCTTTTCTGAACCCATAGGGCACGAAGATCACGATGAAGCCCTTCAAACAGTGCGACCAACACCTGCAGGGACATCAAGTCATCAACTAGTTCCTTTAGAGAGCCATGGATGCTTTTGAGGGGCTTCACAGCGTCCAGATTTCCTCTTCTCCTCCATCTTCAGCCAAAGTTAGCCCAGGTTATGAAGTTCTGCGAGCGGGGAGATCTGGAATAGCAGTTTATTCCTCCACAGTCTTCTATGGTGCACCTGATGTCCTGGGATGGTCGGGCAGACAAAAGTCCACAGAGGGCGAGGGCTGTGTAGTTGGACGGTGAGTCAAAACCTGGAACATATAAGAGGTGCCTGATCTATAAACTGTATTAAGTAGACATGGAATCTGTGAGATGGCAGCTGTCATCCACCATTTTAGTAATGTTTCCTCAGACTCCTCAAAAACATCTACAGATTAACAATCTTCAAAGATGAGGGTTCTTCAACAAGCAAAACTAAACTGTGGTGGTCCTGAAGCACCAACCACAACAGAAAATATGTAAACATAACAGTAAAAAACTAAATACAACAGCAAATTAAAAACACTACAGGATATAACCTTATTTAGCCTTATATTTAAGGCCTTAAAGGGTTTTAAAAGTCTGTTATAGATGGTTAAATTATAATGCCAGATCCTTGAATCTTTAGACTTGTAAAGTCTTGAAAAGTATCCAAATAACTTAATAAGATCTCTGAATTACAAGGCCTTATAAAGTCTTCAGTTCGATTGTTGAATTAAAGTCCTTAGAAAATGTTAAAGTCTTTTAAGGTCTTTAAGGGGACTGTGAGGAGTTTCCAAGTAATTACAAAAAAGTCTCACTTTTATAAATACACACTTGAGTTTTGATGAGTTTTATAGCATCAAAATAGGTTATCTATAAATGCTATTCCTTATCTTCGCAGTTGGGTCGGACAGAGGCCTGGATACTCAACTTCGGGAACAAGACAATTAAAACTAGAGCAAATTTATATTATTCGGACACATCTTAGAGCACTGGACTGTAAGTAGCGATATATAGCCAGATACAAAACTACGATACTAAGTTTTCCAAAAATTGCTTGTTGTCACACATCAAAAACTACCGCTATGTAACTAGAAAGAGATACATTACCTCGTTGCTTTGCATCCTGTAAGTTGTTGAAAAAAGAAGTTGTAAATCAATGCAGAGTTCTGAGAAAAGTCCAGACTGTATTTTTATTAGCATCACAACAAACACACGGTTTGGCTTGGGTCACGTCTTTTGGTGCATTCCATTTGTAGTCAGAAGTAGGAATTTCCGAGTTCCGAGTAGGAAACTAAAACTGGAACGTCCACCGAAGTCTGAATTTTCCTAATTTCCCATCGAAGATGGATGCCCCCAGTGTGAACAGTTATTTAGCTCCTGTAATAATTATTTGCACTTCTGACTGGGGTGTGTCGCTCTAGATCAGCTGTATACATAGTATCGTTAGACTTATATGTACAAAAATGCTGCCATAGTGATAATCACATTCTTCATGTGATATTTGTGAACAACAGCGCAGGGTGTGCTAACAACAGCTAACAATAGCCTGGTAGATCGGCATGTTTTTTTCCAACTTCAACTGGAACTCCGATCAGATGGAGATGATGTCACTCCCAGTTCCGAGGTTACTGGAACGCAGCATTACAACAGTCGCTGCTCGTGCTCATGGGTAGCAGAGTCTTTATGTCGCCGGTAACAGATTCTCCTCATAGCACCTTTAACAAGGTTGTTGAGTTTTAAGGCTTTAAAATACTCAAAAGTCTTAAAAAAGATTTCTGAATAACAGAGCCTAAACATCATCCAATCAGTTTTTTTTTTAAATAAGAGGCCTTAAATAGTCTTAAAGTATTCAAAAGTTTTAATAAGAATACCAAAATAGAAAGCCTTATAAAGTCTTAAATTAATATTCAATTTGTATTAAAGACATCTCTGAACAGATGTCTGTCTCCATAGCTCAAGGAATTAGAGTGAGAATTGTGAGTTTGAAGGTTAGAGTTTCAAATCTTGGCCAAAAGTGGATTTTAAAGTCGAATGTCCAAAATGGAAGTCAAGACCTCTCAGAGGGACTAACAGATGCCTGTTTCAATTAGGCTCAGTGAGACAGAGAAAAGGTTTAACGTCCAGAATTCAAGTTAGTCCAATGTCCAAATGAGGAAATGAAGACTACTAAGAAGAACCAACAACTTCTGTGATCATGGATCAAGGGGGTAGAGAGAGTGGACTGTGAGCTGGAAGGTCAGAGGTTCAAGTCTTGTCTGAAGTTGTTAGTTAAAGGCTAATGTCTAAAGACAGAAGTGAACACGTCACAGAAAAAGCAACAGCTGTCTATCTCTATAGCTCAAGGAGATGGAGAAAGGTCTGGGGCTCTGAAGGGCCATGGTTAAAGCCATGCTTGGTCTGGATGGATTTTAAAGTCCCTTATCCCAAGTGTAAAGGATAAATGCACCCTAAAAACATCCCCCATTGCAAAGGGCATTGATAGTCTGTGTGTGGTAATATGTGCAACTCTAGGCCCCAAATTCAGGAAATTCTTGGTTTGATCCCTGCAAACCCCACAAATGGATCACGAAATAAGAAGCTCTGGCTGGGAGGGATGTTATTCCCTGTGGTGTTTTGGGATGGGTATCATCAAGGGATTATGAGACAGGATAGGAGCCACGGCAGAAATTTTGCACAATCAAATTTTGCATTTGCTATAGAAAGATACTACAATGCAGTGACTAAACTATGATGAGAGTCTATCAGAGACAATAATGTCCACCTGTGGCTTCATTCCAGCCACAGCTAAATTGTTGTTGAAGAAGCACAAGTGCCTACCTCTTCTGGTAGTTAAATGTGATTGTGTTTAGTTCTTTGCCATTGTGTTTAGTCATTTTGTTTTTTAATTTTCTGTTGTGCTAGTTTTGTGCTGTTGTGTTCACTACTTTGCTGTAGTGTCTTTAATTTGCTGTTGTGTTTAGTTTTTTTTTTACATTGTGCTTAGTTGTTTGCTGTTGTGGTTTGCACCTCAGCGCCACCTACAAAACAGACCTTCTCAGAAGTAGAAATTTAAAGGGAAACGGCAACATTTTTTTGTGTTTTGCCTCCCTCCCGAGTCCACGACAAGCATATAGACACTGGCTGCGGTCGAATACTCACCTCCTAAGCCCTTTCCTATCTACTTTTCCCTAACGCTGATGGAAAACATCATGAGGTTAAGGAAAGGAGAGAATCTGACTACACCTTTACTACGCTACGTCATCATGTGACAGCGGATACTGATGCACTGAAAATACAGTTTTCTGAAGGTGGACTACAAAAGATGCATCATAGAAGTGCTCATGTATCATGACAATGTTGTTCCTTTCAGACAACATTGAACATAATAACCTGGTAAAAATTACATCTGCTTGGCCCAGGGGTGGGCAACTTTAATTATCAAGAGGGCCACATAAAACCATTTTCCCAGCCTGAGGGCCACATTGTTATAAATTTTCAGAAACTCCCGATGAGGTAAAAGAATGTTTGATAAACAACATATGAAAAATATATTTTGTCATAAAATTAGAATACCAATATTCATATATTACAACATAAATACGTTATTATGCATCATCAAATGAGCTTGACATAGAATTCAAGCTAATTTAGCTAATATTTATAGGATTAAAGCCAATGAAGCTATTTTCAAATCAATAAAATTATGTTTTTCACATTTTGCTTGCCATTTTTAGATATAGTATTAAATAATACTTGATATAATGTTCAAAGGTTTCATGAAAGAGATTTAGAGACACTATTATAGCAAAGTACGGTCATAAACAACTTACATAATCCGATAAAATACCAGTCTAGATTATATAGAATTATTTCTATTGGATATCTGAGTTTTCTTCATATTTACAACTGCTGGTTGGGAATGAATGGCGGACCACATTTAGTGATGTGGAGGGCCGCATTTGGCCCCCGGGCCGCCACTTGCCCACCCCTGCCATAGCCGATATTAGAAGTGAGGATTTAAATAAATTTGTCCTCTCATTATCAACATGAATAGCAATCAGTGCATGAAAAAATGGTAATAGAATGAAAGAAAGGCATAAATTGTCAAGACCACAATCTAATAGTGTACACATTATTATTATTGAGCCATGTTTAAAACATAATCAACATTAAATGTCTCATATCGTGCTCTATTCAAACAATCAGACTACTGGAAAGTTAAGGCAGGTTTTGGTAAACTTTTGAATGGTTGAACAGCAGTGGTAACTCACATGGTCCGCGTGCTTTGTTTGTCATTATTCAGTTGAATTCAGAAGCAGTCAGATAACGAACTGTTTATAAAAGCTGTTGCCGCGGGGAATTGTGGAACAGAATAATAATCTCCTTTAGTAAAGGATGGTCTGGTGTACCCTATGCTAAAAGAGATAATAAAGGAAGCACTGAGCCACCTTTCCTATGCATTTAAACTATTCGAACAGCTCTCATCACAAACTACTTCCGGTTCATTTCACTCCGTTAACCTTCCTAAGCAAAAACTACTATTCGACCACAGCCATGATTCTTTCAACTGTGCATGCAATAACAAGGAAGAGATGGGCAAATTCGTCCACTGCTAATTAGCGTAGCTCAAACACTGACCTACAGTCATCAGATAAACTCTTCAGCAACTCAAGTAGAGTTTTAACTTGCACTTGTTGATGTTGCAATGAACAGTGTAACTAAAAGTGGTTTTCTGAGGTGTTCCTGAGCCAACATGGTTATATCCTTCACAGAAGGATATTAGTTTTAAACAGTGGCGGATTTAAGAAATTTGGGGCCCAAGGGAAAGGCAGGTATGGGGCCCTCTGAAATGAGAAGAAAACACACAAAACACAGTATAAGGCTCTTATTCAGTGGTGAAATGTAAGTATATTTACTTAAATTCCATTCGACAGTTTTGATACTCACAATTATTCATCTTCACACGATGGACCCTCCGCAACAGGTGTCGACGGCATCGTTTCACTTGCTGCCGGTTATGGGTTGCTGCTGCTAGCCGCTGCTGCAGTGAAGAACATCGTCACTTAAGTTAACTTTGAGAGCAGCTTTCTGCTTTCCTCCTTCTTTCTCCTCTTTTCAGCACCACTAGCTTCTTTTCATCTTCTTTTTCTTTTCTTTTCTTTACTCTTCTCTCCTCTTCTCGTCTCTTCTAGCCGTTTGTTTTGTTTTGCTGCTGTCTTCCTGGATCCTTTCTGCACATGCGAAGTAAGATGGACTGATCCAATGTTATGGAGACTGATGGGGGGGCCCCCGAGACACACATAATACAATAAGCATTGGCATTTTAGCGAAAGGATTTTAATCAAAAACATAAATAATCAGGCAAATAAGTAATGACTGTATTAACCATAAGTGTATGAGGAGTTTTATGGGGCACTCAGGAACTTGGGGCCCTAGGCAACCGCCTGGTTTTGTCTAATGGTAAGTCCGCCCCTGGTTTTAAAGCAGGGCAGCCTAAGAGGTGATGGTCACAGGCATTCAATGTTGGTTTTCTGTCTCGCTGCTTGCATGCAGAGATTTCTCTGGATTTTCTGAATCTTACGGTGATATGAGTGTAGATGATGAAGTCCTCAAATTCCTTGGAAACATTGTTCTGTAACTGCTGGACTGTAGTTGTTCACAGAGTGGTAAACCTCACCCAGTCCTTTCTTGTGAATGACTGAGCCTTTAGGGAATGCTCCTTTCATAACCAGTCATGACACTCAGCTGTTTCACATTAACCTGTTCACCTGTGTTCCAAGCAGGTGTTTCTGAGCAGCATTGAACAGTCCCAGTCTTTTACTGCCCTTGTCCCAGCTTTTTTGGAGCATGTTGCAGGCATCAAATAGCCTATAAAAAAATAATGAACTGTATCAGTTTGAACATGATATATCTTGCTTGTTGTTTGTTAAACTTAATGTAAGTCGAGAAGGACGATCAAGCATTTTTATTTAGGTTTTATACAACATCCCAGCTACATTGGCATTATTTCTGGTACAGTACGAGGCGACATGTTTTGTGGTTGGGACAGGGGTGTGTGGCCCCGTCAGTGTACCTGCCCCGTGTCTTCCTCAGTTTCGGTGAACGGAGCCACAGCTCCGGACAGCGCGTCTCTGTCAGGGCGTTGGGTGGGAGTGGATGCGCTGTCATGTGACCGGTGTGTACTGAGAGCAGGGTGAGAACAGAGGCATTGTTTAGTTTGCAGTGATAAAACCATCCATATGAGAGCAGAACAGGGCAGACTTTGCTGTAAAAGAGTGAAAAGGTCGTCGCCAGGCAGCCACACAGCCCTCGGTGCTCAGTCAGAAGCGGAGCAGCAGCCGTTGGCGCTGCCGTTGTCGGTTGTCTACGTCAGCGTCCGCATTCCTCCGCCGTGATTTAAAACGGCTGAGTTCACCGAATCCAGCTAACATTAGCTCTGTCACTAAAACTTTAATTCCTCTACAAACAACAACTGGAGGCACTGGAGGGAAGAAGCTGACTTTTACCTCAGAGGAGAGAGGTTTATCTGCCGTCCTGGACTCTCACAGGGTAAGGGTGGATACTGTGGGGAAAATCTGCTCCTCTAAAAAAGTTCTAACTGTATGCTAACAGCACACAGCTATCAATGTTAGCCTGAAGTGCTTATGAATAACTGTTGTATCTTGTCTGCTGATTTTAAGGATGGTCTAAATAAGATTGTGTGAGAAATAAACATACGTGTCTAATCTCGCTTACTTACACAGAGGGAGGGGAGTTATCTAAATCAGTGGTTCTCAACTGGTGGGTTGTGGCAGAAATGGGGGTCATTATTTATGCCTGTTCGAAATAAAATGCCAAAAAATACATATCTAAGCCATCACAGTACGTTACCAGGCTTTGTAGTATCAGTAAGTAAATGTTTTTTTTCTTGCATTGGTTGGAAATATTTTATGGCCTTTTTATGCCCCTAGGGTTGCGTATGGAACATACAAAATACAATACTAAATGTTCCCAGCATTTTATGTTTATAGTATTGAGATTGTTTATGCCCCTTTCTATGTTTGTAGCGTTGAGTATGGAACATAGAAAAGACAAAAAGTTACTTGCATTGTTATTTTCCTTGCATTGGGTATAAGGGCTGAACGGTTTGAGAACATAATCTAATTGTGATTTTTTTCCCCCAATATTGCTGTTTACTCTGCAATTGTTTTAATGTTCCTCATCTTATGTATTCCTACACAATCACAAGCAGTAGATCTTTTTATAGTAAAACCAATATGACATTAAATTAATCTAAGGATAAAGGATTTGAGAAAAAGTGGAGTAGTGAAGAACAGAAGCAAAATAGGTATGAAATTGTAAAAACTGAGTAAAAGTGGTATTAAAGCGGAAAAAGGTTAATAAATAGGTGCAAAATAGGTATGAAATTTCAAAAAAAGGGGGAAAAATTGGCAATAAAATACAAAAGTGGCTTAGGAAAATTGATTATGGCAGCAAAATTGGGAATTAAATTTGAAATTGAATTTCAAAAAACATTTGAAAATTCCAAAAATGGTTGTGACAGTGGCCAACAAGAAGATGTATGGGGGCAAAATAGGCAGAAAGTTGTAAAAACAGGGTTAAAAAAAGGTAAAAATGGCCCAAAAGTGGGGGAAAAAAAAGTGTACGAATAGAGGTAAAAAATAGGCATGAAATTGCAAAAAACTACATCAGAATGCCAAAATGTGCAACACATTTTGGGCTAAAAATATTGAACCTTCTGCGATTTGAAAATTGCAACAAGCCATATTGTGATTTAATCTAATTTGCAATTAATTGTTCAGCCTTATTCGGTATTTCATATATCTCTTTTTATGTTTTTACTTTGGGTATAGAACATAAAAAAGACTATTGTGCAGCATTGGTATTTTATATGTCCCTTATTATGTTCCGGGCATTCGATGTGGAGCTAAGATTGCCACTTTTCTTGCATACAGATAAAGAATGTAGAAGATCCTTGAGGTTGCAACCACTACTGGAGTTATAAAGCACCGTAGGCCATACAAATATAAATCATCACTATAAATTGATTTAATTTGACTCTTCAGTTTGATATTAGTGTTGGTGAGTAATAGCATAAAGCTTCCCAACTGAAAGCTGTAGATGTATAACTTATGACAATGTTTTTTGCTATATGTTTGTCAGAGTGGCCTGAAATACAGATAAATCAAATCCAATATTGAATCAAAACAGGATGCAACATTTAATTGACAAATAAGAGACAATTTAGTATTACATGAAATGGGTGGCAACTTTGTATGGAACATCAACGTGACACAAATTGGTACTAGCATTTTCATGCTTGGACCATTGTTTTTTATGGTCTTCTGTTTTTTTTAATGTAAATATTGTAACTTTTACTTTCTCTGAGTTTGGTGTGACATATTGTATAGCTGTATTTATTTGTTTCTGTGTTTATCTTCATGATTTAACTGTTTTGTATCTGCCTCCTGTTAACCAGGTCATCATTTAAATGATAACTGGTTAAATAAAGGTTATAACTAAGGATGCACAATATTATCAGAACCATATTGGTAATGACAGATATTGGCCCAAAAATTGACAATTTCTATCGGCCTGTATCTAAATTTTTGCAGATATTTGCTGGTGGTTTATCAGTCATACATACTGGTATATCCCTTATATTGGGAGTAATATCTGCAAATTACACAAATGTGCCATTACGCTTCAACTTATCATCCCTGCAATAGTACATTTAAAAAGCAAAAAGTTGATTTTCAAGGGCTAAATGTTGTTTTACTGTTCCCTACAACAATTCAGTTTTGATAGTGCAAAGACTCTGCTCTTGATGAAAAATATCACTATCAGCAATGATGCGCTTGGCATATTGATATCTACAAAGATCCAAAACTGTGCATCCCTAGTTGGTAGTAATTATTTTTCAGTGCCATTCGATTCAGCAGGAGATAATATGGTGCGTCTTCTGTTAAAAATAAATTAGGGTTTATTTCCTCAGTCAAGAAGATTATGTTTGCCAGCCTTTGTCTGGCTGTTAGAAAGATAACTCATAGAGTCATGGATATATTTTGATGACATTTGCAGGAAATGTTAGTCATGGCACAAGAAAGAAGTGATTACATTCTTGTGGTAATCTGAATCAGGATGTTGATCAAGGAAGTTTTTAAAGGATTTGGTTTTTCAACATTTTCACTAAAAACTCAATGTTTGAAATGGATTTGGATGACGTTTTCAGGGAGTGATTGGATTTTAGTGGTAAATTCAAATCTAGGATCAGGATTTGTTCATAGCAGATACGGCGGTTATCCATGTACCAATGCCTTTAATGATTTGCAGGTAATTCTTTTTTAGTGTTTTAATGTGGAAGTGGCCCAGTGTTTCCCTCCTCTACTGCAGCAAGCGTAATTCTCCCCTTAATCAGCAATGCATTAGTAGATCACCAGGCCCTATCAGGCCTTCTGAAATCAGTGATCAGTGACCGACAGTATGGCTTTCCAAAATTCTTCAATCATCAGAGTAGTGATGAAAGGAACAACAACTTCACTTCTATTTTCTTTACTGTATCTCATGCCATTTCCCACTCTCTGCTAAGCAGGGTTGGTTGGTTTGATGAGTTACTTTCATCAAGAGATAACTTGAGGGTTGAAGTTTTATGTGCAGCTTTCTTTTTTGGGATGGGTGAAGGCGTTGGTGTTCATGGATGGGGGTAGGAGTCAAAAAGCCCCTTTTTTGTATGGAATTGTTTGGAACTGAAGAATTAGTGTCCACCCAGTTTGAACAAATCCAAAAGAAGAGAAAAAGTCTAACGAAGAAAGTCTTGTTGAAATAGATTTTAGAGGTAAAGAGAAGGAGATTATAGCTCTTAAAATCTGTAATTTTTAAGATACCTGCACATTCAAAACATGACACAGAGTCGTAAAAGTCTGGTAAAAAAAGGCCATTTCTTTATTTTCCAGGGTGGAAAGTTTGCTTGACAAAATAAATAAAAATTTCCATCATTTCATAATGCCATCTGAAAGGAAGCTTGTTTAATGATCGGAAAAACATTTTGGTCAAGCTTAGTGTGGGGTAATATATTTATTTTTAAGTAATTCTTCATGTCTTTGACGCAAACTGTCCACCCTGGAAAATAAAGGAATGGCCTTTTTGTGATCTTGGCTCATTTATCCAGATATTTTCATATGCTAAAGTTTGATTTCTCATTAGGTTAGTTTCTCGGTAGCACTAAGGCCTAGAACAGAACCAACATTTCAGCATTTTTCTAGAATGGTTGTCAAGTTAATTACTTGCATTCTCGTTCTGCAGTAGTCGCATTTTTGTAAACATGCTTGTGACTTTGTTGTGGATGGCACGGCTAAAATTACTTTAAGTTGGAAGAATTATGTGTCCCTCATTTAAGATATGCGTACCTTATAATCAAACGCACAAACATTAGAATTCTCACATTGGATTGCACCTTTTTATTTTCCATATATCACATATTAAAGTGATTACTGCCTGAATCCTCTCCGGATTACTGGAAACACACAACTACATAACCATGATTCCTTCAGACAAAAGAATTATTTACAACACTTGGCAAACAGAGAAGGGCAGCTCGTGGATTCCTTTGTTGCATTTTATTTTCAACTGTTCAGACAGCAACTCATTTGTGGACTTAAGAGTGAAGACCTGGTGCCCTCACATAAAGTCTGACTAACTACATTTCTGCTTGTGTGCAGGTTGGTAGATCTGGATCCAGAGCCAGACTCCAGGGTGGAGGTTGGAGGCCAGGCCCGCTCCACCTCTGGCAGAGACCATGGCAGCCTCTCCCGGCTCCGTAGCTCCTCGCTGGAGATCAGAGAGAAAGAAATCAGAGAGAAGGGCTCAGAGATCCTGAGGGAACAGCTGGACGCTGCAAAGAGGGTGTTGTAACCTCCTGAATGCTGACAGAGAATTGTTTTAACTAAAAAAGAGTTGACATTGCAAATGCTCTTCCTTTTTAATTTCATTGTGACATGGTTTGCCCATTTCAGGAACTGAAACTCAAGGACAGAGAGTGTGAGCGTCTTTCTCAGGTCAGAAATCAGCTGGAGCAGGAGCTGGAGGAGCTGACAGCCAGTCTGTTTGAGGTGGGCAGTAATTATTGCTCTCTGATAAGTGCACTCACGGTCTTTTTCCTTCTGTGGTAGTGGATTGGCTTTACTGGTTGATACAAGGCTGATTGTTAAGGTGTAGTGCGTAGAAGTTGGCAGCATTTCACCAAACAAAACAGTAAATATAGGATATAATGTTTCTATTTGTAAAGTCCGTTAAGATAGGTGTACAATCATCCCCATAAAACTTTCTTTTTCTTTTTTTCTAAGTTAGATAAAGCTTTTTATATTTATGCACCGTGGGTCTCCCCTCTGTGGAGGCTGACATAATGATCGGCCATGTTGTCTACTGGTGGGTTTTGGGGACAAAGAGAGCAAAATGCGGTGTTTGAATATGGGTGTGGCCGCCGGTCCTGGAATTTACATGGATGGCATGTGGCATCTCAACTGACCTATAATCTAGTCTTCACTGGCTCTTGTCGATGTGTGATGTAACGGACGGGCTCATTCCAAAATCTGAACGCTAGATGTTGCAAAATGCAAGTTTCTACACACTGCGCCTTTAAGCCTTCAGTTTGTGGCTTTTCGTTACAGGAATGAGACAGGCTTTGGGAAGTCAGACCATTGTGCTGAGCAATTAATTTACTTTCAATTAAGTTTATGATTACGATTACCAAAATAAACTAATTGCCATTATAAGATCACGTTGCATGACATGCTCGCTCTGCCGTGTGGATGAAGCACTCTCTCACACCTCCCTCCTTTCACATTGCTGATCATCTCCTTGCAGAGTTGAGCTGCTCTGAGCCTGTCAGGACCTCCAGGACTCTTCCAAACAACATTAAGATTTGGTGTATTTCAAAGTAAAAGCACTGTCTGTTATATTCAATGATGAGATCATCCAAATTTCAACACAGTGCTTTTATTCTGAATGTGTTCCCAGCCCAGCCACTCAGTGCTTTCCCATCGTCCAATCAAAACTCTCCACACAACAGACCTCACTTTTTAATCACAGAGGTGATGTACCCACTGTTTACAGAATGTGACATAATTAGAAGGGGGTTGTGTTAAGGTAGATATCTCTCTCTTTCCCCCGTCTGTCTTTCTTTGCCTGTTTTTGTACATTTATGTAGGTTAGGCCGGTGTTTTAATGTCAGTGAGATTGTCATACTGGTTTAAACAATTCTGAAAGCCTTTAAAACAACTTACATCACAGCTCTAAAGATTTGACAAATTCTGTTGATCTATAATTTTACAACCTGTAAAATCAAAAGTTATCAACAATGTGTATTTTATGTTTTAATTATATTATAATTGAACACATTGTTCTTGAATGCTCAGTCCTATTATATTAATTGATAAATTATTTAAAAGTTTTTCAGACAGTGCAAAATAATTTGAGGAGTATTGCATCTCAGTGCAATAGGATTTTTTTTTATTCTCCTTTATATTCTTACTCAACTGCTGTAAGATCACTGAGTAATTCTGCTTAGTGATCGTAATATCAATATCAAGCAAAATAATCCTAATGATACATTTTTCCATAAGCGAGTAGCCTTATCACATTGCATTGCAGCGCTGACAGTGGTCTGACATCCTCTTCCTGTCGTGATATTCTCACCACCAGCTCATCTCTACCCACAATTTAGTATCAGCTCAGCTCACCTGAAACCTTGTCAGAGTTGATTTGAGAAAAAAATGACCAAGAACCAGATTTGATCCTAATGGAAAACCATAAGAATGAACAGAATTGAGCCGAATTGAGATAATACTACATCGCTAATGTCCAATAATTCTGTCACATGCTGGAAAATGAACTTGAAAGAAGAAAGTGATGCATTGTGAGGACCAAAATGTTAGATCTGTATATCTATACAAATACTTACTGGAATCTAAACTCTATATTTCAGCTCCTTCAGAATAAACAGATATTTTAGGATCTTTCAGGTGTTAAAACTGCCAAAGACAGAGTAGATCAGTGCATTTCCTTAAAGTCTTTTTACACAATTTCTACATCGAATATTTTGTCTCTGTGTTATTCATCTTTTTATGTTTTAATCTTTATCACAGGAAGCTCACAAGATGGTGAATGAAGCGAACGTCAAACAAGCAGCAGCAGAGAAGCAGTTAAAGGAGGCTCAGGGGAAGGTGTGTGTGAAATTTTATACTCTTTAAATGATCCAAAAAGAGATGCACTGAACATTTCAGGCTGGTGGGATGCCAACAACAAACAGCAAACATCTTTCATCACTTTCTTAGTTTTTCATCTGTGCTTTTCTAGATTGACGTTCTACAAGCAGAGGTGACGGCACTCAAGACTCTGGTGTTGACATCAACACCTTCTTCACCAAACCGTCAGCTGCATCCTCAGCTGCAGTCTCCAGGAACCAGAGGAGCGCACAAACACATCGGAGGTCACATCCGTAACAAGAGCGCCAGTGGTGCTCTTCCACTGTCGTCTGGGAAACAAGAACCTTCTTCAGTTTCCGTCCAGTCTGCGACCAAAGAGGACAGAGAGGTAGCTTGAATGAAGTCCGTGGGTATACTCCTCTGCTCCTCCATTCTTGTTTAGCTTTAGTCTATCTCTTAACCCGAGCCAGGTTCTCCTTGTTTTTTCTTTTCCTCAGCACTAAACTCTCCTTGCTTTGTTCCTCCTCTCTGTCTCTGGCGTTTCTGCCGGTTTCAGCCTGCTGTTCCTGCTCTTCTCTCTCTGATTCTTTGCCTGGTTCCTGGCCAGTCTGTCAGTGTCAGCTTAGACCCTCACTGGCAGCAGCAGGGAGAGGGGCTGTGCGCTGACAGCAGACAGGTAACTGCTTTCCTTTGGGGAGATTTGGCTGCAGGGAGATCTGTGTGTGTATATAAAGTGCAAGTATTTATGTGACAGTTAACAAGGGGTCTGTTTTTCTCTCTTGCAACAACTGCCTAAACTCGAGTCACTTCAGCTGTAGTTTACACAGACTTTATTTTATGTATAGCTGCTATGGCAAGTTAAATAGACGATTGCAAAAGGATGTTGGGTTGTGGGCTCTGGAAAACCCCTCAGTGATCAAAACAAAAACAGGAGGAAACCAAAGAGAGGCTCTTGGTACTGTTTTATTTTCGGGGGTTTACAATTGAACTGTTCTGTCATTGAAGTGATTCTTAGATTTAAAAAGAGGCTCCAGATGAGGTAATGAAAACCATACTTAAAATACTCAGTTTCTATAAGAGAAGACATTTTTTCCTTCTTTTTACTTGACAATATTAAAACAGCCAGTGACAGTAACAGCTCATATTTGTCTTAAAACTCAATTTTGTGATCTTTAAGATTTCCAAATAGTGCTGCTAGGAGAGTGTCCTCACTTTGAGGACTTTAGAATTAAGTGTAGAAGGGCACATTTTTAGCATCTGTTTCTTACACAAATTTTATAATCATGCTCAACCATTTTATTAAACTTATATATTATAGTATTATAAACGATAGTGTTGATATTAGAATCTTATTTACTCTGAATAACACTACAAAGCTTTCAATAGTTTTACAATCAACAAACAAGTGGTAGAAAAACCAGAAGAAACAGCTCAGTTTTTGCACTTTTCAAACCCCAAAATGATAAAATAAATAGATAAATAATATTGCTGTCAAGTCTCAACGTCCTGTGACACAACATAATGGTAGGTTTATTATACCACCGTTAAATTAACACATCAGTTGTTGTCCAGGGACACAAACTCTAGGTACATTTGCACTGTGCATCAAATTAAACCAAAATGCCATACCTGTTTACTGTCAACTCAGATCAACCAAAAACTAACAAGCAAAAAACTGTAAGAACTCTGAGTTCAGATGGTCAAACTGAGAATCCAATGTTGAAACCTGTGTTGAAACAAAAAAAAATAAAAGTGAATTTTCTACTTTTTATAAGCTGAATACTTGCTACATGAAGATATGTTAAAGGTAATACATTTTAAATAATTTACTGTACAAATAAGATGTGAAAAATAAGAAATTATTTTTTAATGAGACGCTTTTAAGTATTTTGGACAGCTGCTTGTCCATTTTTACTGGGCAATAGTTGATACAAACCTGCATGCATAGAAATATGGTGTGGTTTGAGCTAAAGAAGTTGTATCACAGGTATCATTTAACATGGCAATGCACAAACTTTCATGACATATGCTTTTACTTAGTGCCATCAGCCTGAGTGGCAGTCGTCACTAGGAGAGGTGGAAAGGCTGAATATGTCACTTACATTAGCTCACTCAATTTTGCCACCTCTTGCCGAGTAGAATGCTAGCACAACTTGTTAATGTTGGCCTCTTTTTGTTGAAATCTTAATAAATACTTCTAAATGATTTATCCTAAGATCACATAGACCTATCTGAAACCATTACCTCATGCTGTGTTTATCAATCAGTCTATTTTTGCTGGAAGAAGAACTGCATTTTAAATTTCCTGCCAAAGATAATTTAACCAAGGAACTTCACATTACATTTATAAGAAAAATGTCCTTAAAGGCTTCTTTTCCTGTTTCTATTCATATTATGCCATATCTACTTGCCATGTTTAAAGAGGAGTGTTAAGTGTGGCCTGTATTGTCATATAATAAAAACTTAGACCAGGGTCAGACAAAATGTGACCCGCAGGTCCCACTAGGTCTTCCACTTAACTCACTGTGGCCCTCACTTCATTTCAGACATCTATGAAAAATAAACATTCTGTTGGTGTTCTTTCTTTTTATAACCAAAACAAATTTGGTTCCTTTTGAGAAATTAGAATTGCAACTTAAGTCTTGTTTTTTTTGTGTTAATCTTTTACACTTTTCAATGAATGTATTTGTTTTTAATTAAAAAAGACCTGTAAGTATAATGCACAATAGAAACTAAACCCTAAATGTGACAATTTTTGAACTGAAAAGTAGTTTTGATTGTCTTGAGTTCCATGTCTGGCTGCTTGGATAAAATGTTTCCTTTAGAATATGAATGTTGATTTAGTTAACTTTGATAAAAGCTTTACTGACTCATTTTATTAAAAGTGCAGTGTGTAGAAATTAGCATTTCAGCGACCTTCGCTAAAACATCACATCACCAAGCGACGAGAGCCGATGAAGACCAAAAAGATCGTGAACAGGGCATCATTTACAACAGTTACAAACATCACACAATCTTCTTCTGCTGTAATACCCGCTCTCTCTTCTTGACATGCCATCCAGGTAGATTTAAAGACCGCCGACCAGATTGGTATTCAAAAATCATGTTTTGCTCTTTTTGTCCCCAAAACTCACCAGTAGACAACATGGCGGATTGTTATGTCAGCCTCCACAGGGGGGAGACATGCGGTATATAAGTATAAAAAGCTTTTTCTTACTTAAAAGGAAAACAAAAGTTTTATGGGGATGATTGTCCACCTAATATGACAGACTTTAAATACAAATAGAAACATTATATCCTATATTGACCATTTCTGTTGCGTGAAATGCTGCCAGCTTCCTCACACTACACCTTTAAATTAAGTAAATATGCTCTTAAATCATGTCTTGAAGTTGTTTTTCACGTGGCCCTCTAATGGATTAAATAACACCAATGTGGCCCCCTTGATCATCATCCCTGCATTAGACCATAAGACAGTTTCAGATGTAACGATGCTGTATTTTCTTCTCATTTGCAGATGGACACCATTCTTTATGCAGAGTTTTTAATGTGGAAAGAAAAGCCAAGCCTTGATCGCTCCTCTGCTTTCCTCAGTCGCATCCACAGAGAGGACATCTTACCGTGTCTCTCCTTCACCAGATCTGAGGTCAGAATCTCTCTCCACCTCTGTGTCATGTGAACTGAATATTACACAGTTTAAAGTGAGTGATTTGTGTCGTCCACAGCTGTCACAGCTTGTCCAGAGTGCAGTGGAAAACAACTCTCTCACCATCGAGCCTGTAGCCATGTCAGCTTTACCGATGGTGAAAGCCTCCGCTGTGGAGTGTGGAGGCCCGAAGTGAGTAATCCTGAAAATATACTGCAGCTCTCCACTCACCATTCACTGCTAAACTCTTGTTTGGGTATGATTAGCGGTTCTCACTGAGGATTTTCACTTTCTCATCACAAATCTTAAAGAGGGTTAATCAGCGGGCACTTATCTTACCACTGTCTGATTTTGAAACATTTTTCTTCCAGTGGCTTTAGGGCAGCAATAGAGACGTAAGTCATTTCAGGAGCCAATCATCTGTTGAGCTTTTTCACTAACATGCATAACTGTAGCATGAATGTAAGTCTCCTTTCTAAAACTTGTGTCACTAATCTTTATTTCAACAATCTACACTGTCTCCTGCATGTCTGTGTCATTTAACACAAGTTTACAACTTTAATCTTCCATGACTAACTTTGATGTGAACATATTTTGTGTTCTCATATTTCTCTCTTTAATATCAGGATACAAAGGTCTCATTGTTACAGCTTGATGACATGATTGACCTGTTTCCCTGGGATAACTAAATGACCGACTTTCTCTCACCTGCAGAAAATGTGCTTTAAGCGGTATGTCGCGCCTCTGCCGACATCGCATCAAGCTTGGAGACAAGGAGAGCTACTATTACATTTCTCCATCCAGCCGAGCACGGGTAAAACTCTCTTAATCTCTGACCCTATTACACCCTGCATCAACAACCATGCAGTGTTCTGAGGTACCAAGAGGGAGTCATTACTGCGAGGTATAAGCCCACCCTAGCACTTACCGACAGTTTGATAACTAACAGCTCCAAAAGCATGAACGGGATGTGGATGTCATTATTCTGACTGGTTTGGTAGACCAGATGCTTGGCCACCAACATGCATCAAAGATTGTTATCGAGGCTTGTCAGCTCTTGGCTAAATGGTTGGCTTTATTATTGAATAAGGTAAGAGCCAAAAATTAAGAGGCTGCAGGACCTGTTTACAGTGTGCTTTGAGTTTTACTAGCTCTCTAGTCTGACTAGTACCTCATGAGGATTATTCACTGAATAGTAGGGAAGGGGAATAAATCAGTGCCCCATGGTTTATTTTGTGAGGTAAAGTATACTGATTTATGCCACCAAGTATCAATATTTCTTAAACTTCTGATTTTCAACATTTAATAAAGCTGTTGGTTCCACAGAAATAAATTCAGTTACTTTTCAAGTCCAGATGATGGCACTCTTGGGCCATTTTGTTGGTTAGGTCAGGAACAACGACTCCACTGTGAAGAAGTGAGTTAGTAACCAAACATGGCAGCGCAGGGACTTATTTTGGACTTAAGAAGGGCGGAAAGAGATGGTCAAAACACAGGAAATTTGTATGGAGTGATGCTCGAGAATAAAATATAGTGAAAATACTGATCACCTAACTTGGCACCACCCAGGAGAAGCAAAAGCAGACAACAGCGCTGATAAACCAGCTAATGCTTAGCTTGTCAAAATGACTCCCAGTTGTAAACTAGCTAAGAACATAGCTCAAACACTCATCCTGTGGAGCTTTTGTTACAGACTGGTTTCAGCCCAGATACATGCCTCTGTCTCAACATTATTTCTAATCTTCGTCCTTTTATTAGTATTTCATGCAATTTCATTAAACAAAGTATTTAAGAGTTCATGTCACTAGTTTACCTCTTAACAGCTTTTTACCCTCTTGTCTTTGTAAACGTACATTGAATGGAAATTATGAAGTATCTTTGCATGTCTCACTTTTTTGCCATATTATTAGTGAAAATGTTGAAAACCTGCTTGATCCGACAGTTAACAAATCCTTAAAAAAATTCTGGATCTATATTTATATTTAGATGACCATCAAAATCTAATTATTTCCATCTTGTGCCATGACTTGCATGCCCTGAAAATCAAAATGTGTCCTGGGAACACAGACTAAACAACAAACAAACACCATTGTCAACCATCATTGACATTGTAGATATACTGTTAATGAGGAGTGTAAATGCATTTACTATAGTGCAGTTAACCTCAAATCTGGTCATCTCGTACACATGATATACAAAATTTGACGTGGGTTTTGGCTGCTGTTAGGCATTGCCTCATGTGACCATATCCTCATTTGTCTCTTTTAGATCACAGCTGTCTGTAATTTCTTCACTTATATCCGCTACATCCAGCAGGGCCTGGTGAGACACAACGGTAAGTTAACACTAACATATTTGAAGCACTCTTGTTTTCCTCAGCACGTATGAGTCTGCTTTGTTAACAAAAGCTCCATTCAGGCTGCTGATATGTTGTTTTTGTTGTTTTTCCTCCTGCAGCGGAGCAGATGTTCTGGGAGGTGATGCGACTCCGCAGAGAGATGACTGTGGCCAAGCTAGGCTTCTACCCCACAGACCAGGGCTAAAGGACCTCCCCGTCCCAAATAGACAATGTAGTGTCAGTCAGGGTTGAACTGTGGTAACGAAAATGGGTTTTTGTCTCCAAGGTTGTAGAGTTTTGGTGCTGCAGCAGAGGCTGGTCAACAAGGGAAGCAGATACTCTTACAAACAGCTATTATGTAATAAGACTAGAATTTAACCAGCACCCACTTTAGTTCAGGCCTTCAGCATGTCTTTAGTGTGGGAGCAGAGATGTTTAGGAGGCTCCACGACAATTTTTAAAAATAAATCATTTTAATCATTTGGCCAGCAATAGTGTCATGAAATTATGAGCACAATGAACAATTAAAGCAGTCCGCAGAGTTTCTTACCTCAGATATTTAATACCATACCATTATGTAATTTTGTAGTTCTAGCATCCATAGGACGTTTTATGCCATATTGATGCTCAAAAGCGTCAAGTAGTTTCTTTTGGTCGACTTTTCAGCTCAGCCTTAACTTGGTCTATGCACAGTTACACTTCCTGTTCTCGATGCCTCACATAAAAACATGTGAGACAATTTCATGACATAAACAGCATCATGTCAGCCAAGATAATCAGATCAGCATTAATAGTATAATGACGAACCCTTTGCTAAATATAATTTTTCAAAATAACAGAAAACAAAGGAGCTTTAATACAAGTGATGCAGTTTGTGCACTGTTTCCTTGTAGTTTTGCATGTTTGCAGAACGTTATATATTTACAATAAAAGCCATAAGACTTTGCATGAATGCAGTAAATAGCCATAATTATGCAATGCATATGTAATAATGTGTACCTCAATGTATAGATGATTATAAATGGAGATTTTTTATGGAGAGTTGTCTCTTGAAGGAAAAAGATGAAGGTTATTGTTTCAGAAAGTGCAATATTTGCTTCTCAGTGTCTGGTGTAAACACTCCATTAAAGCAAGCCAGTGCAGTCTCTGTCACCTTTGTACTGTGTGTGATTTATTGGTCCTGACAGATAAAGATAAAGTGCTGATTTCATGTTGCTGGGTTTTCTGGACAGTTGTAAGGTCCGACCTGGGTTAATGAGCAGTGGCAGTTCAAAATAAATTGATTGTAAATGGGTGCAGTGACACACAGACCCATTTCCCCCACACCCAGTTGTATAAAGATCAGTTCAGTTCATCACAGGGACGGACAAGCAGCCCCAACAACAAAAAGGCCACACTGCTGGCTGTTACCTCACAGGTCTGTAAGCAGGAATCGGGGCAGTGGCACTGAGGGACACTGAGATCACGTCCTGCTCAGAGGGGCTTTAAAGGTATGAAGTCTGTTTTTGGTTCAGACATTCCAGAAAGATTTTTAGTTTCCGGATAGAGGGGTCTTATGTAAGCTTTTTATTCTATTTTAATGCCCTCATCATGCAGGTTTTTACTGTTTGATGAGTCAAAGACACAATGTAAAGTGCACAGACAAAGCCAAGCAGATAAACCACAGCCATCATTTTTAATTTAAAATAATTCTTCAACTTAATGGGAATAATAAACAGCGATCTCCATCTACTGACAGCTACATACAGATAAACAGACAGTTGAAAATAATACATTATTATCAATACATACATTATTATCAACAGAGTCGACCAAGCTCAGACTTTACCCCCGGCAACAAGCAGCATTGAGGAATTTTTCTTTCTTTGGAACAAATCTGGAAAAAGAGAAGTTGATTAGACATTAATTACTCCAATGCCACTGAGTTTTCTAATTCCCCCCCCCCCCCCCCCCAATGTATTACAAGACAGAACTTAAAGTCAGTGTACTTAGTATCTAGAAAGCACTCGAAGTGCTAACTTCTGTAAACATAGCGCAGATATTGTTGCAAAAACAACATTTCGTTAATGGCGGTTATCTGGATCACCACCAAAATGAAATCATTTTAAAGTTGGGCCATCACCAACATCTTCTGAAAATTTACTAAAATTCATCCAGTAGTTTCTGCGTAATCTTGCTAACAAACAGTATAAAACATTCGTTGGAAAAAACTACAGCCATTATCTTTTTATGTCAACATAAAGTATGAGGGAAAATGTTTCCTGCATAATGACCCAGCTTATTTGGAAGATGTTGCAGGCATCAAATTCAAAGTAAAAGAATATTTGCAAAAAAAATCCCAAATAAGTTTATCAGGTCGAGCTTTGAATATCATCTTTGTGGTGTATTCAGTTAATTATAGGTTTAAAATCACTGTTTTCTGTTTTTATTCACATTTGACACAATGTCCCATCTTCATTGGAATTGTGTTTGTACTTGGGGGGCTCATTTCCAGGACATCAAAATGAGGAGATGTTTCTGTTCTTGTGCATCAAGGACCAACAAAATGCTGAGTCAGCAGTAAGGATAAAACAATGATACAAGCCCTGCGCCCTCATAAACAAGTCAAACATGATGAGCTGGCCTCGAGTGGCTGGTTTATAATTAACCCTTTGTTATTTAATCTATTGTTTTATAAGTGTTTGAACAGTGTTAGCCACTGCCGCTGTATGCCACAGCGTGCATACACCGCCTTTTGCTTTAAAAGTAATTTTTACCTCCACCAGGGAGGTTATATTTTTGCCGACATACTGTATGTTTGTTTGTTTGTTTTTTTGCAAGATTACGCAAAAAACTACTGGACGGATTTTAATGAAATCTTTCAGAGATGTTGCCCATCTTAAAAATGATTCCTTTTTGGTGGTGATCCAGATAACCGCCATTAGCAGATATTAGTTTTTGTTCAATAACTGTCTAACTAATAAGGATTCTGAGTGCCAGGGTTGGGTTTTTAGGTTCAATAAATCATATAATGATGGTATTGCTTATAGATGTTACATCAATATGTGAGCTACCATGGTGTAGGTTGCTCTTCGAGTGCTTTCCAGTTAACCCTGTGTTATTACTTAATGATAATCTTTATTTCGAACATAGGAATATTAAAGTAAAAAAAAAAAACAGAACAAAAAAAACAGTATTTACAGAAATTCTTTTAAGTGTTAATGCTGTTCTATGTTCAAAATGGAGTAGGAAGAAGCTCGGCTTATCTTGTCCTACCCCATTTTTCATCAGTGTATCACTAATCAATCAGCCACACGTACAAAAAAACATTTTTCATTTGAAATAATGAAAATAAAACAGTAGAGCAGAAGAAGACAGTTTACAGTTTGATTAAGATGTGTCTTAATCAGCTGTTTCATGAGTTTTTGAACAATGTAAGCCACTGAAAGAACTACACCATGGACGTGTGACTTTTTGCTTTGAAAGTCATTTTTTCAGATGCTTTTTCAAAACCTCCTCTGGCACAATGATTGTTTTTCCCCTCTAAAAGGGATCTGGTTTCTTCTCATTTCTTTCCACTTGCTTGTTCCATTTTTTTGCCAACACAATTTCTACACAACTACAGAGACTTTATTGCAATGTTTTCTGAGCAGGTCTGTAGAATTTGTGTAAAGTAAAACTCAGGGACTCACCTTCGGTAACAGAACATGCTCCCCAGCAGCACGGCCACAACACCGATCAGCACTGCCACTGCAGCGACCACAGAGACAGTCGACGGTGGGGAGCGCTCTGAGAACATGCACAAAAACGAGAAGTACTTTTTAAGGACTCTCTTAAAGCAGCTTTCATCAATCATCAGCACAATCATCTGAACCAACCTGAGCAAATAAAGGAGCCTGGTGTGTTGATGCAGTCCAGGTTTTGAGGGCAGGGGGAGCTTTGTTCTTCACATTCATTTATGTCTGCAACAGCAATCAGGGAGATACTGATTTTATTCTTGTCTTTAACTTAAATGTAGTCATTAGGATACTCTGGTGCTGTGGCTTCATCACAGTAAGATATCAATATCAAAACAGGCTGTAAATATCTATCAAAGCATCATGGCATCACAAGTTAAAGTTGTTGCTTGATGATGGTCATGTGCTGTTTATCACTGCCCTGAGGTTTGCTACTGGTTAAGGCCACCTCTCTCATTGTGAATCTGTCTGTCCTTCTCCAGAGGTGGAAAAAGTACTGAAAAATTGTAATTGAGTAAAAGTATCTTTACTTTGCTTAAATCCTACTCAAAGTAAAAGTAAAAGTACCCATCTATAAATTTACTCGAGTCAAAGTACAAAAGTACATCATTTAAAATGGAATTTGAGTAAAAGTTACTTAGTTACTTTCAGTTATTTAATGCAAAAAAAAGGATGAGCCATGAATCAAACCCAGCACAAGTTGTTTTAATCAACTCTGAGGCATATTAAAGTACACATCCACACTTGTAAAAGCTCGGCTGAGCTCAGTAACATGATCCTCTTACTTCCTCACAATACAAGGACAACAAGGACAGTCACAACCTGTACTGTAAAGTGCAAACTATTTTCAGTCATATTGTCCAACTGACAACACTACAATTAGAATAAAGAAAATTAAACCAGAATCAAAGTATTCAAAACACAAAATGCACACAAAATAAAGTGCCCACAGGATCCTGCTATAATTGACTTTCACTTCCGGGACACAGGGGTTTTCCGCCCACATTTAATTTTTTTCACTATCAATATTGTACTCAGTAACGATGGGGGTTCAAATGTAGTGAAGTAAAATACTTGGGTCAAAATGTACTCGAGTAAAAGTAAAAATTACATATTTCAAAAACTACTTAGAAAATTACAAATTACTCATAAAAAGTACTCAATTACAGTAACGTGAGTAAATGTAATTCGTTACTTTCCACCCCTGTCCTTCTCTGAGTGTTCACATAGACACACAGGCTGACACTTGTTTAAAAGGCTCTTCCCTCTTTATATGCGCTTTTCTAGCCTTGCAGATCAGACTGACCTGCCTGATTCAGAAATCCTGCATGTCCATCTTGCCAATTTCCATTGTTCAACAACTTCACTCGGCTAAATGTATAACGGCCCAATCAGAGAAGAGAGAGATTAGGAGAGAGAGAGGCGGGAGCTGCAGACATGAGGACAACAGGAAGTGACTGCATCTGTTATTTGTGTGCTTTAGTCTTTTGACTACTCAAAGCTGCTTTACACTGCAGGTCACATATGCATTGAAACCCATTCACTCACTGATGGTTCTGAGTTTCTGTGTTAGTTATCCATCAGTATCTCTAACACATTCACACCTTTCATGCCCATTTACACACCACTGACGCAGCAGTGGGAGCAACTTGGGTTGAGCGTCTTGCTCAAGGACACATCATCATGTGTCGCCTGGAGCTGGGCTTGAACCTACAACCACCCGATCACTGATCAAGTGCACTGTGCGCCACCGAAGGGGTCTCAATATCTGCTGATTTTTTTTTTAAAGAGGAGGAAAGAACTTCACTAAAAGTCTTATGAGAAACAGTGTTTTCCCTCTCCTTCTGAATGGAGATCACTGCTTGGAAACTAGGAGGGAACACTGGAGTCATCCACAGACATGTAGGTTAGTCTATGGTCACCATGGTTACTCAGTGATACTTAGTTAAGTATGCTCTCCTCAGAAGTTTACCAGGAAAACTTTGTAGGGATTGTCTTTGACGAGATTCATGTCACATGTAAATTTTAAATGATATATTTGTGTGGTAGAATTAATATAAGATGATAGTCTAAGGTAGTTTGAGCTAACGGCTAACTCATATGTAGCAGCATTGCTTGATAAGGATTGGCCTGTGATGAGTGTGATGATCCAATCACAAACTGCGGTTGTTTTTGAAGGTTCTGCCTCTGAAAGCATTTTCCATCGGCTCTTTCCCAGATGGACTAGTGAAATATTTCTGTGGGGGTTTTATAGAGCTGTCTGTCTGGCGTGCCTGACTTGCCTTCACTGACTCCCTCTCCATTTTAGAATTAATTTCAAGATTTTATTGTTTGGTTTTAAAGCATTAAACGGGGTGGCACCTCAGTACATCTCGGAGCTCTTACATGTTTATGGTCATCGAGGTCTGCTGATCAGCTGAGCCCAACCATCTCATCTAAAAACCTACTTTTATTCCTTGGCTTTTAACTCAGCGAGAATGTTGTTCCATCCCTGTTTGTTTTATTGTATAATTTTACTGTATTTATTTTATTTATTATTGTACAGCACTCTGACAACCTTGTGTTTATAAAGTTGTGTTATACAAATAAAATGATTGGATTTGACCTCCAAAATTTGACCATCTCATCTCTAAATCTGATAAGGCTCCATGCCCATGACCTCTGACCTTAAAAGTCATATAAGGAGCCCCTAGAATTGGACAGGACATTTACGAAAACTTTGAGGAGATTCCCCGAGAGCACTCAAAGGTACGGGGTTGTGCTCACAGGAACGTGCTGTACAAACAGAGACAATGTTTGGACGTTCATCTTCACACCCAGACGGGACACGCGTTCTACCTTGACATGTGGGAGGGTCGGGGCTCCACTTCTGGCTCTGTGGATCACACTTGATAGATGAAGATCCCAGCAGCCTGAAGCCAACGTGACATTCATACAAAATCACAGAGTCACAGATCAGGGAGTAGCTGGATTGAATTCTGGGTATTGGACCACAGCTTGGATCTGGGAATGAGACGTCAGTCAGGTCAGAGCAAGCACGACAAACTCAAAGTACCTCCTTTACAGCCTCCTCACCTGTGTCGGGTTCTTGCCAAGGTCTGAGGTCAAGGTGGGAGAAGAGCGGGTGTGAGCAAGGCAGCATGTCCTCTGGTCTCTCTGTGCGTGAGAACGGGTCAGCGGGGACGTGAGTGATGTGGCTGTTGTCACAAATGATGCGGGACAGAGAGACAGTGTGAAGGCGTCTCCTCTGAGCGCTGGTGAACACTCCCTCTCTCTCCCACCAAAACCTAAAAACAGACAGATCAGAATTCCCCAAATGGCTTTATAATAGGGGTGGACGATATGGCAAAAATATCATATCACGATTTTATCACAACTCTTTTTTACTTACACTTTTCTAGACTAATTTGCATGTTTGACCATTATTTCCCTATGTTTAACATATAAAACATGTAAAACCCTAAAAAAAAAGGACAGTTAAAGCCAAAGAAACTTTCTGAACAGGTTTTAATTTAAATAGTGCAGTTTTTATAAAAATGTGCAATAAATATAAACATAAAAGGTAATGAACAACAATATCAACATTATCTCTTAAAGTGTAACAATTCAAAACAAATGTTATCTAACTGTTGAGCGAATAATACAGCTGCTTTATAACAGATTTTTGTTCAGACATCTTTTATCTCCTTTTCTCTTTCCGCCATGGCTTCATGCTACATGACCAAACAGGAGATCCCACCATGCACTATAAAAGCTGCATTACTGCCTTTAGAAAAACTTTAGAAAAGAAAAACCTTTTGAAATACACACTAATTTTATTTATTTATTTTTTATATTAATATATGTATATTATTTATATTGTCATATCGCACACCCCTACTTTATAATGGTCCAAACTTCATAACAAGAGGCCTTACTCTCACCTGTCCCCGTCTCTCAGAGCTCTGAACTGTTTAGCCAGCAGACAGGACAGGAGCGGTCCCACTCGACCTCCAGGCAGGGCAGGTTCAGAGATGGCCCCCACCCACAGGTCAATGTTGTGCGGTGTCCCGTACAGGAGCTGGAGTTTGTGGGCTAAGGTGAAGTTACCCAGAACTTCAGCCAGTTCTGCTGTGGTGTTGGGAACAGAGAGACTGCAGAGCTTCCTCCAGGAGCAGTAACCTGACGAGGGAAGAGGAAACATTTCTATGACCCAATAATAACCACATCACAAACCAGACACTTTATCAAAGTATCATCTTCACCTTCATGCACCCTCAACTCAAGGTTCGAGGTTTCTTTATTAGTACCAGATGGTCAATTTATATTACAGATCGAGGGAGGGGGAAAATATAAAAACTACCACCCAATATACATGTAAAATCAAACAAGTCAGACAATCAGGAAACAGTAAAAAAACGTTTCAAATATAGTAAAACCATCTAAAATGTTTCAATAAAATATGTTAAAATTAGTTAACTTCATGTAAAAGTGCTTAGACATCTCCCTGAGTTTTACTAAAGTACAATGTGAACGAGATCACCGTGTGGCCTTGAGATTCAGGGTACCAATTGCTGTGGTTACAAAACTGTTGGGTCAGCTCTTGGCTATACCAGCGGCTCATCTCCCTGTTTAATCAGACCTCTTTTTCATTAAAAACATGTTTTTATTAAATTATTTTGTTAATTTACAATACCTTTGTAAAATAAAATCTGGTGTGTGGTCCTGTTTACAGCTAAAGCAGTGACACAGAAATAGGTTTTTGATAAACCTCAGCAAGTTTCTGAATAAGGCAAATGTATTTATGCCTGTACAGATCTGGAAATAGGTCATTTTTTTTTTGTTTTTTTTTTTTTTCAAAAAATGGTTTGATAATTCAAATCCAAAACTTGCATCCTCCAAATAAAGAATTGCTTTTCCTAGTTGAAAATGAAAACTGGTAGAGAACATGAAGATGAAGTATTTGGCATACTGCCAGAACACAACATAAAGAATTAAAAAATAAACCAACATTTAGTGGAATAATAATTGTTCAAACAGTTTTATGCATCTTTGCAGGGGCTCCATTTCTCTTTCACTTCGCAGTTGAGCAATGCCATACTTGGTGCAAGAATAAAGCTGCATTGCTGCCTTTAGAAAACTTTAGAAAGAAGAACGCTTTTTCAAATACACACTAATTTTATTTATTTATTTTTTTATTTATTTATGTATTTATTTATTACTAGCAGGACCTGTTTCTGTGAAATGGTTTAAGGTGCCAAAAATCCTGTTAATTTTGTTTTTGTAACTACCTGTCATATACAAATGTAAAATATAATACTTAAAAGAAAACACTGTATAAAACATTGTATTTTAAAAAGCCTCTATACAAATCAAACCCAGAGAATAAAATATTTCAGTATGAGGCTGTTTAATGGCATCACTTTTACGCCATTGTTGGTAAATGGTTGGGCCTGAAGAATCGATTTGGGGTGAAATATCTTCCTTTATCTGCCCCCATGTTTGCCACACAAACACTGTGACACGGTTTTCTGTTTTTATGTCCCTAAACACTGGAACTCGTCTCTTCAAATTAAGATGGTGAGCTCTCTGAGTGTTTTTTAAAGATAACATAAGACCCACCTTTTTAATCTTGATTTTAATTCTGTTTGTTTCATAGCATTAAATATCAAGTTTTTTTCTATTTTTATTCAAGATTCATTTTGGATTCAGTTAGTATTCAAAAGTTTATCACAACTTTACTGATTTACTTTATTTTTAACCCATATTTTGTGTTTTACTCAATTTATTGTACTGTTTCCACTTTAATAATTACTTACCATTGTAAGTTTTATTTGTTATATTGTACTTTTACCAATCTTTATTTGTTTTTTTTCCTTCCTTCCTGTTTTGGTCTAGGGCAGTTTACCTCTGTTTTTATTTTCTTTCTGTCGTCCTTTGTAAAGCACTTTGGACAGCTTTTGTTTAATGAAAAATTTCTTGTAAATAAAGGTGAGATGAGGTTGAAATATCAGACAAGGATATCCCTGACATTTTTAAAATTGTTTAAGTGACAATTTAAATAAGAAGAGTCAGTTAGGTGCAAGAATAATTCATTTTATGCAAGTCTTTCTGGAACCATTCACAGACTTGAACTCTATGCAGATGATGCCATGGTAAACATAACACAGAAATAATAAATAAGAGCTGATTAAAATGCTGCATAGAGGCTTAAATTCAAACTAACAGTATTTAATACACATGACTGACTAAACTGGTTTGAACCACAAAAAACAGCGACAATAGAAACCCCCTGGGAACTTCAGATACACCTCTTTTTATGACATTTCTGGTGCCCACATCAAATTATATAATAATGAAATGTTACATTCTTAACACATATTATACAGTTAAACTTCCATGAGAGGCGAAACAGCAGGTTTAAGGCACGGTGTGATGCAATGAGATTTTTCTGTAATACACTTACAGAGTCAGCATTGGATCTGTAGTAGATTAAAGTCCCTGAATAAATTCTCCCATGAGATTACTCTCCTCCGTTTCAAGACCAAAAAAGTTTGGTCTTACATTGTTTGGCACTGCCCTCTGTTACATGATTTCTGGAAAAAGTCCAAACTATTGTGAAAAGAAATAAAAATGGATCATGTTTTTGCTGAATCACTCAAACAAAAGGCTTTCTTAGGAAAGAGTCTGACAAGAACTTTTTTACTGTAGTTTCAATAAAAGCAGGAGCATTTTAACAAAATCACATGACACTTTCTAGGTAATTCAAACAATCCAAATTCTTTCAATTATGCCTATTGAAGTAATTCCTAGATCCTTAAGGGGTGGAAAAAACCTTAACGTCTCTTACAACATGAAACATTTTGGATCTATTCTTTAAAAGCCACCCTCTCTCCAGGCCTAAATGAAAACATAGATTTTTTTCCTTTTTTATAAATGACTTTTTTCATAATGCATTTTTGATATTGAATTTGGTCCAATGAATATTGCTGATTATTGTTTGGTGTAGCTTGTTTATGGTTGTATAACCAGGCATTTTGTATGTTTTTCTTGTTTGTTTCATCTGTATATGTCCTTTAAGGTCTGATGTCATGTGATGGCGTCCCGTGACAAAATCACATGACACTTTCTAGGTAATTTAACCACCTGTTTCGTGTTGTTAATCATGTCCTGATGAAGACTCTGAGAAGTCGAAACGCGTTGACATGTCCCTGACATAATAAAGGATTTTATTACATCGGAGTGCCTCGGATGATGTTTGTTTTCTAAAAGCAGGAGCATGTTTCTAACTCGAATGGCTCAAGCATTGATTGGTGCACGCTACTGTAATTATCATATCACTTCTAATTTAACAGCATTAACAGTTAAATACACATGAGCTCCACTAACTAGACTCCATAGTTTTAGTTTTTTGCATCCACACAAAGCAAGCTTAGGTCTTTGGGTCTATAACTGAACTGGGGAACAGGCTTTTTGTTATGCTGCCCCCACAGCCTGGATTACTGTACAGACTGAGCTGAAAATGTCAGAACTGATTTCATTAAAAGGTTTTTCGTTCAATTTTACTCACAAGGCAGCGAGAATGAGCTATGCTTGTGTTTTTAATTTGTTACTCAACCTAAAACTGCAGCACTTTAACTGTGAATTTATTAAATCCTATGAGCAATGTCTATTTTTTTATTTTAAAATTGTTACTGATCCCTAAAGCTGTAGGAATCCCACTGTAAATTTGGTGAATCCCTTGCATATTTATTGTCCTGATTGGCTAATTATTACTATAAATCATGAATTTGTATTTATTATGGCTTGTGCTGCTGACCTCTTGGCCAGGTCACCCCTGTAAATGAGATCCTGATCTCAGTGAGATTTATCTGGTTAAATAAAGGTTAAATAAAATAAATAACTACAGAGTTTAAGGTTCACTTGGATCTGAGGCGACAATCTTCAGAGGCAAAGTTTGACCTGATCGATGTAAAGCTTTTGAATATTCTCTGGTAGTTTTTCAACTTTTTTGCCCCAAAATATCAAACACACCTTGGTCATGTATTTATAAGATAGCCCTTATGTACGTTTTAGTATCTTATTGGTCTTATATATTTTATTTTCATATAATTGATGAAAGACAAAATGTAAAAAACAACAACATAACTTTTGGTTTATGTTAACACAATTATTTGGGAAGCACATTGTTGGTTTTTTTGCAAACAATCCCAAATTTCAAAACTGCTTTAAGCTCATATGGATATTGATACTGATAAATACATATAATATTTATATCTTTCACTACACCTACATTAGCCTATAGGAAAAATGTATTTTCCAGTCAAACAACACACAATCAAGCTCCAATTTGGAGCCTTTAGTTTCAGATTAAAATAAATATACAAAAATGTAAAACCATAATACAAACATGTATGGCTTAAATACTGGCGGGTCATATCAGTAAAACATTAAAAAAGATTTCTAGTTTTTGATGTAATTTACTGCCAATACCAATATCATTACTATTTATGTTAAACCTTGCATATTAGCCTGATTCAATGTCTAAAATCAGATAGGTCCATCTTGCCAAGCTCCAACTTAAAATGATCATAAGCAGCTTAAAGTGAGACGCCCCAGTCAGAGACCTTTAGAGCAGGAAGAGGTGGGAGATAA
Source organism: Scarus forsteni (assembly GCA_036419115.1). Lineage (NCBI taxonomy): Eukaryota > Metazoa > Chordata > Actinopteri > Labriformes > Labridae > Scarus > Scarus forsteni. The sequence goes on along the minus strand of JAZDUH010000245.1, from coordinate 4,086,930 downwards.
GAGACGACAGCAGGAAGTGACTGTTCATACAGAGATTAGCATAGATGCTAACAGCTTCAGGAGCAGTTTTATCAGATCTGGACCGCATTTCTCTATCAAATAACAGAAAACAACCCGTAAATTTTGCTATAAAAAGAACATTTTTGCTTCTCTTCTGATATGTTTGGCTTTGAGTTTGTGTAACGAAGTGTCTTACATTCTGTCCTTTACACCGCTGCAGTAGCGCCCGCCTGCTTCATTTCGTGATTGGCCCTTAATTAATGTGATTGATGAAATGATCATCCAGTCACCTGCTGGATATGCCCACTCCCACTATGGGCAGATGGATCTGTGAAATATTCTGATCCATCTAGTGTGTCAGGTTAAATAATATTGTTCATCCAAAGAACTGATATGAATTTGAATTTGAATTGAATTTTATTTGAATTTGAAATTTATTAGGGATTGCCCCTTAAGATGCAGCATCTCATTTGCCTTTACCACTTTGAAAAATGTCCTTTTTTTAAATGCACAATTTTTATTAACAGTGAACCAATTAATAACATTGTGAAATGCAAAAGATTGTGTTCCTTTGGTTTTCATAATTGTATTTTTAAGTTACAGTGGTCTCAGTAATTTGTGGAAATAAATCACACATTCACTATGACTTAATTAAAAACTTTTACAACTTTTGCTTTGCTGCTGTGATGATCACCTTGTGTTACCAATTCCCAGGCACACCTGGACTTGCCTCATGGCATGGCAGAGTGCCCTGGCACACCATTTGTGAACCACTGCTCAAGGCCATAGCTGCAGTAATTTTTAATGTGTTTTGGGGAACTCTTCTATCCCACCAAACTTTCCCAGAGAAAACAGAGTCGTTACCTGGCAGGCCATGATCTCGGCCCCTCTGAAGGTTGAGGGCCCCCAGGTCCAGAGGCATCCCCCCCTGTGCCTGAAACAGCCTCTCCGTCAGCTCCTCCACCATCATCTGACCCGGTGTCTGCAGCTTGGCCGGGGACAGCAGCAGTCCACGCAGCACAGGGTCGATACCTCCTGAGACCACCAGAGAAAGACACAAGCAGGAATCAGGGAAAACATTCGGAAAACTTCTCTCCAACGTGTCAGGTCTAGTGTTTACCTTCCTGCACGATCCTCCAAGAGGCAAACAGTGAGTCATGCAGAGGCAGAGGGGCATGCTGGGAGTCGGTGGTGTATCCAGGTCCCAGTCTGGTCACAATGGGCTGCACTGTGACGTGGGCGAATCGAAATGCTGCTGCTGCAAAGGCGTTGGCAATACTGGGATCCACCTCAGGATTGTATCCTTCATAGGGGGGCATCAGATGGGACATGGTGCTCTCACCGAGGACCAGCGGCAAGTAATGATCCCAAGTGAGGATCTGTAATGAAAAAAAGGTCAGTACTGATTTATGCACTGATATTGTAAAGCTGGCAGTAGAAAAAACAAAAAAAAGCTTGTGCGACAAGAAATGTCAATACGGATTTGAAAAACACACAGCTTTGTCCCGGTTATGTCTTTAACGAAATATTAAAGATTTTTTGTTGTGCATTGTCATTGAGCTGAAAATATTCAGACATGATTTTGGGCCTTTTTCCTAACCCTAAGCTCTCACAGGTAACAGATTCATGAGTCTGTGACTGATCACCTGATGGATGGCTCCCATAATCTTGCGTGCTTCCTGATAAAGGGTGTCGGGGCTCCAGTGCGTGTTGAGGAGGTTCAGCTCTTTGACCAGCCGGTTGTGCTCTCTCAGAAACAGCGTGTGCAGGGCGATCATTCCCAGATGCTCATTGGCTCTTGAATCACCTGTGAAACATAAATTATAAACAGCAGCTCCAGTGAAACCTTCAGAGATCAAACAGTTCTTGTGTTACCTCACTCACCAGCATGAAAGCAGGACGTGGCGTTCCCCTCAGTCAAAGACCTCCACCCCCCTGAGGAGGTCGAGTTTCGAGGACCACATGGGTCCAGGTGATTCTGCAGGCGAGGCAGGAACGGCATGTACGCCAACTCTTCATCCAAGTGAACAGAGTTTAGGGCCATTGTCCCCAGAGGAGAGGAATGGTTTCTTAGAGCTGAGGCCAGGCTGGTGGAGCTGCCGTACACCATGCTGGCATCAACAAAGGAGGTGATGGCGTTCAGCTGCTCTCGCTGGCGGTGAGATAAAACTCCGGAGACACAGCTGGGAGCGGAGCGGAAGAAAGGCATACAGCTCTGGACGCCATTACGAGGATCTGACAGAGGGATCTGCAGAAATAAAGTTATTTTCATTCTCCAGCTTCAGGCTTGTAATCAAAGTTTTTCTCCCTTAAGTGTGAATGTATACACTGTTAAAAGGTTGTTGCAAATTTTACAGTAACTTACTGGCAACAAGATGCCGGTGTGTTACTGTAAATGTCTATACAGCACCACCAATAAATAGCATTTGTCTGTATTTTCTAAAATAGTTTTACTACTTTTGTTATTCAAGGTATCATGACTGTCTTTAAATTTCTAGGATAGGACCTGTACTATAGTATCCTTCCTGTTTTTTTTTCATTTATAGTATCATTACCATAATTTATCTACAACTTTTTAAATGTATTATAAATTACAGTGAACGTGTTGTATTTGAATTTATCATGTTAGAAAGATATCGCTATCTAAAAAATAGAAAATAAAAAACCAGACATTTTACAGTAACTGTAGGGTTTTTTTTTGTTAACCCTGATATTATGTCGAAAAAATTGGTATTGTGGGTCATTTTTACTGAGTAAATCCACTCAACACAGTCAAAAAACAGGTTAAATCAATAACAAACTCATTTTAGATTATATAAACATTTTGAAAAGAGAAAAACATTTCATTTGCAACACTATATTTAAGAGCTATTTAGTTTCAGGTTTCCCTCATTATAAGGCTTTTTTAAATTTCACTTGCCCCATTTTCCCAGGTTTTCAATGCTTAACATTTCAATCTTCTCCACATGATGGACAGAATGTAGGTGTGTGCTTTCCACAGATGTAGGTCTTGAATTTAACACAGGAGGTACTTTCTACCAGATGTATTGCAAATTGGTTGGATGACCTGAGCCTGACCTTTTCAATGACAGCCACAAAATTTCATAAAGAAGAAAAAGAAAGGATAGGCAGAACTTGGTCAACACAAAAACTGAAGTGAGTCTTATTGACCATAAACACAATACAAGGGTTAAACAGTGTTACTTTCACAAATTGGCATGTTTTCCCATAATATTTTGACATTTCCAGTAATTTACTGTATAGATTTTTTACAGTAGGTAGCTGTAGATATTACAGTAAAATACTGTTATGTTTACAGAAATCATTTACAGTGTATTGAGTTAATATAATGTATTGAATGCAGAAATTGAATTTGCAAATATAAGTGTTACTGTCAGTGTTGATCATCCTGAGCCCAAGGGAAAATATGATTATACCCTGCTTTGCTCTCCGTAAAACCATTGACCAGCATTAATATTTCTATTGAAAAAGAGTAAAAATAAACATTTTCCAAAGAATAATGGTTGTCAATGTGAGCATGAAAACACTCCCACAGAAAAATAAATATATGTTGCTCTTTGCATTAACTTCTCATGGTTTATCAAGTAATATTGGGGAAACACAATCCTATCATTAAATTCATTTTTGTTTTCCATATTTAATTGTTCTATAAGGATTTAGAGATTCAGGACATGAATGAACAAATGTGCCTCATTAGGATGTGGCAAAACCTGCAGTACCCAGAGTGTCCACTTGAGGGTGGCTGCAGCAACCTGACACCCAAATAGGTTTATAAAAGAATCAGTGAAATTTTTGTAAAGCTCAAGAAGAAGATCCTTTCACATTCAGAAATTCTATGAGGCTTTTTTTTAACTCTCACAATAATCATTTCACTACATTTCAAATTTTACAGAATGGTTGCAATATATTTTCAAATGAGAAACAAAAAATCACCCATAATTTCTTTTTAGAAAATACAAAATATTTCCCCAAAATCTGAGACACATTTTTCAACAGATAATTAAAAAAAATGGAAATTTAAAGGAAAGTATTCAAAATGTTCTCAGCAATACATTTTTATTTTCCATATTTTATTGTTCTATAAGGATTTAGTGAGTCAGAACATGAATAAATGAATGGGCATCTGGAAGCTCGAGGGCTGTTCTGTCACAGAAATGTTGATTCCCATATTGGGGCAGTTTTAGGCAGGTGGCTACCACAGGGCTGGAGGCTCATTGGGAAGTGACAAAACCTGCAGTACCCCGAGTGTCCACTTGAGGCTGGCTGCAGAAACCTGACACCCAAATGAGTGTGAGCAGGTAACAGAGTTTTAAAGCCTGAATAAACATACAGCCTGGATTTAAAAAGTACTCTAGTCTAAATATACTGTCGCTGTCTGGCCAAAACCTCATATCTCCATTTTTTATGGTATTCACTTTTTTCATAAAACAGTGCTTATGGTCAACCTCAGCGTTAGAGAGTGGGTTTCATAGACTACAGCAGAACTGCAATATTCCCCTATGGAGCGGTAGTGCTTTTTTTCATTTCCTGAACAGTAACAAATATGGAGATGGGAGGTTTGTGCCCATCAGCAGCGATAGAGTATCTAAACACAGGAGAAATGAGACAATGATCCAGAGTTATCCCGAGAACCCCTGACAGTATGCACCTGTATGGGGAAGCAGGGTGTGTCCCTGCTGCAGGTACGCGTGCAGTCAGCTCCCGTCCTGAAGGCGGCTGTGCTCGGGCTCTGAGGCGTCAGCACCATGTCATGGTCAATCCACTGACCCCACTCCACCAGCAGGTGGGACAGCGTGGAGTCAAGAGAGATGTTGTCATTGCCAGTGAACAGCACCTCCTGAGACACCAGACGCACCTGAACATCAAACAGAAATTCAGTCACAGAAGCTGAAACGGTAGGATTAGACTGAGCTGCTGCAGGACTCTTACCGGGGGCAGAGTGGCGTTATTGTAGGAGTGCTCTGGATCCCAGCCTCTGGGCATACCCCACACATCCTCGTACTCCGGAGGCAGCCAGCGGGAGTAAGGGATGTTTGCAGCACCCCATCTGGGATGACGTCTAAATATCACAGACACCACAGATACAAAGATAAAACAAAATGAGCTGTCCTGGATATCTTTTAATATTTGCAAGAATTCAAGAAATTTGCCAGAATTTTCTATCAATAATTAAACAGCTTGTCTGGGAATTTATTTAAAATGTGGGGTGACATCATTGTGCTGATTAAAGATTTGCTAATGTTAAATATGAGGGCAACTTTAATTATAATTTATCAAAACTTTTCAAGGAAAATTAATACATAAAAACGTTCTCCAAATTTCCTCTTATTTTTTTTTCGAAGTTTCAAGGGATTTTTCAGAATTTTCAAAAATGTTTATAAAGTCAGTGAAAATGTTTGTACAACTCCTGAAAAAAAAAAAAATTTCAAATTCCAAAAACTTCTACAATAACTTTGCAATTAGATTTTTTTTAACCCTCACATAAAAATCATTCCACTACATTTCAAATTTCTCAATGACTAAATTTCTTTTTAGAAAATACAAACTTTTCCCCCAAAATCAGAGACATTCTTCAACAAAGAATTTAAAAAAATGGAAATTCAAAGGAAAGTATTCAAAATGTTCTCCGAGAGTTTAGCACAAAAGGTCCTAAAAAATGTTGTTGACAGTTATGAAAATTCAAGAACGATAGCCACAAACTTCCTAACTTAAATCCAAGATAGCTTCCAAATTTTTTTAGAGAAAATTTCAAACATTGTCAATAAATTCATTCATTTTCTATACCCGGCTATCCCTTTCGGGGTTGCGGGGGGCTGGAGCCTATCCCAGCTATCATCGGGCGAGAGGCGGGGTACACCCTGAACCAGTCGCAGGCAACATATACAGTAGAGACAGACAACAACACTCACACTCATACATAAGGACAATTTAGGGGCACCAATTAACCTAATGAGCATGTTTTTGGTCTGTGGGAGGAAGCCGGAGTGCCCGGAGGGAACCCACGCATGCACGGGAGGAACAATCAAACTTCACACAGAAAGGCCCTCCCGACCCAGAATCAAACCAGGAACCTTCTTGCTGTGAGGCACGTGCTCTACCAGCTGCGCCACCGTGCCGCCCCTTGTCAATAAATGGTTCACAAAAAAGGTTTCAAAAATGAACCTAAAAGAAACACTGGAGCCCTGACACCCTTTAACAGGAGCCACGCAAACAATTATCCAAACATGAAAATTTCTAATGCAAATTGTGCGTTTTCAAAAAACCCAACAGAAACTTTCATTTGATTAACAAACTGTTCAAGACATTAGAAACATAACACGTTCAATTTATTCATTCATAAAGTTTTCAAAACTTTCAAGTAAACATCTCTGAAGTAATTAAGTAATGCTCACAAAACATCCAATCTGAATTGTGAGAGATTGTGTCTGAAAACATTATAAAGAACCATACTTTTTTAAAAGATATTATTTGTATTATAGCTAGCGTTTTCCTCACCTGTTGTTGCACTCTCCTGTGATGGATCTGTAGCGCTCTGACAGACAGTCGGATTTACAGCTCGGTCTCTGAAGCTCAGCGGAGCAGCCCGTCACCTGAAGCAGACTCTCCACATCTGCCTCACTCAGGAGCTCTGTGGGAACATGCACTGGATATTAGAAATTAAACTCAAACAAAGTAGGAACATACTGAGTATATGACATGTTCAAACTGGATTTATCATCTGTAGCTCTTCTGGTTGAGTGTTTGAATATGTGAAAAGTCCTGTTTGTTCTGAGTTGTAACTGCAGACTAGTTTTGTGTGGTACCTCTGGTGACATGTATTCATATAAATGGAGAAAAACATTGTAAGTTGACAACTGCAAACAATTCTGCTACCTGAAACATACTTCGTTTTCAAACTAAAACGTTCCTGACATAAAGAGAAGAACTGGATGAGTTTCTGATGCATTTGTTTGTGTGGCACAATCAAGCTGTTCAGTACCATGAGGTTTGGGCTGCTCCATAGTGTGTGTGTAGACCATTTCTCTGATCAACTCCACTGTGTTATCCAGCAGCTCTGCAGCCTGGATCTGAGTCCTGGTTCTGGCTTCAGTCCGTTTGAACTGAGCCAGTAGGTCACTTGGTCTCAGAGCTCCTTCAGACAAAGACTTCCTCACCCTGGAAACATACAAAACTTTTTGTGTTTGTTAGTTTGTTAACAGGAAATATTTAGTAGCCCTCAACGGATTTGGATACAACTTTCTGGAAATGTCACCCATGGAACAAGGAAGAAAAAATTTGGTTTTGGTGGTGATCCAAATACAGATGCAGATCTTGGTATTTTAAAAGGGTTTGTTAAACCTTCAGGGAAAGTTAGTCATGACAAAGGAAGAGGTTACTACCTTTTGGTGGTGATCTAAATCCAATCCAGGATTTTTAAAATGTTTATTGACCCTGCCAATCAGAAAGTTTAGATTGTGATTGTGTATCACTTTCTGGCTCCATCTCTGAAGGTATTACAGAAACTTCTCTAGAGTTTAAGCAAAATTATAATGAACTATTATAATAATAATAATAATAATAATAATAATAATAATAATAATAATAATAATAATAATAATAATAACAATAACTTTATTTATATAGCACCTTTAAAAACAGAAGTTTACAAAGTGCTTTAACAGACAGAACAAAGGCAGAGAAAAGCAGAATAAAATCAACAATCAGTTCACCATACACCAGGAGAGTCAGAGGAAAAGGCACAGAGGGTCATGTTAACTAAAGCAACAAAGTGGGAGAAAATATTATAAACTGGTTAGATTAAAACAGCTGGTAAAATGCATAATGACAAGCAGATAATCAGACAGTAGGCAGATAATAGATTTCCAGATCCATAGATTAATTCAAGACTGTTAAAGGTTGACAACATCACATCAGGAAGATCTAAAATAAGAGGGCAGATAGAAGACTGGCAAAAAGGGAAAATAGATAAATAAATAAAATAATAATAATAAGTACTAATAATAAATAAATCGATACATAAAATGAAGTGAAATAAAATAATGATAATAGAAACTGAGTATGTCAAAACAAGAAAAGAAAGTAAAAACAGGAATAAAATAATGAGAAACCGTAAAACAGATAAAATCAGTAGATAAAACAAGTAAGTTAAAAGACTAAAATAATAATAATAATAATAATAATAATAATAATAATAATAATAATAATAAAAAGAAGAAGAAAATCATGTAAAAGCAAGCCTAAAAAAGTGGGTTTTAAGATGTGATTTAAAAGATGTCACTGATTTGGATCGCCTTATCTCCTCGGGCAGGGCGTTCCAAAGCCGAGGAGCTCTTACGGAAAATGCTCGATCACCTTTAGTCTTCAGCTTCGACTTGGGAACAGCCAACAGGCCCCCGCCAGAGGAGGAACTAGTAGAGCTCTGAGAGCACAAACCTCCATCAAGGCATTTCTGACATTTCTGACATTTGTCAAAATGTGAAAATCTGCCCCTTCTCAATATGCCTACAAATCTTCAAAAAATTCCTGGATCCACATCCGCATTTGGATCACCACCACAATGGAGTCAATTAATCCTTGGCCAATTTCCGACCTATCTTGAAAAGTGTAACAAATACCCATGGTCATTTTCTGAGTTATCCTGTTAATTAACTAACAAGCAAACAAACAAATGCAGGCAAAACATAACCTCCTTAACTGAGGTAATTACTCTTACTGTAGTTAGGCTTTGCCTAGTAGGCCCTATACTTATTCAAGTAAATTTAGTCAAGTAACTTGTGCTTAAGAAAATGTTAATCACTGCACTTTACTTGTGTACTGCATCTCTCCCTTTCACCCGTTACTTGTACCTCTCACTTGTGCGAGCATACGCAGCATCGGTCAGCTTGATTGCTCTCTGAAGGGCCTCCTTAACAAACACAGAGCCTGGATACAAGGTCCCTGAAACAGATAAATATAGTTGAAGATTTGCCTCAGTTTCCAGTCATGGTGTAAACAAGTCAACACAAAGTCCTACCTGAGGTGTTCTGAAAAACTGCATCCAGCATGACATCCTCAGGGAAGGTGAGGAGGACGACAGCCAGTCCTAGCAGAGAGACGGACACCTGTTCAAACACATCAAGATAAATGGTTGACTTTAGTCCATTATGTAGGTTAATAGTTTAAAAAAATCACAAGATACAAATTACCACCACTTCAACTGCTTTTCGTAAGCACACTTGGATTTGCTTAAACAGAAGGTCTCACTGACCTTAATATCATCTGCACTGTTAAAAGATTTCCTCCACCTTAAATGAATATCCTCCTACTAGAAATTTTTCTTCAGGGTTTCAAATTAAACTAGAAAAGCACTCGGAGAGCGCAGACCTCCGCCAGTGCCACAGTCCTCAGCCACATTGTGATTTTTACCATAAATATTAGTCCTACCTTTATTTCATCAAAATATTTAGATTCCTTGACCATGAAAACATACCATTAGCAATTGGATTCATAATGATATCTATTTTAGTTCAGTAGTTATTCACAGAAATCACATTTTTCACTATGGCGGCCAGACGCTGATCTAGATCAACACCAAAATCGAATCAGTTCTTCCTTTTCCCATGCTGAACATTTCCTGAAAATTTCATCAAAATCCATCCATAGCTTTTTGAGTTATTTTTTTCACAGACAGACGGACAGACAGACAAACAAACTCTCCCGAAAAACATAACCTCCTTGGCGTAGATAAATATTTCCCCTGATCACAACTGTGGTCAAAAGTACACAGCATATTGAATTATAATGTTGGTGTTGGCAAAACTTTCAAAAGAGCTGAGTAAGCCATACTCTGGTGGAGTCAAATTTGTGACAATGCATCCTCACTGAAACAGAAGTTCGAGTTAAAAAAAGTGTAAAAATGTTGTGTCGATGTCAAACTAGTCGGTGTATTTTACTCTGAACTTGGACATGACACTCCTATAGTCAATTATTCCTACTCGCCTCTCTTACTGTACACAAACAGATGTTACTTGGTCCTTCAAGAAAACCACAACCTGCGCATTGGCTGGTTAATCTAACTATTGTCAAGTAAAAGTGTTTATGTTTTAATGAATTTTAAATGCAATTCTCCTTGTCTCAGTGATTTGCCGCTGTAGTAGCCTACTGTAAGCTAATGGTAGCTATGCTATGAAACTCTGACCATGATTAAATAAAGAAACAGCTTTCCAGTGAGTTGATGAACAAAGTTGCTCTGTTTAACATATGGCAAGGAGAAGTTGTGTTTCATTGTGAACATTTTGTGTCATTGAGCATGCTGGACAATATTATTGCCCTGTCCTTTGTGAAGTACATTGATATCCTTGAGGTAAGAGTCTTCTTTGCACTGCCCTCTGCTGGTTGGAGAGAGAAGTGAGGGCATGAGTCCATTGCTGTGGAGTACAGTACTGTCTCCTGTCCGATTATCCTCGAATTTGTTGCCTCAGACACTATTTGTCAGAAAGCACAATGCTTGGTGAATTTCCATGCTGGATGCAAGGGTACATCGTAACTTTAATTCTGTAATTTGAATCGCTAAGCTTTGAGTAAATGAGGCTGCAAGCTAGCAATGCTGAGTTAGCAGAGTAACTAAATATTTTGAGTTTGGATATTGTGTTCATTTTCATTGTGCCTGACATTTTGTATTGGTCATTTTCAATATATTGTACATTTTGTGCCTTGTACTCGGAGGTTTCTCACTTTTTAGCTAACTGTATTTCTTTAGAAATCAACTCATTGCGAGGACAGTGTAAACTCGACAGCATATGGAGAACAAAAACCTCCAGCTAGGTAGCTCACATATTGCAGCTACATCTATAAGCAATAGTTCAATGATAAAGTTACCACTAAAGTATGATCACTTGGCCCTGAAAACTCACACCTAGTTCTTGGAATCATGTTGACATGATCACTATTACTTAGACAGTTATTGAGCAAAAACTATCATTCACTGGTTTTCCCAAAGTGTTACACTCTAAATAAGTTGGTTATTTCACTTGATTAGTGTTAAAGTACCAAATCTCCAAAAGAGTTAATTCAACACTGTGGTACATTAGTATTAACACTATTTGGTAAGAGTTAATTTGACCATGCAGATTTTGCTGTGTTGCCATTGTAGGTCAAAGCTGTTGAATTTATGATTATTCAAAACATGCTTTCATTAAACTCATACCAGTCATTATGTCCATTTATTTTCTTACTTTTCTTATGAGTTAATTCATCAACACCAATGTCTATAAAAGAGTAAAAACTCACCATGAGTGCTCCGTCCATCTGGAACATTCAAACTTTTAGCACAGAAGCTATTCCTCAAGAGGACAAAGTCTACAGCATCCTGCTGCTGTGCTGACCCAGACTGTGAGAGCCAGCAGATGGATTTGAGTGTTGGTGTGCGTCCGTTTGTCTGCCACTCTCAGCATCTTGGTTACCCTTTATACAGCAGCAGCAAAGCCAACAGGTATGTGCAGAATCCCCTTATCTGTCCTCCTGGTGACAGCAGCCCAACATCAAACACTGGATCCACTGCTTGACCTAAAAACTTCTCAAATCAAATTTACTTCTGTCCTCTTTGCTGTGATGAAAACCTCCTGTCATATTTGGATGAATTAAATTAAAGTATTTCACCTGCTGCTGTAAAGACCACATCTTTGTCTGAGAGGACGTAGTTACACTGTTGAAAACGAAACGACGGTACTACAAATAAAGAATGAATAAAACACCAACAAAGAAAGCCTTTTAATTTTTACTATTATTTTAGTAACATCTAAGCCTTCAGACTGATAATCTTTGTATAGGGAATTCACGAGCAAGGACCACACCATCAACAGGATGAATCTGACAATTATTTATTGTGTACAGTGAATAACAAGCAACATAGTAGGTATGTGAAGCGGATAATGGTTTGGGGGATCTTCATGGGGAATTCGCCATTGCTAGCGGGCACGACGAACCCCCTCTATAAGGCCTTGAAGAAAGAAGGGAGAAAGAAGTTTTAGGAAAGCGGTGGGAGGGAGGGGTGCGTCAGGTGTGCGAAACAAAAGAGGAAAATGGTCGGTTAGAATTTATAGCAACACAGGAAGAGGCGTGGTTGAGGTGTGGTCCTGCTCCTGAAATTCTGCTTGAAGCGCCACAAAATAAGTTCTCAAATTTAAATTTTGATCCGTTTTGCTGATAGCTTGGTGTATGTATTGATATAATAGAAAAAATAGATATACTTCTGTGTTAATGGAAGGCAGCATTTGTTCTAAATTGTACAACACATGAAAAAAATTGCGTTATTGTCCGTGCACCAAGTTTACACAGTTCAAAGCTAGGTCGTAAGCAAGAAGTTTAAATCTTCCAAGATGTTAAAAAAAAACCCAAACAAACAAAAAAAACCACTTCCCAATTGTTGAAGAATTACATTTTTTTCTTGTTAAATTGCATTGAGCATGATATGTGAACAACTACAAAATCTACAACACATCCTATAACAAAAATGTGCAAACTTAAAATGTTTTTCAATACTGCTAGCACACAACTCTGTCAGCTTAGATCTTTGCCTATTCGTGACTGCAAACTCACACAAACAACTGGAATTAACCAATTAATTATATTAACTATTGCTCTGTTCTGTTGAATAAAACTATGGGATTTTTCATTGTGGACTTGGATTATTCTTCATATGAAATTCTGAAATTTACATGGTTTGTTCTTTGTGATAATCTTGATGTACAAACTCAGCTTTCATGATTTTTTTAAGCTTAAATGTTGACGAGTAAAACATTATTACTAAGCTGCTCTGGCACATCAACATGGTGATTCTACTTAGGAGATGCAATAATTCCATCGACAATGTCAATTTGCAAACTCTTGTTTGAAGAGTTCTTAATCAGGTGAACTGGTCAAGTTGGTTCTCATGGTTGTGGCAATGGTGTGAGAAAGTTTGATTATTAAATACTAATCAGAAATGCTCACATAGGGCCCTGGCCGTGTTTGTATTTCCTTGTTAGTAGTGTGTTAGCACCCGTTTTTATACACAACACTTAAAATTTAAAAGCAGGCAAGATTATCCAGATTTTATTATTTCAGGTTAAACATTAAATCTCATGTACGGGGGTCATCACAGACTTCAGTTCAGACATCTATCCATAACTGCTCATCTACTGTATTCTGTCATGTATTCTGCCTTGGGAACCAGGAAGTTAAATGCTGTCTCACTACAACATTTTTTGGACTCATTCCTGCACTAATCTATGGACTACTACCAACGATTGCTCTTCAGAAGCCCCTTTCAGGAACCAAAAAGCTGTTGTCACTCAGGTTCTAGTTAGGATGCCTCCTGGTCACCTTTCTCACCTGAGGGGGGACTTGGGCAGACCCAGAACTCAGTGGAAGAACTACACATCTGGCCTGGGAATGCCTCTGAATCCAGGAGGAACTTAGAAAAGTTTTGTAGAGGGATGTCTGGGTTGACCTGCTTGAACTGCTGCCCCTGTAACCTGGCCCCAGATTAGTGGAAGATGATGGATAGATTTCCTTCAATATCTTATTAGGATTTCATTGTGCTTTTTAAGACATAAAAATAAATTTACAAGAGTTTGTGGAGTCCCAGTGTAAGATTAAAAACAGGATATTTAATTAAATGAGATCTGAATGAAAACAAATGAAGAGGTAATTTTAGCCTTAAATTATGGTCACCCAAGAGTTTGATAAGCTGCAGCATACTTTCATTTTAAACATGTATATTTTTGTGCTCCACATAGTTTGTGTCTTTTAGACAGGGTTGAGTGTTACTTGGATATTTTCATCCCTTTATTTCTTTGCTGGTAAATAAATCATGGTCCATGAAAGAATTCCATTGGTTCAGCATCTTTCTGCATAGTCACAGCACAGCACAAAAATCCTCCAGTCACATGGGTACATCTTAAAAACATGATGTATTGCCCAGCCCCAGTGATTATTCTGGGAAATATTCAAGAGGCAGGGACAAGGTTAAAAATAGGACAGGCTCCAAAAGAGCAGTCTCATTAAATGTCAGTGACGCATGTAATATGACTCACAAAGCTCTTTTGTGTCCTGCTTTAGCCTTTTAAACTCAAATGTGGAGACTCCTCTTCTCTCTGTCTCTTCTTTGATGCTCCAGGTGTGTGATAGCATCAAGTGAATCCTCAGTCCCATTTCACTACAATGTTATTAATATTATCTGCTGTCCCACACTGCCATTCAAGTTACTGACTGTGCTCAGCCAAATGGTAAAATCTCCCTTTTCCCAGAAACGCTGAGCTGAAGACAATAAAACGTCTGATGAAGGAATATGTGTAAAGTGGGTCAGTATACCAGCTACTCATGGACAATGTGTTGTTCATTAATGGCTGTAACTAAGACTGTTATGTTTTAAGAACACAAAAAAATGATTCCTTCTATCTTTGTTGAAATGTCCACTTTGGTTTAGGGACTAAAGGATTCCTTTCTGGAGTTAAAAGGTCAAGATCACTGGGTTACTTGTTCATCCAATGGTTGTGATAGTGATACTGTATCCAGCATAAAGAATACACCGCAGATTAAAATTCATGTGTTGACCAAAATCTAAATAAACCAGAGAAAAGTTGCTTAAGTTTTGACACAGCTGAGTTTAAAACATTTTTACAAACATAAGATGAAAATAAGGGTAATATGGTCATTAAAATTTAAAATGTGTTTAATCGGAGTGCACTCATTTTTGCACTGATCTTACATTGAGAAAAATACTTTTTTGTGTGTAACTTAAACAAATTTGCTTGCAATCATTGGCCCACAGTTGGGGGGAGTATTTCATGGTATAGTATGTCATAGAAAATGTTGATTCTGAAAGGGAAATAAAGGCTTTCTGACAAATCTGAAAGGGGTGTACTCATTTATGCTGAGCCCTGCATGCCAAACACTCCTTTTTCTTCCACATATTCGCACAAACTTTCACTGGGATACAAACAATCACTTAGGCTTTTGTGGATCATAGGTCAAGCCCATTGCGACTCATGTTTAACCCTGGAAGCAAACTCTGTGGCTGAAAATTGAGACCCATGCTAAAGTGCCAAAAGCTGTAGTTCCTCGAGTGTCCACTTGAGGCTGACAGCAGAAATTTGATACGCAAATGATTGTTCGTAAGATTCAGAAAGTTTTTGACCGTCTAAATAAAAATCTTTACAGCCTAGTCCAAAAATCAGCTTTACTCTAAACAAATAAATGTCTGTGTGTGCTTACTGAATGGGGTGGGTTTATATTTTTTAACTTAAGCTGTGATAAAAAGTTGTGTTTGTCCTTTGTACTTTACCTGTACCAGAGTTAACAGCTAAATTCTCTGTATGGACTTTGCACGGTCACTACCTGCTATGTGGGCCCTCTCCAGGCACTCTGGCTTCCACCAAAAGACCAAAAACATGCTCAGTGGGTCAATTCGGGACTCTAAGGGGCTGTTTACACAACACTGAAAACGGAAGAAAACAAAGAGTTTTCGCTGTTTATGGGTAAGGCTTACGTTTATGCCTTAGGTTTTTAGGAGAACATTGCCTGGAGTGCCTGAATCCGCAAACTTTTGAAACCAGGGTCCAGAGTGAATCGTTTTGAAAACACTTTAATATCCATCTTTGTGTAAACAGGGATTGCCATTAAGGGAAAAATGGTGCGGAGCAGCTCATGTGCAGTAATCCTTCAGATAAAGGCTGCATGCGCACCTAGGAAGAACAACTGCAGCTACCGAACAACATGTGTGCTGTTTACTGTGCTCAGTTTGTTATCACTCCTCCAACAAAATGTGGATTTACACTGGCAATACTCTGACCAGTGGAGACACATTTGTTATTCTCAATTATAGCTTTTTTAGTTCCTGGTGAATAAAACAGTAAAGTTTGTCTTCACCGGAGAGCGTTAGTGTAAAACCACTGTTTCACTACAAACTTGCATCGCCAACTACTGGCCTAGCATGTACACTACAGCATTTTCAGTCGTTCTCGGGATCCTTGTAAACGTGACCTATTTTTACACCATCTCCATGTGAACACAGAGGAGAACCTTTCTGTTTCTGGTTACAACATGTTAACGGTGCCTAAATTGCCCTGAGATATGAGTGTGAGCATGAATTGTTGTCTGTCTGTGACCCTGATGACCGGTCCAGGTGTATCCTGCCTCTCGCCCAATGTCAGCTGGAATAGGCTTTCACAACCCCAAAAGTAGTAGGCAGACTATATAACAGATGGATAAATGAAAGATCTTCCTTAGAAAAACACATTCACAAGCATTTAAAACAGATTTTATTAACATTATATTATGGTAAAGACATTTCATTGCACCATGGTCTATACATTTTTTCAGAGATGTTTAATGTTTTCTCTCATCCAAAAAAGTACCTGAGCCATTAGGAACAGCTTTGTCATGATACCATGCAAATAAATCAATGTATCAATAAAACTGGCAGTAAATAAAGTTATAAACATAATACTGGAAAACAACTTTGTAATTAAAGTTAATACTGTTTTCACAAAAAGGTGAGACCCGTCCTTTGGAAGCTTGGACCAACATTTTAGTGCATAAATTAAGTCACAGTGTTATCAGCAGTAACATACAGTGTTAGTTTATCTTGTTTGGTGTGGGAGGAGATGGACACACAGCGAAGATCAGGCGTGCTGAGACCAAAGGAAGCGATCACAACGCTCAAGCATCATCTGGATCATTGCTCTGAAACAAGAGACAAAAACGTTACTGTGCTGTTTAAAAGCTACATAAAGTTTTTAAAATGCTTTACATTACCTAAAACGCGTCATAGATTGAAGGGTCAGTTTAGTACCTTTTGGCAGTGTTGATTTTGGAAGCTACTTTAGATCGAGAGTTCGTCACAATTTTAGTCCTTACTCCTTGGTTTTTGCGCGTTCACGTCAAGCGCCGTGGTGTCCCAATACTCCGTAGGGCTAAGGGGAGGGGCTAAGACAAAGGGCTAAACAGCGCTCAAAATAAAGACAGACCAGGACCTCACTTCAAACCAAGGGGTAAGAGAATTTCCCATAAGACACTGCGTCCGTCCACATGAAGCAGAGCAGAGACCGGGGAAGCGCTTAATTATAAGTAATTATTTTATCATAAAGTAAATATTAATCATGTTTTTAGTTGTTGGTCGCATTTTAAAATTTCTCATTATAACAAGCTAGCTTTCTCAGCTGTAGCTACAGCTACTGTCACATCTGCCAGGAAGCGGCTCTGGGTGATGACATAGCTGGAATCAAGTGGTGTCTCATTTCTCAGCTGTGTGTTTCACTCCTTCCCCTTGGCCCTCAAAACAGAGCTAAGGCAGGGCTATTCAATTAGAAATTCAGTCGGGCCGCATTTTCAGACTTAGGACATGAGCTGGGCCGGACATTTTTGGCAGACACTGAGCAAACTTAACCACTTAAAAGAAACACAAATAGATAACAAACACATTGGATGTTTATTAATCTACTGCCACATCCAAAAGGCCAAAACTCAATAAAGAGCAGTACTTAAACTAAACCTCTGCTGAAATACTGTTTCTTTAAATTTTACACTTCAAACAGATAACTTCAACACGTTATGAGAGGTAAATACAAGCACATATTAAGGTGCGTATGAACAAAAAAAATAAGCAGATTAAAAACACCATCTTTTGGTCACATTTGAAAGTGCATTAAAAGTATCTTGCTTAAGAGCAACTTTTCAGAATGTGTTGCATTCAATGTCTGTATTAATGCTGGAATTTTTGTAAGACCTTGCCAGCGTTTGTAAAAGTTTTTTCTATTTTTCTTGCTAGACCTAAGCCCCAATCACGTTGATTTCAGGCCACTCGAGGGTTGCTTTCTGGCCGCATGTGGCCCGCGGGCCGCTAATTGAATAGCTGGGCTAAGGGGAAGGGGTAAGAAGAAGGGGAAGAACTAAGGGGTAGAATTGGTATTCACCCTAAATCTTAGTGTTGAGGTGTAAATATAAAATAGTCATATTTTAGTCATTGTCCTCTAAAGCAATAGCCCTTAACCCTTTCTGTACCACCAACAGTCCAGGACCTGCCTCACGGAGGGACGGGGGGAGGTTTGATGACGTTGTCAAACATACACACATTATTCAGACTAGGCCTGCACAATATATCGTTTGAACATCGCCATCACAATGTGCGCATGCGCAATAGTCACATCGTGCATGTGATGTGACTATCGCATTTCCCCCATTTATTTGGGAAATGAAAAAAAGCAACTGAAATTGAAATATATTCTATTTTGTACATAGACAAGGCCTCCTGGATCCCTTTTATATACAGCAATCTTCATCATTCACAGATGAACCCCTTAGCCCAGATTAAACGGTATTATATGAATACAATGGTGTCATTTTGAGTCAACCAAAATCTCCCCAAACAGAGCTATTCAAGTCATCTGGTGAAAATTCTTCTATTTTTTATATCGCAATATATACCGCAATATATCGCAAACCCCCCAAAAATCGCAATGTCATTTTTATCCAATATCGTGCAGCCCTAATTCAAACTATGATGCAGGATCAGAGAGAGCAATGGTCCTGCTTCTTAACCACAATTAAAGAGATTCACGACGACTCACTCTGTCTTTATCAAGTGCTTAAGTTGACTTTAAGTCACCTGTTGACATGGTTACTTATTAAACTAACACATCCTTAAGAGCGTGGAGGAAAATGCTGTGAAAATAGTGTACATCCAGTGCTGACTGTACATTTTATCAACAGTCTGAGCTGATCTGATGTTTCTATTGATCATTAATGGTATTTTATTAAATATTACCTCAGAAGCAAGTTAAGCACTCTTATGTGCCTCGGTGTCCTCCAGTTAAACACATCATGTAAAGACAAATATATATACCGCCACATTTAAGAGCGCATGCACTCAAGATTTACCACAAGTTCATCACAAGTTGTACTTTTTCATTCATCAAACAGTCTTTATTTGAATAGCGCCAAGTCATGTGTTATTTCACAGCACTTTACAACAGAGCAGGCTGAAGCCACACGCTCATAGATACACAGTTATAGACGGTGGTGATAGAGCTACACCAGGATGTGGTAATCCTTTCAAAATAAAACACCCTTCCATCTCTGTTAGTCAATGAATGGTAATTTAATTTATTTGTTTTTTTTGTTCCTTTACAGCCCGGTACTGGAACATAGAACAATGGATGGGGACATCTTCACTAAGGCATCAGTCTAGCTAAGCAGCAAAAATCTCAAAACAGTGAAGTATCCATCAATAAAAAGTACTTTTATTGTAGTCATGACATTTTTTAAAGACATGCCTCGACAAACTAAATTGATTTTCCAGATTATTACATTAACTTTTTGTTACTTTATTTGAAAGGAATAAAAATATCCTGAAATACCTTGTCTTGAAAGTTTTTGAATGAATGCATTATTTGCAAATACAGTTTGTAAATACAAACATTTCTCTCAAAACAACTAAAATATCATAGATTTTCATCGTCTATTAGCCCACCCCTAAGGTTCAAGCATATTCTGCCAGTTTTTTACTTTCAAGAATTTATTTTTGTGGTAGTTTTAATTTCTTCTTTGTCAGGAAAAAGAACATCCTGTCTTGACAGTTTCGAGATTTTACGCTGAGTAAAAATGGCACTAAAAAAGATCAAAACAGATCTTGTATTTCACTCTCAATAATATCTAGAAATGATCAGCAATTTCAAATGTAGCAGAAACCATATACATAATAATACAGAAGAGGAAAATGCAAACATGTTTAGTTAATCTAAAGAAACTAAAGCCATGTCACAGACCTTTGCTCTTGCTTATTAAAGTTTGATAAATAGACTTCCTGACGTACCTCTGCCTCTTCTCAGTGACTCTCAGCAGCTCGCACACCAGTTTAGAGTGCGGTGAGAGCACCAGCTGAATTCCACATTCTTCCAGAACAGCCATGGCACGGTCGGGCCCGGCTTTCTGAGCCAGCATCAGAGTCAGGCTCTCCAGGCTGATCCTCCCACCGCAGTCAGCCGATCCGTTTGACAGGCTGCTCCCGTTCACTCCTGTGAGCTGTTCTGAGTCGACCTCAGGGCTGCTCTGCTGACATAACTGGATCAAGAGCTTCCACTCCTCTAAAGTCTGAGGTTCTACACCTGAAAGGTGAAACAAAACAGACAGACAAACTGCTTTAGGTGAAGATTAAAAAAAATTTTAAATGTAATGATGTAATGGCAAATGATTTTAAACAGATTTTTTTATCCTTTTTATCCGTGTGGGGTCTCTAACAGAAAAAAAAACTCTTCAGATTAAAAATCCATATGTGTGAACCCTGCTTAAGACGCTTTGTCTCAGCAGGAGGATCAGATTGCTACTCTGTTCATTCTCCTTTTGCTCCGTCTCCGGATGAAGCAGCAAAGGCATAATAGACATCATTACTTTGCTCTCAGTCTAAAGAAGTAATAATTCTGCCTCCCCTCCTCCATAAATCTCACCCTCAGGTCCCTCTAGCAGACTGATGTCATCCAGCTGACAGATGGTGGAGAAGGCCTCTCTGCGATCCTGCAGCTCACGGCACAGGTACAGATAACCCATCCAGTACCTGCACACACGTTATGAAATAAATATTCATAAATATAAAAGGGAGGCTATATTTAAAAATATACATTCATAACCCATTTGGTCAACACTGTTAGACTTACCCGTGACTGAGGCAAGTCTCTGCCATCTTCTGCTTGGAGGAAAGGTCGGCAGGGAGACTGATGAGAAGAGACAAGAGGCGTCCATAACCCCAACTGAAGCAATGAGAGTGCCACCTGTAACAGAACCACATTCATCAACAATCACAGTCAGTACTCAGCTTATAGTTCACTTTATTTTACATTACTGATGACTGCAATTAAGCTGTAATTATATATAACATTTTAATTACAGCTTAAGTAATTATAATGTTATAATCATGGGAATACCGATTTAAGCTCCTGAGAGAAACTAGTAGCAGCTTCCAATCAACAATTAAAGGTGTAGTCAACGATCTTCTAATCTTCTAATCTTCTAATCTAATCCATTCACTATTTGTCAAATTCACCGTATTTCTCCTCTCCATCCACAAGATGTCCCCACTGACAGCAAATTGAAAAAAAAGTCTGGTTTCAATACACAGCCTTGGCTCTGAATTTCAGCAGGTAAATACTTTGGCTCGGGCCGAATTACCAAAACAGAATACATCCCCCCACATCCAGGGGGCGATCATACTTATGCGCAGATCAGACAGAGGGGGGAGGGGGAGTCGTAGGTTGCGTAGCGTGCACATACAATATGTGCAGTAGCAATGGCTGAAAAACAACCCGAATTAAAGCCGCAAGCGGCGATGATCGGGCCCTCGCCTCCCTTGCGTCCATTTGGCCCTGTTGCCTCCGCCACATATTGCTTCCACCAAATGCTGCTGTTGCGAAACGGTGGTGCTGCTAAATGTTGCTGGCCCCACGTCACAACCGCTGCATGTTGCTGCCACCATATACAAGCAGGTATTTGAAATATGAAACACAGCTAATGTCCAGTGGCACTGTTCCTATGTTGCAGGCACTTCATGTGAAGCAATACCTGCCTCAGCAAATAGCCACAACATAGATATGGTTAGGCCTGTACAGCATACAGATGAATGATGGCAATGATTCAGTGTAGAGCTGGGCCAAGAAGAGTTGGTAAATAAAAGAAAAAAAATAATGGCTCAATAATTAGGATTAACAGTGTCAGATCACCAGCATGAGAAAATGTCTTCCACCACTTAAAACAGCAACATAAAGAGTCCACCACTTAAAACAGCAACCTACAGAGCCTATGAGCATTATGTCAGACCATGTGATGCGACCAATATCACAAATGTCTCTTGAACACTTTTAACCTCAGTGTTACTCAGTGAATAAAGATGATGACATGTCAAGAATCTATGGTGACTCACTCTAAGCAGGGAGGTAGAAGCTTGGCTGACAGATCTCTGAGGCTGGTGTGGGGTGAAGAAGGGGGGTGGGTTAATTGGTGTGAGAGGTAACCTCAGCTCAGTCTGAGCAGGAGGAGGGAGGATGATTTAAAAGCATGTTTAAGTGTTTTTGGCATTAACACTGATTGTGTGTATTAGATGGTGCTATTCCTATAACACAAATATATGTTTTAAGAAAAAATAAGTCCAGAGTGGAGCTGTGATCATGTGTGTTGAATTTGGGGAAGATTGGAGTATTCATCACTTACATATGTAATTTATGTAATTTCTAGAGCTTGGTGCGATTGCAGTATCAGAGAATTGAGCTCATAGATGTGTTAGGAGGTGGACATTGATCATGTTTGTGGATTTTGAAGCAGATTGGACCTTAAATGAAGGAAATAAGAGTGATTTCCAGGTTCATGGCGATCAGTGAAGTTTGAGGCTTCGCCATCGCCAGACCGCTTTCACCTATGGACACGACCTGAACACTGATGCTTCATGAAGGTGTGCTGACGCTTTCTGAGAATATTTGACACACAAATGTTGCAAAACAGAGGAGCATTTAATGATAGGGTAAGACATAAGACTTCCTGTTACCAGCAGGGGGCGCTATATTTGAGAGTGAAACAAAGCATATAGATATACTCAGGCATGGACAGTGAACATGTGTACACATTTTGGTCCAAATCTAACATTTTACTAGAGAGTTATTAAGGTTTACGTGTTTACCAAAAATGGCAAACTTTGGGCGTCCTTCCTGGCCACGCCCATTGACTTACGAAATATCTTTTAATAACTTATCATCGTCAATGTGTCTAGTATACACAAACCACATCTGGAATTGATCTGATAAAAACCCTAGGAGGAGTTCGTTCAAATGCGAGCCTTAGAATCGCTAAAATCGGAATTTCAACGTTAATTTACGAACTTCCTGTTTTGACTTCCCTATGACAATTTATATATTTGTGATCGGCTGTGCCTGGGGATTATGCCCAAAAAATTTAATGCAAATCAGAGTTAGTGAAAAATTCATCAAATTTGGGCGTGGTTTCTGGCCACGCCCATTGACCTACGAAAATTCTTTTAATAACTTTTCATCATCAATGTGTGTAGTTTACACAATCCAAATCTGGAGTTGATCCGATAAAAAACCTAGGAGGAGTTCGTTCAAATACGTACCCTGCAAATCGCCAAAATGCGACTTTCAACGCTAATTTGCGAACTTCCTGTACGGATTTGACAATGGGCGCAAGGGACTTTTTTGTAGGTCTGGGCATGATAGTTATGCCCAAAAAATTTCAGGTCGATCCGTGAACGTAGCCAGATAGGGTGCAGTTTAAGGCCACTAGGGCGCTGTGGCGCACTTATTTTGTGCAAACACTGGATTCATAAATTTTTCGTGACTGAACTTTGGGGATAGCGGCGTTTATCTCAAGGTGAAGGCACGCAATTTGGGGTTAAAGTGGACCAAGGATTTAGCGATTACATAATAGGGCCTTCGCCGCCATTCGGTGCCGCTGCATGTTGCTGCCACCATATACAAGCAGGTATTTGAAATATGAAACACAGCTAATGTCCAGTGGCACTGTTCCTATGTTGCAGGCACTTCATGTGAAGCA
Organism: Scarus forsteni; assembly: GCA_036419115.1. Classification (NCBI taxonomy): domain Eukaryota; kingdom Metazoa; phylum Chordata; class Actinopteri; order Labriformes; family Labridae; genus Scarus; species Scarus forsteni. Next base: position 4,063,341 of record JAZDUH010000245.1, on the reverse strand, counting down.
ATACCTGCCTCAGCAAATAGCCACAACATAGATATGGTTAGGCCTGTACAGCATACAGATGAATGATGGCAATGATTCAGTGTAGAGCTGGGCCAAGAAGAGTTGGTAAATAAAAGAAAAAAATAATGGCTCAATAATTAGGATTAACAGTGTCAGATCACCAGCATGAGAAAATGTCTTCCACCACTTAAAACAGCAACATACAGAGTCCACCACTTAAAACAGCAACCTACAGAGCCTATGAGCATTATATCAGACCATGTGATGACCAATATCACAAATGTCTCTTGAACACTTTTAACCTCAGTGTTACTCAGTGAATAAAGATGATGACATGTCAAGAATCTATGGTGTCTCACTCTAAGCAGGGAGGTAGAAGCTTGGCTGACAGATCTCTGAGGTTGGTGTGGGGTGAAGAAGGGGGGTGGGTTAATTGGTGTGAGAGGTAACCTCAGCTCAGTCTGAGCAGGAGGAGGAGGATGATTTAAAGCATGTTTAAGTGTTTTTGGCATTAACACTGATTGTGTGTATTAGATGGTGCTATTCCTATAACACAAATATATGTTTTAAGAAAAAAATAAGTCCAGAGTGGAGCTGTGATCATGTGTGTTGAATTTGGGGAAGATTGGAGTATTCATCACTTACATATGTAATTTATGTAATTTCTAGAGCTTGGTGCGATTGCAGTATCAGAGAATTGAGCTCATAGATGTGTTAGGAGGTGGACATTGATCATGTTTGTGGATTTTGAAGCAGATTGGACCTTAAATGAAGGAAATAAGAGTGATTTCCAGGTTCATGGCGATCAGTGAAGTTTGAGGCTTCGCCATCGCCAGACCGTTTCACCTAAGGACACGACCTGAACACTGATGCTTCATGAAGGTGTGAAGACCCTTTCTGAGAATATTTGAGAAAAATGTTGAAAAACGTAGGAGATTTCAATGCTAGAGTAAAACATAAGACTTCCTGTTACCAGCAGGGGCTGCTACACTTGTGGGTGCAACAAAGCATATAGATATACTCAGCCATGGACAGAGAACATGCGTACACATTTCGGTCCAAATCTAACATTTTACTAGAGAGTTATTAAGGTTTACGTGTTTACCAAAAATGGCAAACTTTGGGCGCCCTTCCTGGCCACGCCCATTGACTTCATTTAAATATCTTTTAATAACTTATCATCGTCAATGTGTCTAGTATACACAAACCACATCTGGAATTGATCTGATAAAAACCCTAGGAGGAGTTCCTTCAAATGCGAGCCTTAGAATCGCTAAAATCGGAATTTCAACGTTAATTTACGAACTTCCTGTTTTGACTTCCCTATGACAATTTATATATTTGTGATCGGCTGTGCCTGGGGATTATGCCCAAAAATTTAATGCAAATCAGAGTTAGTGAAAAATTCATCAAATTTGGGCGTGGTTTCTGGCCACGCCCATTGACTCTGAAAAATTCTTTTAATAACTTTTCATCATCAATGTGTGTAGTTTACACAATCCAAATCTGGAGTTGATCCGATAAAAAACCTAGGAGGAGTTCGTTTCAAATCATTCTGCAAATCGCCAAAATGCGACTTTCAACGCTAATTTGCGAACTTCCTGTACGGATTTGACAATGGGCGCAAGGGACTTTTTTGTAGGTCTGGGCATGATAGTTATGCCCAAAAAATTTCAGGTCGATCCGTGAACGTAGCCAGATAGGGTGCAGTTTAAGGCCACTAGGGGGCGCTGTGGCGCACTTATTTTTGTGCAAACACTGGATTCATAAATTTTTCGCCGTGACTGAACTTTGGGGATAGGCGCGTTCGCGTTTATCTCAAGGTGAAGGCACGCAATTTGGGGTTAAAGTGGACCAAGGATTTAGCGATTACAATAGGGCCTTCGCCGGCCATTCGGCGCCGCTGCATGTTGCTGCCACCATATACAAGCAGGTATTTGAAATATGAAACACAGCTAATGTCCAGTGGCACTGTTCCTATGTTGCAGGCACTTCATGTGAAGCAATACCTGCCTCAGCAAATAGCCACAACATAGATATGGTTAGGCCTGTACAGCATACAGATGAATGATGGCAATGATTCAGTGTAGAGCTGGGCCAAGAAGAGTTGGTAAATAAAAGAAAAAAATAATGGCTCAATAATTAGGATTAACAGTGTCAGATCACCAGCATGAGAAAATGTCTTCCACCACTTAAAACAGCAACATACAGAGTCCACCACTTAAAACAGCAACCTACAGAGCCTATGAGCATTATATCAGACCATGTGATGCGACCAATATCACAAATGTCTCTTGAACACTTTTAACCTCAGTGTTACTCAGTGAATAAAGATGATGACATGTCAAGAATCTATGGTGTCTCACTCTAAGCAGGGAGGTAGAAGCTTGGCTGACAGATCTCTGAGGTTGGTGTGGGGTGAAGAAGGGGGGTGGGTTAATTGGTGTGAGAGGTAACCTCAGCTCAGTCTGAGCAGGAGGGGGAGAGGAGGATGATTTAAAGCATGTTTAAGTGTTTTTGGCATTAACACTGATTGTGTGTATTAGATGGTGCTATTCCTATAACACAAATATATGTTTTAAGAAAAAAATAAGTCCAGAGTGGAGCTGTGATCATGTGTGTTGAATTTGGGGAAGTTTGGAGTATTCATCACTTACATATGTAATTTATGTAATTTCTAGAGCTTGGTGCGATTGCAGTATCAGAGAATTGAGCTCATAGATGTGTTAGGAGGTGGACATTGATCATGTTTGTGATTTTGAAGCAGATTGGACCTTAAATGAAGGAAATAAGAGTGATTTCCAGGTTCATGGCGATCAGTGAAGTTTGAGGCTTCGCCATCGCCAGACCGTTTCACCTAAGGACACGACCTGAACACTGATGCTTCATGAAGGTGTGAAGACCCTTTCTGAGAATATTTGAGAGAAAAATGTTGAAAAACAGAGGAGATTTTAATGATAGAGTAAAACATAAGACTTCCTGTTACCAGCAGGGGGCGCTATATTTGAGAGTGAAACAAAGCATATAGATATACTCAGGCATGGACAGTGAACATGTGTACACATTTTGGTCCAAATCTAACATTTTACTAGAGAGTTATTAAGGTTTACGTGTTTACCAAAAATGGCAAACTTTGGCCCTTCCTGGCCACGCCCATTGACTTACGAAATATCTTTTAATAACTTATCATCGTCAATGTGTCTAGTATACACAAACCACATCTGGAATTGATCTGATAAAAACCCTAGGAGGAGTTCGTTCAAATGCGAGCCTTAGAATCGCTAAAATCGGAATTTCAACGTTAATTTATTTAACTTCCTGTTTTGACTTCCCTATGACAATTTATATATTTGTGATCGGCTGTGCCTGGGGATTATGCCCAAAAAATTTAATGCAAATCAGAGTTAGTGAAAAATTCATCAAATTTGGGCGTGGTTTCTGGCCACGCCCATTGACCTACGAAAATTCTTTTAATAACTTTTCATCATCAATGTGTGTAGTTTACACAATCCAAATCTGGAGTTGATCCGATAAAAAACCTAGGAGGAGTTCGTTCAAATACGTACCCTGCAAATCGCCAAAATGCGACTTTCAACGCTAATTTGCGAACTTCCTGTACGGATTTGACAATGGGCGCAAGGGACTTTTTTGTAGGTCTGGGCATGATAGTTATGCCCAAAAAATTTCAGGTCGATCCGTGAAAGTAGCCAGATAGGGTGCAGTTTAAGGCCACTAGGGGGCGCTGTGGCGCACTTATTTTTGTGCAAACACTGGATTCATAAATTTTTCGCCGTGACTGAACTTTGGGGATAGGCGCGTTCGCGTTTATCTCAAGGTGAAGGCACGCAATTTGGGGTTAAAGTGGACCAAGGATTTAGCGATTACAATAGGGCCTTCGCCGGCCATTCGGCTCGGGCCCTAAAGAAAAGGTCGGAGGAGCAGAAAGTGAAAAAGAAGGGCTATGATCATGAAAGAGCGAAGACCCGGGTCAACATTGGTGTTGCTTTCCGACGGTGGAGGGAACTCTGCCAATCGAAAGACCTGAAAACGGACGCGGATGTCACCGTCTTTGTGCTGGACAGGTAAGCAACATTAGCTTTGTGGTGCTTCACATAACAGTAACAGTCGTCAGGCATTCATCTTATTGTCTAATCTGCCAGAAAGTACTGCTGTTGTGATGTTATCAATAATGTCAGTCGAGTTGTCTGACGAGTCGGGGTTACCTTAGCTACAGTTTCTACGGCCGTTTCCATGACGATGCACGTCCATCAGCCAGGAGTGAGATATGAAGGGAGAGGTAGGTCTAAGTTTGTTTATAAACAACCTCTCCAGTCTTTTTCTCCCACATCGCTGACTACACCTTTAACTGAATTCTAAATAGCATCAGGCTGACTACAGTGTGTGATAGCAGTGGCTGCTAACGTCAGTGGGTATACAGTAACTTCAGTCTGTTTTATAACCAGTTAGGCCTTTCACAAAAGATTACATTGTAACAGAGTTACCACATAGTATTTAAAATAAAAATGAAAGACATTTTGAAATCTGTACAGCAGAATAAACAGCCAACACAGATAAGACTTATCAAAGTTTTGTCCATTTTGTGCTAAAATGATGTTTTGTTAAATTGATATATTTTATTTAAAGTGTCAAAATCCAGGGTGCTTAATGTCAATGTGACAGCAGGAATTTAAGTCACAATGCTCTCCAGAGAGGAAAAGAGACACAAACATGAGAGAGTAGCATGCATAAGGACAGTTAGCATTAAAGTGCTTGCTGAAAGTGTGCATCATTTTTGTCCTGGTGTTATTTAAAGCAGTGTTTTTTGTTTTGTTTTTTTTACCGTTTTGGCACAGCACATCCCAAAAGATCATTTTTAATATGAGCTACAGTATCTAATCTATCTTGAATATATCAAAAAGTAACCATATGCCTGATTGGTGAGTTAGAAAATGAACCTACGCTGCAAAGCTCAACAAAGTTTTTTTTCCAAGCCCACAGTCAAAAGGTTTGGCATTTGGTTTTAAGTTTATGCTTAGTGCTGATGCCAAAAATGGGTTCAGGTTTTACATCATTTTTTTAAGTTACCGAATTTGCTACTCTGTACAGAAATGAAAGCAAATAAAGAACAGAAATTAAAAACTTCCCCATCAGCTTCTCTACAGCTCTCACACTGTTGTAAAAATCCCCAAGGCACACCAGTGTGAGAATCCCTGATCTGCTGCAGCCAATAAAAAAGCACAAAATAGATGTAAAAATGTGTTTGTCAACATGCCATTTAAGACCTCTCAAAGGTAAAAAAGACTTTTATTTCCCTTGATCTCCAAATTGAAATTCAAGATCTCTATATTACTGTAAACTCCTCTTGTTTTGTTTTATCCTAAAAACTCTTAAATGCTTGAACCCCTCCATGTCCAGACCTGGGTTGTCCATCAGGAGTCAGGGTGTCAGAGCGCTGTGGGGCATCATGAGTGAGTGCCAGCTCAAGCCATTCCTGTCTTAGTGACTCTGGCTCAAGGAGGGACTGTAAAAATGACAATCTAGAGAGGGAGAACAAAGCAAAATCAATCAGACAGGAACATGCCCTCAATTGTCTGTAGCAGGGATATAAAGCTGGAGACAAACCTGTGCCCCTCTGTTCTAGACTGGACCAGATTATCCAGGTATGCCAGGAAGTGGCTCTGTTGGGCCATGGCCATGACATCAGCAGGAGTTATCGTGGGATAAAACTGTGAGAAAGAGCGCACCGCTGCCTCCCCATGCTTCTCATACAGCCTGGGAAAAGTCAGAGAGAATAATGAGACCAGGTCCATAACAGTTGTTACCGATGTATGTCATATGTTTGCTGACAAGATGGAGGAATCCAGTGAAATCCCAGAGGCTGACGAGCCATCATTACTGTCTTCACATTTCACTTTAACACTTGTATGACTGAATGACAGCTGGTAGAGGAAAAGAACATTTTTCTTCTTTAGCGTGTGTATCTTAATGATGCTTAGTTTTTTGATGGTGTTATAAAGGACAACAGAAAGACTTCTTGAGTTCTTTAACTGTTCTAACATTCAATCTTAACTTTTATTTTGATAAAATAATCTCAATGTTCTTGTAGTAACAAACATAATCAAGAGATGCAGGTAGGTATTTTATACCAGCTAACAGCTACAAATATAATTCAGAATTATTTACTGAATTATTTTTAAAGGTTGTTTACTAACACAAATAGTTTGTGACAATTAATACAGGTGGCAAAAATGATTAAGCTCACTTGTGAGTATCAAACTGTTTTATATCTGAGTGCTTTATAACAAATATTTTCAGATTTTTTTATGAACTCTGTATTAAATTGTTGTTGCATGCACTGTCAGGTAAATAAAACAAAAAGTTAACAGTGACAGTTTGAGGTTTTTGTATCTTGCAGCTATTATTTATCCTACAGTTAATATTCACACCACAGTCAGCAGACACTGCAGTTAGGGTGGCCGCCACAAGATGGCAACACCGACAAATCATTTGTGGGATTTGCCCGTAGAGGGTTAACGTATGCGTTTACAGCAGTGGTTCTCAACTGGTGGGTCACTGACACTTTTTCAGTGGGCAGTGAGCCTTTGCCAAGGCGAAAAAATCGGAGGAAAAAATCCTGTGCTCCTATCCTGAAGGAATTTTTTTACACAGTCGAGTACCACCTCTTCACACTCTCCAAAAAAGGTGGAGGTAATACCCTGCCATGTTAATTTACACCCCTTTAATAGAAAGTTGTTATATATTCAATAAGTAGGTACTCAGCTGAAGCTACATATTCTTAAGTTTTTTTTAAACAACTTTCCAGGATTTGATTTCATGTTTGTGCATGAAAGCATCGCTGCATCTGTTAAAAAAGGCTGAAGTTACTGAAGAGTTTTGTATGTTGTCACAGCCTCATGGTTTATTTAGTGCTGCTATATTATTATACAGGGCAGCTCAGCATGTATCCACTGATGTAGGATTATCACAGCCACAGTTTGATTATAGACTTGAAAACTTTGAGTTTTTATTTGATTTAGATTAAAATGCAGCTAGTAGAATGTCAAAGGAAATATTCTCCTCTCTAGCATTACCAAATGCACGTCATTTTGGTTTCTCATTAAACTGTTTTTGTTGGCATACTGTGATATCCTGTTCAATCTCAGGTTCAAAGCACAGCAAATTTAAAAAAAATACATTGTTGAAGTTGAACATTTCCTAGAATTGAGTCACAGTGTGACATTAAGGGGTGACGGTGGGTCCCAAAGTCAGACCAGTTGAGAACCACTACAGTATGCTGAAACCTCCAGGCCTGAAAGGGAGGCCCATGAGGAAGCTGTAGGTTTGTCCACTTGAGGATGGCTGCAAGAAACCTGGAGGTATATTAATGTGTGCAAGGAACAGATGTTTTACAGCCAAAAAACAGTAACACATCAATTTAAGATCTCTCACCATACAGAGGTGGATTTTTCTTAATGTCCTGCCTGTTTTTATTTTTCAGGATTTTTGTATTTGGAAATATCAGACATGATTGACATTGTTTACGTCCATACTGATATGCTACAGGTCAAACAGCCTTAAGTGAGTAGGATGAGTTTAAGTTTGATTGAGGTAGAACACACAGAATGGCTGTGTCCATTATAATGCATCCACAAAGTCCCAGAGGTCTTTTAGATTATCAAATGACTGACATCACGTGGTTTTCTACAGCCTACGGTTTGTACAGACCTGTGCAGGTGAGCGAGGAAAGGGGGTGCACTCCAAGGCTGCAGCTCTCTCAGACTGCGCAGTGATCTCAGCAAATCCCCTCTCTGGATAACCTCCACCACCTTACTGGACTGAGTGAGATCTACACAGAACGACAGGAGGCTTCTTTGAAATGGATGACATTCAACATCAGGTGTACAGCACATGCATGAAAACATTTTGAAATGAGGAACTGGAACAAGGGGAAGTATCTTTTACACAAACTATACCTCATGTTTTTTTTAGTTTGTTCAAACCATACACCAGGGGAAATCCTGAATAACAAGCAGTGGGAAGATTCAATTTTGAAACAACAAACAGCTTAGATGAGTTGCATATTTAATTTTCAGATAAAAAGCATGCTCATGCAGTCTTCCTTAGTTCCCGACTTTATTATACTATATAACACAAAATCGACTTTAACAGCTACAGCTCCTTTGTTTTGTTCCTATGCAGTTGAAAAAAAACTCTACAAATCTGCATATTTCCTTTGAATCAACTCCTGTTTACATGGCAGTATTCTGAAGCAAGACAAGTCACTACTTGAAACAATAATACTTCCACAATGGATGAGGACATTAAGATAATAAGTAAAATCTTCTGACCTAGCATGGCTTCGATGAAGGAGCTCTGCAGGTTGGGCTGCTCCTGATAACACAGCAGACACATTCTCCTCACTCGCTCTTGGTCCAGCAGGAAGAAGTAGCGCCGCAGGAAAGTGACGCATGCTAACCCTTGTTGTTCATTCTCCTGCTTTCTGAAGCAACTCAGCTCTGTGTACAACGTGGCCAGCTGTGTGAGGTTAGCCAGCAGGTCTGCAGGGACGGGCTCAGGAGCCACCACTCGTACCGGCTCTGGGGGAGAGGGCTCATTCAGAGTGTCTGCGTCTTTCTCAGTGGAGTCACATGGCTCCTCTTTTTCTCTGATCTCAGGAGGCTCTTCTTTCTTCTCCTCTGTCATGCTCTCTGCTGTTTCTGCTGATGTAAAGGATGTCTCCTCCGGCTGCTCTGAGCTGGTGTTCAGATAATCTATCTCCTTCTCCTCTCCTGGTCCCTCCATGTTTGGCTCACCCGCAGCAACTAAACCGAGCTCCACAGGGCCGAGTATTCGCTCCAGCACTGGCAGCCACTCCAGCAGAGTTTCCCCCAGGCAGACTGGATCCAGCAACACCCAGGGATCCTGGATTTGAGATCTGAATTTGACAAAAAGTAAAATGACATTTTTTCAACGACTAACTCTTGGAAAATGTTTACAGAAACCTGACATTATGTAGTTTCAAACATACATGGCTCGCTCAGTGGCAGATCGAAGTTCCTGCATGTCGGCTTCTGTGTTTGGCATGTCATCATAAACTCTGAAAACACATGAAAGAAACTGGATCAGTTCAACCACCTTCAGCAGGGGTAGGAAGTTTCTTAATACGTTTACTTAAACATTTTAATTAAGTAGGTTTTTGTGTTTTTTTGTGTTTTACTGGTCTGAGTAGCTTTTAAAATCAGAACTTGTACTTTTACTTGACTTAGTTTTTGCAAATAGGTCACTGGATTTCACATAATTGTATTGGGTTGCTGAATAAAGACATAAAAGTTAAAAAAAAAAGCTGAATTAATCATAGCTTTTTCATCAGTACCAAAAACTAAAGAACTATTGTTACCAATACCTTCCTTTAGTATCAGACAGGTTTGCTTTTAAAATCGTCCTTAATTTAACAATGAAGTGGGAAAACATTTAGAAAAACATACAAGCTGTTTAGGATTCTTCTTAGTGCCATTTACTTGTCAAGTATTTAATGTAGAATGATTGTATTTTATCTTTTTCAAATGCAATTTTAAAGTCTTTAAAAACAATGTAACAGGAATTCATCAGTTCAGCTAAAATATTCCAAATACAAGAATTTTTAGATTCATAGGAAATGATAGAAATGCAGGGAAACCTTCAATTGAACAGATTCTTATGGTGTGGTTTTAACATTTGTGGAAACTCCATTAAAAACCTCAAAGTTCTGTCAATGTTCACACTATCAGAGAAAATGATTAATCTTTGTTAAGTCACATTAGGGGTGTGAGAAAATATCAATACAGCTAAATATCTGAACATTTTGATACCAAATCAGTACTTTACAATGCAATATTGAGATTTTATTAGTTAAACATTTTTACATCTACTGTTATTTAAAATAATTTGATAACAGACTGTAATACAATACCCTGATTATAGTATTGTGATGTACCGTGGATTATCTCCTGTGATTCATGATTATAAATATCTTTATTTCATACATTTGGTATTCTATATTTTTATTTGGTCTAATACAGTATGTTTATGATAACATGACTCAAAAGTGTGCACATTACATTTAAGGTAGACTCTTTGAAAACAATTTTAAACTTCTGTTAACAAGACTCAAGAAAATATGATAGCCTTCTGTTCCCTTTTGGCCAAAACTACTTCTGTTATAGACTTAAACAGACCACAGTTCGACTCAACACACTCCAACTGCTGTCCTTTTACAGAAAAGTGTACTCAAGTATTAAGTAGTTATACTTTTAACTAAGCACTTCTTTTAAATATTACTTTTAGTTTAACATTTCATTAAGTTGTTCTCTGTAGATATTAGTTTTAAATTGTTTTTTACTTACTCGTTGTCTATGTCCTCTGAGTAAGGCGCTGTGGTCACTGACATTTCAGGCTGTCCACCTTCTCTAAACTCAGGGCGCTGCCACAGCTCAGAGTTCATCTGGAGGGTGTTGATCTTCTCGGTTGTCTTCTTAACAAAGCTTGAAACGCTGACAAAAAGAAAAAAAACAGTAAAACAGCAGTTTATGAAAGAGATATCATCAGATGTTTACACCAACCTCACGGAAAAACTGAACTACAAGCACTGGACAATGTGATGCTTGGAGATGAAATGCCACATGCACTGCTTCTACACAAATGATTACACAAATGTTTTTGTATATAGACATGGGTCTTCTGTGTAAAGGGGAAGTGAGCGGTCTAAACGCACAGCTGTGCTTGACTTTGAGCTATTATAAGAGTTTCAATCCTTATGGGATCAGAAATTCAAGAGGTACAACCCACACAGTTTGACTCTTTGTTAATTCATTTCATGTCACAATTTTTCTTCTGCCACACATAAGACTTCAAACGGAGGAAAACTGGCAGCTCAAGGGCCACATGTATCCTGTTTTTAATCTATATTTCACACAACACCCCAAATTCATTGGAATTGAGGTTTGTAGCAGGAAGGTTGCTGGTGTATCTTTAGTTCTTTGCATGAAACTAGAGATATAATTGGCTATTACTGTTTCTGTAAGGCTGTTACATATGTATCACTAAAGCATTTATTAAAAAAACAGACGGATAAGTAAAACACCAAAGTAACCTGTAATTATCTTCACTGTATCAAAACACCAGTTTAAATTGGCTTGAGTAACTAACACATTTGTTCATTCAATTAATTTAGCCATTTGCATAAGATTTTAAATAATAACTTGGCTTTTACAACTTTGCTGAAGGCTAAATATTTTTGTCTTTTGTTAAATTCTAAGTAAATACATCTACCATTAAGAGTATCCTACAGTTTTAAGAATTTGGTCCTCCAGTGGGGAAAATCTTTTTTTATGTGGCCCTCTCTGTAACTAAAGTTCCATCTCGATGGTCACCTGTCTTTGACCGCCTGCAGTGCGATGCGAGGGGGTTTGGGGCGGAATGAGAGGGGGAGGTGGAACTGCAGGCCTTGCTCGGATCGCTCAGCCTCCAGACGCTCGCTGCTCTGTGGATCTGAATAAAGACGGGGGGAAAGGGCCAGAGGAAAAACACAGATGGATGGAGCACTGACGAGGAGTGATGAGAGGCAGAGGGCAAAGTGCAAGCAGATGAAGAGAAGGTGGCAAAGACCACTGTACAGAGAATGTAAATCAAATACAGCATAACGCATAAAAAAACAGAACGGTGACATGTATGTGAAACAATGAAACAGACAAGAAGTGTTGGATTAACTTTGTGATTGAATGCGAAGCTCTGAAGGCAAATCCAGCTGTGTGCAGTAGAAACATTTGATTTAATATTTCACTTTATAAGTCAGCCACAATTTACTTCTTTGAAAACATTTAAGACATTAATTTTCACACATGTATACATTTATGATCATTCTGGCAAATAAAGTTACAGAGTGAAATTATTCTCATGTTTTCATGATCAATGCTTGGGTGCTTTTTAACATATTGCTGTTCAATTTTTTCTTATGCACAAGAAGTAAAAATGAACATAATTTCACTCTGTTTTTACAATAAGATTAGAAAAGTCAGAAAAAGGGATTGATACTGCTACAGATACACACACACACACACAAAAGAAAAAGAATAAACAGAAGAGACAGAAGTATGAATGATTCATTTTTAAGGCTTTCTATGTTTCTTGATTCCTGTGGTCAATTCAGCAATAGATAGTCCTGTGTTTGATTGAAAATGAAGAATGTGCAGTAACTTCAAAAGGATTCAATCAACGGAAAGAAAAAAAACAGAATCAAACATGCATTGACCAAAGAAATTAATGAATTAACATGTAAAAATGATAACATACAAGCAGTATTAACCCTTTCAACGGTGCAAGTTAGAAACAACTACAATATGCCCAATGGAAAGTATCTTATACCCCTTTCAGACTGGTCAAAAAAATAGTTTAAATCCGGTAACGGTCAGCTCCTGTTGGCAGTTTGAAAGGGTCTAATCGGCATTTTGACGCGGGTAAAATGACCCTGCAAGCAACTTGGGTTTTTATCGGCTTGTCCCTGATTGGCTTCAGTTGGAACGTCACACCCGGGTCAACCTGCTAATTTCCCTCATGACGTTGGCGTAACATTGCTCCTGTCCCCTCCATCTGTAAGTTACATGACTCTTTCCATCTCAGCAACAAATTCCATCATATCAATGAATGTCTTTCAGTCTGTGCTGAGTTAATACATTTTCAAAGAGGGACAAAAGCACAAAAAAACAGTTAACCACTGTGTCTATGGCTTCCTTGCTTCATTCCATTGTTTACTTGGACGTGTTTCGTTGTGCTGATGATGTCATCAACGTGATGACACCAGCTTGACACGCCAGAGGAAAAAAAAACAACCATGCAGCTCATCTGCTGCTGATAAGACCCGGGTCTGCTGGCAGTGGGAAAGGCGCCATTTGCCAATTGTTAGCAGGTTAACCCGCGTTGACTTGCTAATTTTAGTCTGAAAGTGGTATTATTGTGACCTCTCTTTGAAAATTTGAGACCTCTTGACAAGTGAAAATACAGATTTGTACAACTTTAAGTGCCTTATATTTCAAAATTCAAATTTGTGAATCGGTGATGTGTTCAGTAATCAAAGTTAAAATGCTAATTTAAAAGATGAACAGGCTGTGTAGACACAAAAACAGACAAACACTGACTACCTGTGATTTTTTAACATCCTTTTGAGAAAGAATTGAGTAGAATAAATCAGAAGTAATTCTTTTATCAGGAGTTTTTTTTTCACCTCACAGCTGATGATCTCTTACCATGATCCCCCTGATCTTCCTCTTGCACAAAGCTGAACTCTTTCAGCCGCTCCTCCTCAGATGTGGAAGGATTGATGAGGGAGCCAGTCTCCTCGTCTGACTGGCTTCCTCTGCGACTGATCACGCGGTAGATCCCACAGTCCAGGACGTTGAAGCTCTCCTGGATTGCAACATAATAATGATCATTTATTTGTTACAATTGAGTAGAATCAGAAATACAAATGCAGATTGTTGATCTGAACAAGTTTTCCTTCAGCATGAAATACGACAGAACAGTATTATTTTAGAAATCACTAATCAACATGCAGTGTCTCTCCCTTGGATTACTTTCATTCATTTCTACACAGCTTATCCCTTTCGCAGGAGAGTAGAGCCTATGCCAGCTGTCATTGAGAGAGAGGCGGGGTACACTCTGAATTAGTCACCAGCCAACTGCAGGGCCACATAGAGAGGCAGACAACCATTTACTCTCACACTCATACCTAGGGGCAATATCGAGTAGGGCTGAACGATATGGACAAAATGTCATATCTCGATATTCATGCCAGATATCTCGATATCGATACGATATGATATGATATGACTACGGGTTCAGTGAAAACCAAGCAGTGCATTCAAGGGCAATTGTAAAAATGAAATTTGTTGTGACTTCCATAGCTGTACATGCAGCTATAGCATCTATATTGTTGCTTTTTCTATATTAATATCTTGAATGTTCATATCTCAATACAGATATGATAACGATATATCTTTCAGCCCTGATATGGAGTCACCAATCAACCTACTGAGCAAGTTTCTAGTCTGTGGGAGGAAGCTGGAGTGCCTGGAGAGAACCCACTCATGCATGGGAAGAACATGCCACCTCCACATAGAAAGGCCCTGCTGACCCAAGGATCGAATCGGCGACTTTCTTACTGTGAGGCTCGAGCACTACCTGCTCCCCCACCATGCTCCCCTCTTAAACAAGAGTCCAAATAGACAAGAAGTATCTCACACTTAAGTGAACATCTCAAGCACTACTGCTAAAAACCTGCTAATCCTCAAACAACCTCTTTACTATTACCGTATGTCTCTTAAAAGCTTAGTCTGGGTTAACTGAGTGGAATTATGCTGTGACATTCACAGCACCCCATGGATTCAAAAATGCTACAGTAGAGCTGGATTATTATCATGTAAAGCAAGAAGTTTTACCTGAAACAAAAAGATACAGTTAGTGAAAGTACATACATGAGAGGAGATGCTGCTCCTTCTGCTGCTGGAGGCGGAGTCCAGGGGCTCCAGTTTAGTGATGACTTCCTCCAGCTGACCAATCAGCTCCAAGTGCGTGCTGGAGTTGAGCTGGGATCTGAGATGTTCGAGGCGGTCGATGGGAATTGACTTCCTAGCCTGAAATATAAATGAAAACGTGAAGGGTTTTTGTTTGTTCATTAAAAAATCATGTTAGACGATTTGGCTGGTTATGGCTTAGACTGAAATTCAGATGTCTCAAAAGACTCAAATAAGCAAAATTCACATCTATGATCAGTTACAGCAAAGATTCCTGATCAGTAATTTGTTAAAACAGGGGTTTTTGAGCCATTTTTGCCCACATTGAAATACTAGATCAAAATTTAAAGATTATCCTTATTCATACGCATACTAAATAGTGTCTTTAATTTATGTCACAGTATGAAACCAGTTTGTCCCATTTATTTATTACAAACAAAAAGCCTGAAAAAACATTACTGTATTCCCATCGATACATATAAAAGGGGTAATTCAGTTTTTATTTTGAAAGTGGGATTGTTTGGAGCCAATAAAGGAGCGACCCGTCTCCTCAATATATTTATGAGTTATATTTACATTAGTTTGTGCTTTAATGACTGCTGCCTGATCCTGCAGCAGCACCTTTAAAGGCTGATGAGACCAGAGTAGCAAGTGGTCTAAATTACTGCATATAATAATAATGATAATAATAATAATAATAATAATAATAATAATACATTTTATTTAAGGGCGTCTTTCAAGACACTCAAGCTGACCTTACAAAAAATAAAGAGTGCATTTAAAATAGGCATAAAATGTGTAAAAAAACAAACAATACTACATAGAAGACATTGTAAAAGTTCAGAGGGAGTAGGAGAGCTTGAACAGGTGAGTTTGGAGTCTGGTTTTATAGAGAGGTAAGGAGACAGTGTTGCGGAGGTCGGGGGGGGAGTGAGTTCCACAACTGGGGAGTCGAGCGGCTCAATGCTCGGCCCCTCATGGTGACAAAGAGAGCGGAAGGGACAAGACAGATAGACAGAGGGAGAAGATATGATGAAGTAGTTGCAAAATGAGGGCTTTGGTTGAAAAAAAACGAAATGCACAAAATCTAACTGTACCATCTCGTCGAGCTAAGGTTGTTTTTTGCATAGTTTTACTCTAATAAAGGGGTTAATTATGACGCTTTCAGTGGCACCGTCGACTGCGATGTCATGGCTAGTCTTCACACTCAGCAACGCCTCCACAAGGAGAGAGACAGTCAGCTGCTTTCTTAGCAGTAATATTTACAAGTGGCATGGGCCTTGCACAACGCCACTTCAAAAATTTTTAACTATCTTTGACGAAGCTATGAAATGTTTACATTTAAGTTAATTTTAGACTCATTTATTTTTTGGTTTAGTTGTATCGGTACATTAAATACAACACAGCAGAGAGCCTTGCCACCCCACTTGGCAAACAATGTGTTAGACTGTTTAATATTAACTAACAGCTAGATAAGGTCTTATGTTAAATCCACAACCAATGAATGTGAAAAGGAACAGAGCTGCAAAGAAATGTATCCACACAAAAGCAAGTTCCTCACAGGATCATTGAACTCATTAAAAAGCTAGGCCAGTAGCATTCACATTTTACACTCTGTTTTTCTGTAAAAATTCAGACATACAGCCAATGACTGTCACTATATTTGATGTTTATCTCACAATTAATGTGGCAAAAGACATCACAACATAATCATTATATTTTCAGGAAACGAAAAAATAATCAGTAGTTAAAAAAATGCATTAAATAAGCTTCTACTTTGGCTTCAAAGTCAGGCTACATTAACCACAAGGGGGTAAATTCTGAACTTTACCCTCAGCAACCAGTATAAGAAGCCTTTCATCTCAGCACACCAGCACAGATAAGACTGGAATCTGAGTTAAACTGTACAAAGACCTGACACTAGTTATCTCTGCAGCGACAGACATCTTACCCTGCTGGTGGTGATTACGTGCTGGAACATACAGCAGACCATCGCAGCCAGAGGCCAGGACTCCCTCCTGAGCAGCCGTTCAACACAACGTTCAGCAGATAACAGGGAGAGATGGGACAGACGCCCACTGTTGTGAAGACAAAACAGCTCATTGCGATAGACTGCGATGTCTACCAAGTCTGAAGAAGAAACAAAGAAACAAGTTCCAATAAATTTAAAGTCAACCAAAAAGCAACAGAAATCATTGAAGTGTACCAAAGTGCTTGACAGAAGAAAGAATAAAATAAAATATAAGAACAAAGAGACATAAAACAGCTGTATAGTTAAAACAAGGAAATAACAATACAAATTTGTCTCCAATCATATTTTACATTTCGCAATAAAGATGTTGGATCTGCTGATTAATAGATTTAACTGTCAAAGAGTTTTGCAATATTTTCACGTTTCAGTTTATTTTTGAATGGCACTTTTCAAGATGAAAGTATATTTTGCATTTTTTTAAACTGTGGGTTCAATGGCGCACTAGATTCTTCATGCATAACTCCACTTCAGCTCTACACAAAAATAAAAGGCACTAAGTGCTTCATCAACAGTCTGTTTTTTGGCTTGACCACAATGTCCTCTTTCTATGGTTGAAAATTAGCTTCTAGCTTCATACTGTAGTTCTGTATAGCATCAGGTAAATTTGCTCAACTTATCAGCTTCATCGGCAGGGGGTTGTTATAATCAATAGGCTGTGACATTTTATTAATGTTAATCAGAAGTGTACTTTGATGTGTTGCATTTAGGTGTGTTTCTTTCTCCAATAAACAATTCACATGCATTATGATGTGTTTTAAAGCATAAATAAAAATGTTAATAAATCAAACTGACCCCCACGTCATTTTATTGCCAAAGGCTGTGACAGATATTCTAAAACTTGCAACAGTAGCAGGCCTGAAAATGCATTTCACACTTGATGTTAAAATGTTTCTCTCTCTTGTCAGCACAAATACTGTCAGCCTGCAGTGACACAGACCTGATGGTGACTTTGGTAGGTCAAAGGGAGATCTACTAAGTCGTGGTACATTATGAAAATTTGCTGAAGATCATCACGCTGTTAGTGAGTGTGGTTTCAACGCATCAAAACGTCTTTGACATTATTGATGGGTTTGATCAGAAAGTTTCATGAAAATTTCCCCAGAGGTTAATAACTGTTTTGTAACTTAACAAACCTCAAACACATATGTAGGTAATGGGATCGAGCACATGTTCTTGATGAGAGCTAGCAAGACGAACTGACTTCTTCAGTAACATTCTATAAGGTTAACTTATTACTTACTAAACTTAAAACCATAAAATCTTCGGAATGATCACTTTTGACATTTAAATTCTTTATGAGAAAACTTTTACAATTTTAATAAAACACTGACAGCATGTGCTCACTCATTTTGTATGTATACTGAGTTGCTGTAAAAAATTTTCAGAGCAGAAAAAGCACCTTTGACTTCAGTCCACAGGAGCACTTGTCCATTTTGAGGTGTGAAGATATAGATCGCTGAATCAGTCCAGGTCATCAAATTCTGGTCTCTAAAAAACAAATATGGTTTTATTTCATAGCACTGATACCATGTGTTAAAAACAATACTGTCTGTTGAAATGAAGAAACTGCCCTTTATCAGTGTAGTATGTGATACAGCTTATATTTGACAACCTTAAAGTCCGTCTAAAATGTGTCGCTTCTGTAACATTACCCCAAGTACAGCAGTTTGGGAAAGGCGATGGACTGGGGGGTCTTCTGCCCTGAGTTGTACTGAGGCTCATTTCTGAAAGCAACAGAAACAAAGACAACAATATGAGTCACAAAAGGTGGTATTGAAATTTCTTATTACAAATACTGTCGCCAAATTTACGACATAGATCAGTGTTTTTAATCTGTTGTCAGAATGTGAAAAAAGGAACAAAATGTACCGATACTGCAAAGTCAGAAAAAAAGTAATGAAAAATCAGCACCTGAACGTGATGAGAGGTAGAGGAGGAAAGGCAAGAAGCTGTTTGAACTGATGGGTGCTCAAAACCTCTCCACTAAAATTGGCCTCCCATATTCGTGAGCCAGGGCGGGCACAGTACAGGAGGGGCTGCTGTCCGACTAACAACCCCCTGTTCTGAGGGAAAAAACATGCTCCGTACTCCCCGTCACGCTCCTTGTTTCCAACTCGCCAGAACTTCTCCCTGAATGCAGAAAGAGACAGAATGAATCACAGCTGCTGAGAGATGTCTATGGCAAAATTTAATGCTCCTCCATGAGCTAGTTGCACATATTTATGTATATTTGGCACAGGAAAGAAAATATAATTCCTAGATTTTTACGTTGTATTAACTTCTACAAGCTTCCCATCCTGTGTATGTCAAATACAAAAACTTTTTAATTAAAAATGTCATGACCTGTTCCTCAAAAAAGTACAAGGGGTCCTTAAAATCACTCAAGTTTGGGGTGCTGGTTTGGTGGAGTGGTTAGCAACTGTGCACATCCCATATACATACTTCTGCCAGTCTAGACCTGAATCCAGCCTGTGACCAGTTTGTTGATTGTCTTCCCCTTATCTCTCACTCCCTTTCACAAGCCTGTCCACTGTCTTTCTTCCTATCAATAAAGGCCCAAAATGCCCCAAAAATACATTTAAAAAATCACAAGTTTATCAGTTTGAACATTTTAAAAAATATGTATTTATGTAACTTGTATTTAATCAGACAATTCCCACTGAGATCAGGATCTCATTTACAAGGGCAATCTGACCAAGAGGTCAGCAGCACATGTCATAATAAAAAACTAATTTAAGAAAAGAAGTTAAGACAGTAAATTATAAACAATACATTTGGGAAAAATGCAACAGTTTGACGGTGGAAGTGTGACAGTATTAAGGGCAGTAACAAAACTCTCGTAGGATTCTCGCTTTTCAATGAGTAAAATAACTTGCCTTGGTAAAGTGTTCAATTGAATAAACAGGTCCAAAGGGACTTGCAAAACTTTCAACCTCATTTGAACTGGGGTTTGTATAAGTGTTTTTGTGTTTATTGTTCAATATATCTGCATCACTTGAAGCGTTTTGTGTCAAAACCTCCTAAAAATAAGATAATAAATCTCTACGGTCTATTTACCAGAAAAATATTTTTAAAAATTTACTTAAAACTGGAACAAGTTTTAGCAATTTTCAATTTTTATTCATTTTGAGATTTCTCTGTTTATACTTAAATGAAAAGTGTTGCAAATTGTGCAGTTACAAAAGGCAAAGGGGCCAGTGGTCACAGTCAGCTGAGCAGTTCGTCTACATGGAGTGCACAGACAGACACTTTTCTGACATTGCCCCAGGATTTACCAGCTCACGAGAAAAAGACTTTAAGTGACATAAGTGAAACTGATACAGACTCTGTCTCCTTTCTTGAAGAGAAGATGCAGCTTTGTTGGTCCTCACCTCTCTGTATCACAGAGGTAACAGCGACTCAATGACGATATGGTAAGGCGGCCATCTAGATAACCAAGCTGAACCACCCTGGAGTCCACTGTGGTGACAGTCTGAACAGGGAAAATGACGAATGACGAGCCCTGTGTATGGAAAAATAAATAAACAAATAAAACCAAAGCACTCAGAGAGCCCAAACCTCTGCCATGGTAGCTCACATACTGCTGTTACATCTATCAGCAATAGTTCCATGATAAAGTTACCATCATAATATGACTCATTGACCCTGAAAACCCACACCAAGCACTCAGAATCATGTTGATATCATTATTAGTTAGAAAGTTATTAGGAAAAAACAATTGTTTGCTAGTGGTGGTTATGTGGAACATCACCAAAATCCAAAAATTTCTAAGTTGGGTCATTACTAACATCTCCTGGAAATTTCAGCAAAAACATTTAAGTAGTTTTTGCATAATCTTGCTAACAAACAAACAAACACGGGCAAAACCTCATCCTTGGTGGAGATAAAAATGATAAAGCAGACTAGAACATAATGAGGAAAATGGTTGTAAAAATACGTAATAATGCCTCTGAAAATTTACAAAAATAAAGGACCTAAATAACCTTAACTACATGTCTATAAAAAATGGAAAATTTGAAAAACAATAAACGGTAAATGTATATTGTGAACACAAAAGTGTTTCTCTGGTTGTGGACTGTGATCACACTGAGGGTGGAAGAAAAGTTCAGTAAAAGTCATGAGGTCTGAATTAAAACCAGCTTTTTTGATCAAGCAAGGAAAGGCAAGTTTATTTGTGTAGTTATTCTTAAATTTGCAGGCACTTTGCATTTAAGAATGGCTCGCAAATGAACTGCTCACTTACAACTGTGAATCGATTCTCATCGACCACTTAAAAGAGCTGTTCAAAAGACTCCACTCATTCCCAAACATCACATCTCTACCGCAAGCAGGTCAACAAAACAAAGATTCTGTTTAATAGAAGAAGATAATACGATGTTATTTGAAGATATAGTCACATAATGTGGTAAAAACATGAGTCACAGGACTGTTTAAAGTGGCTGAAAAGTTTATCTGATGACTGTAGGCAGAGGTCGGCTAGCTATACCCATTGACTCCCAGTGTTTGAGCATAGCTAATTAGCAGTGTGCAAGCTTTGGCTGCCTTTCTTATTACTGAACACAGAGTCTAAAGAATGGTGTCCATCTGCTTGTCATTGACTCGGGATTGAGGCAAGACAAGAAAACAACGAAAATGTTGGCATATCCCTTTACAACCCACCAGTGTTTCCAGAGGGAGTTGACACTTTTCCAAAAACCTTCATTTTCTACTCACAGCATAGCTGACTTAGCATAATTTACCCCCTCATCAGGCACTACCTTGCCCAGTTTGGAGGATCCCGCCCGTAGAAATGACACCTTTCCTCCAGCATCCCCGACAAAAACTCTGAGAGTGCTGGAGTCCCAACAGAGTGCAGTGACAGCCTGACCTCTGTGCTCCCAGGACATGCTGACCCTCTCAGGAGGACCCCGCCGCTCAAGCTGCAGCTCCCACACCACAACCAGACCCTGACTGTAACAGGTACAAAAGCAGCAGTAAACAACCCAGGCAACACATCAGATGACAAGACAACATGTCAGTCGAGGTTAAAAAAGGACAAAGCAGACTCTGACCTAGTTGCAACAGCGATGAAGTCTTCATCATGAGGGCAGCATGCAACCTGGGTGATCCATCCCTCCTGATGACAAGTCAAGAGAGTATGGGGTTCACAAAAAAGGACAAAAAAAACATTGACCTAGTCTGTATTTGTGAATAACAAGTAGATAGTTATGTCTTACCTTGTGAGTGAGGATGAGCCGTTGTTTCCAGCCCTCTCTCTGGATCAGGTGCAACCCTCCAGCTGATGTTCCTAATGCGAGCCACTTCCTTGACACCGCCAAACATGTGCACTGTAAACGAAACATTCACCTTTCGTTTAAGAGGACATTTCTGAACAACTAAATGGATTAGTTTGAGTATTGAGTAACAACTCTGATTAGGTGTAAAGAGTGAAAATGGAATGAAATGCATTTTCACCTCTTTTTTCCAATGGAATTTATTATGTGTAACTGAGGAGAGACAATGAGTTGATGTGTTAAATTGTATTTATAGCCTTGTTTCTGCACCATGTTTGTAAATGGATGACCGTTTTGGTTATCTTTTGTATGTACTGTATATAATTTGTATACTTTTTAAAGAGCTGTGGGTTTTTTTGTTTTTGACCCTACTTGTTGTGTTGTGTGTTTTTTGTCTGACCTTCTGTGTGTGTTGGACCCCTGGAGGAATAGCCAATGCTTTTGCTATTGCTAAAGGGATTTTAATAAATAAAAAGAAGCCCAACAATGTAAAGCTTAATTAGTGTTTTTTGTCAATTCTACTTCCACTGCCTCCATGACTCTAAGTGCACTTCTGCTGAGCAGTCTTTTTTAAGTTCTGTTGGGTATGGTGTTTTCACTGTCAAAATAAATAAAAAAGTACCAAAATAACCCAGCAGTGCCAGCACACTTCTTTTGGGGTACAAAGCACATCCATTTAGCCTATAAGAGGCTACCGAGGAAGGTTCATTTTGCTGAGGTAATTCTCTAATGATCAGAATTCACCGTATTAAACCACAGCGACCAAAATCAGACTGAGCAGTGCATTGACTTTGTTTCTTTAAAAATGCCTGAAATTATGAAATAATTAGGTTTAAACATTATTATCCCCCTGGCTTGTGGGTTCTGAAATGTAGCAGTTGTTTTAAAGCTCATCTAATTAGTTTATATTTGTGAACGCTTTCTCACTGAACAAAATGTGCAAGTGTCCCAAACGTTTCTTTGTCTTATTGCTTATTGATCAATTATCCAAAAAAATCAAGAAAAAAAAAAATGGCTATTTGATGATGGATCCCCCACAGAGCCAATTTCTCTGCTGGCCCAAAAAGCTGACATTCTTGCATTTTTTTAAGGTACGACCATTTTAGCATTTCTTGATGAAAATTAAGGCCAAGACATGATAGTTTTCTTTTAATTATATTTTTTATCAAACAAAAAATGCAAACTAGGTACATATTTTTCGCTCAATTTTAAAATCTACAATGATACTGGAAATGGTCATTAAAGTCATAGTAGTTATGACTATATAAAATACACAACAAAGTATTACAAAACATGAGATCATTTCAGATGTGATTGTGAAACCTACCTTCAGCCTTCCAGAGTCTAAGCGGAGAGCTGATAGAAGTGGATCCAAACAATCAAACTCTGCCAGCACATGACTGTAGTTCTCTGGCACAACTGGAACCACGGGCATCTTCCCTGCTGACAGATCCTCTACGGCAAGAGAACACAATAGTCAAAAATGTATGATAGAAAACAAACATGAACATATAACCTCAGCTCTGTCAATGTCCAGAGGAATGTGTTTTTTTGTTTTTTGTTTTTCAAATTGAGCAGTCATGACTTTATTAATCTAACAGCTCAATATAACACAACTTCTGCTCTTTAATCTCCTCTTAAAAACACTTCCTGGTTTAGGAGAGTATCACGTTCTAATAACAAGAGTAAGATGGTTATGAAGGGCTGGTGATTAATTTCAGGTAAGTTTTTACTCCCACAGGGCTGCCCAATATATTAAAAAATAGAAAAGAGGTGAAAGACACATTAAAATGGTTAAAGTGTAGAGCAAATGCACTCTGTTCTCTGGTTTAGCCTTAAAAGAGTATTTGACAGATAAATCTATTATTCTCCCTGACCATGTGGCTTATTGATGTCAAACCAGCTGTGCATTTTTTAATTTAAAATTATTTAAAAAATACACCAAATATGTTCCAAAAAGAAGTCTGGTGGCATGTGAGGACTGTGACTATGTTCCACAGCTGGTTTGACATTGATAAGTCAAATGGTCAGGGAGAATAATAGATTTATATTTCTTCCCCTGGAATGTGAGACGACGACGAATGTGAATGTCCAATGTCCAAAATTAAAGTAACTTAATCTCAGTTAAATAAATCACACCATGCATTTTTTGAACTTTAACGTTCTTTGATAATATTAATAATGGTAATTATATGTGTTGTTTTCATGTTGGGAACACATTTTGGAGCCAGTGTTAAAAACAATACTCTGACATGTAACTATTGTTGGTGAAGGAGGACAGGAACGTTACCTTCAGTTACAGTTTGCCATTAAAAGTAACGCGTTACCGTTAATAACCGTCAACAAACACCGATATTTGGGACTTCCCCGCTTATTCGTTCCCACTGAAGTGTGTGGAATAAACTTGTGCCGCCTTAAATTCAGACTTTATTTCCTAACTGTAATTGTGGGTCGTATTATTTTTTTATATTTCACATTATATTGAGTTGTTTTGCTCCACTCAGTTAAAGGGGTCGTGGCAGCCTGCATCACGAGACGTGTCTGCTGACACCATGCTAACGTTTATTTGATCAAACACGGCCCGTAGACACACGACAAGCTATTAAAACTAAAATTCATAGTCTAAATAAATATTTGGTTTAATTTTGTCCGGTTCACCGAACTTTCAACAAATCTGAGCTCCTCACTGTGTCAACTCATCCAGGAGTCTTCATGTATCTGCAAGAACATGTTAGCAAGCATGCTAGTTAGCCGCACAGTGATTTCTCCATTCATTGAAAGCCGATCGACAAACTCACAGAAAGACAGACTGACTCCAGTGATCCCGCTTCTTAAATCGTCCTCAGCTGGCTGTCTTACATCGCTGTGTGTAGTTCGGAGCTGGGCAAAAGTCGTTGGTGGGTACAACGCCACAGCCGAGCTGTCAGAGCCTCGCTCAGCTGATGTGAGGTTTCACTTCCTGAAGGCAGCCAGAGGATCTGAGCCCACAGCTGCTGAAACCACCTCCGCCTTTCTAGTCACACTTTAGATCAGAAAGCTCCCATGGCATGGGTGCCGATGAGCATTGTTGCCAAATCATTTCATTTTTTAAGAATACAAAGACTTGGAAAAGTGAAAATAGTTGTAGGGCTGTCCTGTTATGGCAAAAATCCTCACTATTGTTTTAACAGATATTGAGATAATGATTATAAAACACCATAGAGCAGGCAACACATGAAGATATACAGCGTAGTATATCTAGTGGAAGCAGGTCAACAGCAAAAGCCTCTTCTTGGGAGTAAAGAAGGATAATACAATGACAGTACAAGATAGCATACAGTAAAAAAGCCACTTGAGAGATGCTGAAGAGTTTATCTGATGACTGTAGGCAGAGGCAGGCTAGCCAGGCTACCCACTGACTCTCAGTGTTTGAGCTAAGCAAAAGGTGAGCTTTGCCCCTTTCTCACAGAAAAAAAAGAATAGTGCGTATGTGATTGTCATGGACTCAGGAGTGAGCCAAGACAGAAGAAAATAAAATAAAAATTGGCTTATGCCTTTAACGCATTTATCAGACCACGTCATTAAAACTTAATATTTTGAAATCTTTCAATAACTTGTTTAAAACTGAAACTGTTTGTTATTGGACATACATTTTGTTCAGTATGAGGAATTTCAAACTGAATTCACCTTTAAAGGCCTAGAGTTAAGCCGGCTCACCAGGCTTCTCGAAAAAGTCAGAAATTAACCAAGCACAAAATTGAAACACTAAAACTGTTTTTTTTTCTGTTCAAGAGTGCAGGTACAAAACAATTTGACATCTTAATCAAGAAATTATAACGTTGTTGCCCTTTATTTAACCTGGAAAAACCATACTGAGATTAAAAATCTTTTTCAAGAGGGTCCTGGCCAAGACATCAGCACATTCAATAGTTTTAGACAAACACGCACAGTCATAAACAATCAACCCCTAACACACACAAAAAGACTTCAATACTTTAAGAAAAGCAACTTCAGATAGCCAATTCCGCTAAAATTGCGCAATAGAGCCATTTTAGATGAGAGAAATAACTTTTGGCAGGTCGAGATTAAAGTCAAAATAATGAAAATAAAGTTGGCATTTTAGAGATTAAAGTTGAATTGATAAGATTAAAATTCAAACGTCGACAGTTGAAATACTTTCATAATAGTCAAAAGTTCGAGAATTAAGTTCAAATGTTGAGCAAAAAGTCAAAATTCGAGGATAAGGTCAACATAAAATGTATTTCGACTTTCTTGACATTTTGCTTTTTGTTGACTTTTATCACAAAATTGTATTTCGTCTTTATTCTTGTCATTTCAACTTTAACCTTGAAATTTAAGACTTTAATCTTCCCCAAAATTTTCTCCTTCTAACATGGCCCATATACTCTTCTGTAGATTCCAACTATGTGCTGTAATATAAAAAGATATTTTGGAAATTTATGGAAAACAATGATTATATTTTAGCATTAAAACATCATTCAAATAAAAGAGATTTGACATACTGGTGTATTTATCACTACAGAACATAAAATAATGATTTTGGTAGTTATGGGAGCCGTTAATTTAGGGCAGCAGCGGTGTAAACCTTACATGGGGGGTGGTATACTAAATTTAAGCACTATGTGTGGGAAAAAGTACAAAGACCTCTCTTTCTGGTTATTTGGCAACTTCAGCGTTACAGTGACTGGCAGATGTAACTCAGTTTCTGTTCTGTAATCCATTTCCTTGGTTGCTGTGACTTAATCACAGTACTAAACCTTTTACAGCTGAACAGTCATACCTTGGCTCCAAAGATGGTGTCTACGTCCTCCTGGGGGGTGGGGGAGTTGCCAGAGATCTCAGCTGGCCGTGGAGCTCTGTTTGCTTTGAAATAGCTGGAATTTATTTTATACATACAACCAGTGATGATATACTTTAAGAGTAAAACTTCAACACGGTTCTTGATAATCTGGGTTTTATTTCACCCTTCCTGACTGCCAGAGGCAGTTCTTCTCACTGGATATCTCCATCTCGCGCATGCGCAGGTCGAGTATTAATATCAACAAAGTCACGTGTGACCCCGGGTGACCCGTGGCAGGTATAACTACCGGTGTCATCCGGGCACTCATTCCCTTGAATCTTCTCGCTAACGCAGGTCAACTGCTAATAGCAAGAGCTAATTATAGCATTTGATGAAAGGACTGTCGCTGGTAGCCTCGAGACTGCAAAGTCGGAGTCGCGAGTTGTTCGTCCTCCAGAGGCTGCGACAAATTTCCCGTTTTAGGAAGGAGCGGCGTTAGCCTTTACCTTCACATTGGATGGATTAGCAGAGTGCCCCGCTGGAGCCTATCGAAGACGACAGGTAGAGCGTGCACGCTCGGGATCGACCGTCTCTTCCGAGGTATCAGCAGAGGCAGCGCTTTTGCTACTCTCTCAACTCGTTAACAAGTAAGTACAGCTTCAAGTTATTGTTAGCGGGGGCTAGGTGCTAACAAGAGCGTGCTCGCTCCGCGTAGCTGCCTTACTGCAGTGCCAGCGACGGCAGTGCTCTCGCTGCCCTCTCGCTGAAACAATTGAGTAAATATCTAACTGTGCAGTTAGCATAGTGCTCCCACGGGAGCTAACTCTTCATTGCCCCTCACTCAAGTGCCAGTGACGGCCGTGCTCTCGCTGCCCTCTCACTGAAGCTTGTAAGTATTACGCAATTAGCATAGTGCTTTCGCTAGTGCTAACTGTTGTACTAATTCCAGTGACGGCCGTGCTCTCGCTGCCCTCTCACTGAAGTTTGTAAGTATTACGCAATTAGCATAGTGCTTTCGCTAGTGCTAACTGTTGTACTAATTCCAGTGACGGCCGTGCTCTCGCTGCCCTCTCACTGAAGTTTGTAAGTATTACGCAATTAGCATAGTGCTTTCGCTAGTGCTAACTGTTGTACTAATTCCAGTGACGGCCGTGCTCTCGCTGCCCTCTCACTGAAGTTTGTAAGTATTACGCAATTAGCATAGTGCTTTCGCTAGTGCTAACTGCTGTACATATTCCAGTGACGGCCGTGCTCTCGCTGCCCTCTCACTGAAGCTCGTAAGTATTAATCAGTTAACATATTGCTCCCGCTAGTGCTAACTGCTGTACAGATTCCAGTGACGGCCGTGTTCTCGCTGCCCTCTCACTGAAGCTTGTAGTACAAGATCAACATAGTGCTCTCGTTAGTGCTAACTGTAAGTGCCTTGGTATTAGGTTTGCCTACTGGTAGAGTTTGTCACCTGGCTGGGTCATTGTGAGGACCACCATGCTGAACTCACATTTTTGTGCCACCTGTATGGCCTCCCTTCACCCTGAGGATGGCCATGATCTTTGCCCTTCGTGTTTGGGTATCGAACATTTGAGGGAAGGTTTGTCAGAGGACCCATGTATGAACTGCAGCTTCATGCCACGGCATTGAGGGCTGCAAGATTGTCGGAGGTGGAATGCTTAGTGGGGGACAGGCCCCCCTCAGTCAGGGGAACCCTCTCTTCCTCAGCCAGGCCAGTCTAGGCGGAAGGCATCGGAGGCTCTGGGCGGCCCCCCACGTAGGAAAAGGACTAGGACTGATTCGCTGTCTACTAAGGTAGATCAGCTGTCTAGTGAGTTGGCCCAGATGAAGTCACTCCTCCTGTCGCTACGCCCTACTGTTATGGAGGACGGAAGCATCAAGACTCCTCCAATGCCCGATCTGGCCCCAGAGGAGGACATCATCTCTGTGGCGGCTTCAGCTGCACTTTTCAATGACGATGAAGGTGGGGAGGGGCCCTCCCACGTCTCTGAGTCAGGTTCCCGCTCATCAGTCCATGGATCAGTGGAGGGGTCTGATGATAACTCAATGGGTTCAATAATTCGTATGGCTCTGGCTCGCTTGCACCTAGACTCACAGCAGTCTGACCAACCTCCTGCAAGTGCCTTTTTCAGACTCACCTCAGCTCCTGCTAGCTTTTCAGTTCCTCCCTCAGGGGAATACCTGAGGGAGCTGCAGGCCTGCTGGAGGGACTCAAAGGCTCTCTCACGGCTGACGTCGGATGGGCGGACTTTGGCAGCCATGCAGGATGCGGCTAAATTTGGTCTGAACCGCATGCCATCTGTTGAACCTGCTATTGCCTCTCTTATAGTACCACCAGATGAGGCTCTAAGACCTGAGGCCAGGTGCCCTCGACAACAGTGCCGGGCCACTGATGAGCTGCTGTGTAGAGCATATGATACTGCAGCACGCATGGGCCGTATTGGTAATTCTCTTTCCCACCTCATGCTGGCCCTGTCAGCTTCCTTGCAGCAGACGACTGTGGACGCACCCACTACTAGCCTGAGCGATGCCTCATTGCAGGCTTTTGCCCTGATGTCCCGAGAACTTGGTCGCCTTATGTCCACTCTAGTCCAGACCCGCCGCCAAGTCTGGCTGGCTCAGTCACCCCTGTCTGAGACATGCCGAAGGACCCTTCGTGCAGTCCCAGTGGAACCTGGGGAGCTGTTTGGCTCGGCAGCGGTCCAGCTTCTGGAGCAGACGGTACAAGCCGATCAGACCAGGCGGCAGTTCTCAGGGCTTCGTAGAGACATGCCGCCTCCCAGTAGGACCAGGGGTTCAGCAAGTGTGTGCCCCGCGCGCTCCCAGGCATCATCTCATACTGCTCATTATAGAGGGCCTCAACGCCCACTGGGGACGAGTCCGCTGCATGGCCCCACTGACTTTCCCAGAGACCACTGCGTGCCTCAGAGTTTCACGGCGCTCTCAAGGGCCCAGGGGGCCGGGGCGCAGGAATTGAGGCCTCGGGGCCGGCGGTCGGTCTTTTCTCCCAGCAGCAACTCCGCTGCTGGGCAGCCTGTACTTCAGATCCCTGGGTGTTGTCCACTCTAGCTCAGGGTTACAGGCTTCAGTTCCGACGCCGGCCCCCAACCTCCAGCCGGATCAGGATGACTGTCATCACGGATCCGGCAAAGACTCAAGCCCTGGTCGAGGAGTTATCCACCCTCCTGTCCAAGGGTGCCATCGAGCCAGTGGACCCCCTCTCCCTGCCCAGGGGGTTCTACTCAACTTATTTTCTGGTAAGCAAGAAAAGTGGTGGATTTCGCCCTATTTTAGATCTCAGGGGGTTGAACCGTTTTTTAAAGACACTGCCATTCCACATGTTGAGCACAAAGGATGTTCTTCGTGCTGTCGCCAAGGGGGAATGGTTCACATCAGTGGACCTGAAGGATGCTTATTTCCACATTCCAATCGCACCTTGCCACAGGAGGTTCCTGCGTTTCGCGTTCAGGGGCCGCCACTTCCAGTTCAGAGTACTGCCGTTCGGACTCTCTTTGTCCCCACGGGTGTTCACACGCTGCATCGCTGCGGCCCTCTCACCCCTGCAGTCCCAGGGCATGAAGATTATGGCATATCTGGACGACTGGCTGATCTGCGCACCATCCCGTTCTCGAGCAGTCAGGGACACAGCCATCCTCCTCTCACACGTGGCGCAGTTGGGACTCAAGGTGAACAGGGAGAAGAGCTCTCTGTCCCCTTCCCAGAGTACAACCTTCATCGGGCTGGCTCTGGATTCTGTCATTATGAAGGCTCGCCCATCACAGCAACGGGTGGACGACATCTTGGGTCTCCTACTTCGGTTTCGAAGAGGGGTAGCACTACCTTACAGCCTTTACCTCCACCTTCTGGGCAAACTGACAGCTGCATCTGCTGTCGTGCCTCTGGGCCTACTGTCGGTCCGCTTCTGCAAAGGTGGCTGAACAGCTTTCACCTAGATGCCAGGCGGCACAGGAACAAGAAGCTCAGGGTGTCACAGGGCTGTCTGCGAGCCCTCTCACCATGGAGGAGCAGGGCCTATCTGGTAAGGGGTGTATCTCTGGGTGCCATTCCGTTTCGTCGGGAGACCGTGACCACCGATGCCTGCCTTTCAGGTTGGGGGGCTGTCTGGCAGGGCAGGATAGCTCAAGGAAAGTGGTCAGCCCAGGAGAGCCAGGAGCATGTCAATGTGCTAGAGCTGCGAGCTGTGCACCTAGCACTCAGGGATCTCATGCCGTCCCTCAGGGGGAAACATGTGCTGATACGGTCGGACAACATCTCTGCAGTGTTTCATATAAACCACCAGGGGGGCACCAGGTCAGCTCGTATGCTGCAGGTGTCACAGGATTTGCTGCAATGGGCAGCACCCCGCCTGGCCAGCCTCCGTGCCATGTATCTGCCGGGGGAGCAGAACCAGGTCGCAGATTTCCTCTCCCGCCAGAGGCCCCTTTCGGGAGAATGGCGGCTTCATCCAGACGTGGTACGGACCATATGGGGTATATTCGGAGAGGCAGAGGTGGACCTCTTTGCCTCACGAGAGACAACCCAGTGCCCCCTCTGGTTCTCACTAAGAGAGGAAAGCAGTCCTTTGGGACAGGACGCTCTGGCTCACGAGTGGCCGGGAGGGCTTCTCTATGCCTTTCCACCCTTTCCCCTGATATGGCCGACACTGCTCAGGGTGCTCCACCAGGGGCACCAACTCCTTCTGGTGGCCCCGTTCTGGCCAGCAAGAACTTGGTTTCCGATGCTGCGCAGACTCTGTCGTGGGACGCCGTGGCGCCTCCCCGACAGGAAGGATCTTCTGTCCCAACTGGAGGGCCGGATCTGGCATCCCAGCCCCAGCCGCCTTCAACTCTGGGTGTGGCCGCTGAAGGGCCAGACCCAATGCTGAGCTGCTGCATAGAGCCTGTTAGAGCAACAATCCTGCAGGCCAGAGCCCTGTCAACACGGCTACAGTATGCAAACAGGTGGAAGTTGTTCTCAGATTGGTGTTTGAGTCGTGATCTTGACCCAGTTAGCTGCGCTGTCCCGGTGGTTCTAGAGTTTCTTCAGTCCCTATTAGACAAGGGTCGCTCTCCCTCAACCCTGAGAGTGTATACTGCAGCTATTTCCTCCAGGCATGTGACAGTGGACGGCCACACAATAGGGAGTCACAGGCTCGTGTCCCTCTTCTTGAAGGGAGCCTGGAGGCTGCGGCCACCGAAGCCACCGAGGACTCCAATCTGGGATCTGCCCATAGTGCTGGATGCCCTATGCGGACCTCCCTTTGAGCCTCTTGACCGGGCAGAGCTTAAATGGCTGTCTATGAAGACGGGTTTCCTCCTTGCCATGACAACGGCAAAGCGGGTTGGGGAGCTACATGCCTTGTCAGTCAGCAACTCCTGTCTGAGGTGGAACTCGGATGGCTCGGGTGTAACTTCAGGGCCTAATTCGCATTCCTGCCAAGGTGCTGGCGACTCACACCTCAATAGGCCCATTCAGCTGGCTAAGTTTCACCTCCAGCCGGAAGAGGGGGATGAACGTAGGGAACAGCTTTGTCCGGTACGGGCCTTAAGGGCATATTTAGATGCCACTGCCCGTATACGACGGTCAGAGCATCTCTTTGTGTGTCATAGTGGTGCTAGGAAGGGTTGTGCTCTCTCCAAACAGCGCCTATCCAACTGGATTGTTGAGACCATTTCATATGCATATGAATTGGCAGGCCAGGCCTTACCATCTGGGGTTAAGGGCCATTCCACCAGAAGCGATCTACTTCATGGGCATTGCTTAGAGGGGTACCTGTGGAGGATATATGTGCAGCGGCCTCATGGGCAGTGCCGAGCACGTTCACAAAGTACTACAGGGTCAATGTGGCCACCCCCCATCCACTTGGGGTGGTACTTCAGCCGGGGTCCTCTGCCTCATCTTGTTGAGGTGGGTACCTGGGATTCCTCGCGACACTGTTGGTATAAGTCATCCAGTGAGAAGAACTGCCTCTGGCAGTCAGGAAGGGTGAAATAAAACGAAGGTTACGCATGTAACCACGGTTTTATGAACCCTGGATGACTGCCAGAGTTCTCAGTCACTCAGAATCCCCATGTCGCGAGAAGACTCTGTGGGAATGAGTGCCCGGATGACACCGGTAGTTATACCTGCCACGGGTCACCCGGGGTCACACGTGACTTTGTTGATATTAATACTCGACCTGCGCATGCGCGAGATGGAGATATCCAGTGAGAAGAACTGCCTCTGGCAGTCATCCAGGGTTCATAAAACCGTGGTTACATGCGTAACCTTCGTTTTATCTACGAAAAATAGCTCAAACTGATGTTAAACTTGGACAGAACTGAATCACTTTTCTCCTCTTGGTCTTGGTGGAGTCAAACTCTAATTTGGTACAATTTAGGGCAAAGACAAAAAAAACGCTGGGAGTCAATACAGTGATGAAAGCATCAAGCTAAAAATTTTTTTCTACCAAACTTCACTACTCCACAAAGAAACTTTTAGCTTGATATGAAATACATAAAGCTCTTTCGAGAGGTTACTATATGACACTAGTGACCAATGAAATGAGATTTTCTATCCACTTCATGAAATACAGCAGTTTTAATAGACATAAGCAAAAGCTTTATTCCTCACTTAAAGTCAGAATAATTTTTTCTGGTCAGTGCAGACAGAGGGTGCAGACATTACAAACCAGTGACTGTGTGATTGAGCCACACACACTAATGCACTCGAGTGTGAAATGTCTTTACAGTATTGCTATATTCACTTCTCCTTTGTTCCATAAATGGACCCAGTGCTCACGGGCGGGGGGGAGGGGGGGTCCTCATGTCCACACTGTCTTTCTGTGTTCTGTACAACAGTCAAACACACAGTGGCAGCACTCTGTTGCACGTCAAAACACAGTCTTTTGTCCTGAGCGACTTTATCTTCTGTCTGAATTTTGGTCATAATACAACACTTTAAAAGTCCGATTGAGCTGGCAGCCAACCATTAAGAAAACAAACAATAAAGTAACTAATTACAGTTATTTGTGACTGAGATGCTTTAAAGTCTCTGTTGAACAGTCGGAGTTGTAGCAGCATCCATATCGACATTAAGCCCACTGTAAACCACGTCTCTTCAGGCCAGCTGTGGTCTCTCCACAGCAGTCAGGAGAGCCTTCACAGGCCATCAGTCCAAACACTTTAATATCGTCCTCATCTTCTTTTTGACAAAACATCAGATCTCAGGTTTTCCTCATCATGCGGCGGGTTTGCCAGATGTGAAACTTGTTATAGGCCGTCTGCAACATCTCCTCCAAATGCCCTGTAAGCTGTGGGACAATCAGAGAGATTTAGTGCCACGGTCACCTCATGGGTGTCATTCTTAACAGCTTAGAGACTTACGTTTGTACTTAAGTACTGACGCTGGATCTTCTCCTGAAATGGACAAAGCTTGGTCGCCTGAAATCTCTCAAGGTTGGACTTCATTTTAATCACCTATATGAAAAAGAAGAAATATTAATAACAGAAATAGTGCTTATTTCACTTTTATTCCTTTTCTTTTCTTTATTTTTCTTGAGCTCCTGATTTAATTTTGTTTATACTGTGACTATTAGAATTTTTTTTCTGTGCAGCCTGATAGTTGAGGCTAATTTTGTTTACTAAATTGTGCCTTTGTTTACTCTGTTAAATCGCTTTTTAAACATGTCTTTTTAAAAATTAGCCACTGAAATGACGTAATGATTATTATTATTATGAATATAGTGTATTGTATTAAAGTGTTCATTTCTCTGTAAAGCTGAGGATAACTGTAAATTATTCCATCAAATAATAAATTCATAGTTTTTCCACATATAGTGCTTGAATTTATTAGACCAGCCCAATTTAAGGTTTTTTTTTTCCATTTTGCCACATTAACAGCACTCGTAATTAGCAAAATCATTATTTTATGTTTCTGTAATTATAAACACACCAGTTTATAGAAGCTCATTAAAATGAATGATGTTTTCAATGCTAATATATAATTATTGTCATTCATTACAGTGAGTTGATCCATAGCTTTGAATGTTTAAATATAAGTCATAATTGAAAAATTTTAGTCCATAAGGAAACTGGATAAATAATCGACAACTCATAGAATAAGGGTGGGGTCTATAAATTGTGAGCTTCTTCTTCGATTGTTATTATGTTCTGTGTAATTATTTTTCTGTATCTTTCCTTTCCAAAGGTTAAATAAAAGCATGTTCCCTGTCCAAGTCAAAAAAAAGATTTAAAACTCAGTCAAAGTAAAACATAAAATGTAGAGTTAAGTAACCTGCAAAAAACTTGCTTTAGCTTTTAAAATGTTTACAGTTTATGAAATAGTGAAAGATTATGAAAGATTTTAAGACGAATAAAGTTCTTAGGTAGTTCCAGTTCAATTTGCAATGTTTTGATCTTCAGTGAGTTTTAAAAGTAAATACTATGTGACCAAAATAAAGCAGTTTTTTTTTTGGCTATATATATTGAATTTGTTACCTTGTCCTCTAAAAATGGTGTGTTAACGGGGAAACAGGACCAGAAATGTCTCAGCAACTCTCCTGCAGCTGAATAAAGGTGCTTCAGCTCTCCTTGAACATCAGCAGGTACCATCTCTGGAAGAAAAACCAGAAGAGAACAGTGAGGCAGCTTTACAAAAAAAAAAAGCTGTGTTTTACAATGATTTTTGATGCAACTAAAGTGTTGAATTAGTAGATTACAAAATCTTGAGATCAGCCTCAGGTTCACGGTATGACAAAATGTTGACCGAGTTTGCTTAATTTAACAAAAACGCATGTGACAACTTCCTTACGATCATTTATAGTTTCTCAATGTAAAAACACAATGATTTAATAATTATTTTTATTAAGCAATAAGCCTTATGATGATTTTTTAGACTTAGATATTCGCACACAATTTGAAGGTGACATCAACAAACTTTAGCACTATTTGAGGATGGCACATTTTTCTCTAGTTCTTAGTTAGGCTCCTTTTTTAAATTTAATTATTTGATAGGGATGATACAATTTAACATAGCTCCATCCTTGAGCATGAATCTAATGTCCCACGCAGAGAGTTTAAAGCAAGTGCTAATTTCCAACTCTTGTCCCTAGTTGGGCCTTTAAATAAACAAATCAGAAAATATACAATATACTAAAGTTTACAGAATAAAAAAAAAATACATGTTCACATAAAAACAAATAATTCTACACACCAGTTTAAAATAAGTAAGTAGACCACATTGCAAACTAAGAATGATTACAGCTCTGGTTTGCTTTAAGCCAGCACTTGACCTTTGTAGAGAAGGGTTTTAAATCTGTGCATAATCTGTGGAAGAGAAATATCTTTATTTTAAAAAATGCTAGGTTTAGACCTTAAACGAGTCCACCTTAGAACACTTCAAAGTTGAAGATATGAGGTTGAAAAGATGTGCACGCTCTGCTGATATATGCTATGACAGTGGTAGCTGATAGCAGAGAAAGTTTTCATAAGAGCTCATACTTTTAATGCAGTATTCAATCAGCTATTTGTAGATGTGTTTTTATCACAATCAACATTGTGCATCCTCAGTGAATAAAGTTTGAGTCTAGGCTATGCATAAATTACTCCTCCTACCACAACACACGTCTACTTAGTATTCATGCTTTGCTGTACGATGTGCAGCACACTTACGATTTATGGCTTGTTGTGCTCCGGCCAGCATGAGGATGCCTCCTGGAGAAAGTGCAGCGATGGCAGAAGTGGCTGCAGTGCTGGACATCACCTGCACATAGTGAACAGTTTGAGAGTAGCACTCACAGAGGGAAATTTCTCTAATTCAGAAACGACCATGAATGATCATTTATAGAAAAGATTTTAAAATAGTGATGACTCTAATGCTTATTTCCATGAAAACTAAAAGAAAAGATGTTGACCCAGTGTCGCTATTTTTGTCTGAGCAAAAAAAAAGAAAAAAAAAGAAAGAAAGACATGTCCACGTTAAAGGGATAGTTCAGTTTTTTGAAGTGGGGTTGTGTGAGGTACATGTCATGAGCCTAATCATGTGCCACAGTGTCACAGTTCAGTTCTCTCTCTGTTTAGAAATACTCAGGAGTGACGCTGATGCTATACATCACTCTACATGGTACTGAATTCTCCACTTAATTAAAAGAACTAATGGAGAAAAGCCAAAAGAACAACATTGGGTCATCAGACAACATGTGATTGGGCACTATTTTGAGACACGTAACAGCCTATGTGTCCCTCCCCCAGCAGAGCCACGATCAAACTTTGGTCGTACTTGAATTTTTCCAAATACACAAATAACACTTCATACCAAGTAAAGATTAGCCAAATGTAGAATGATTAAGAAGGACCCTGCTGATCAAGGACAGCCATTTAGCCCACACAAGCTGCACAACCTCCTTTACCCATTACCACAAGTCACACAGTGGGATAAAGAGAGAGAAATAAAGTGTGAATGGCCTCACCTCAGTGAGGTTTGGTTTGTAGTTAACCATCTCATGTTGGATGTAGTTGACAGAGTTGATGATGTCCTGGCTGGTTGAATATTGCTGAGACTGCAGTGGCACAGGGCCGTGAGCATACCTGATAAATAATCAAAGTTTAAATAAATAATATATTTACATGCATGCATCCCATCTCACTGCTGATTGAGAGAAAACATCTTTATTGGCCATAAGAAGTAACACTTTGGACAAACTGATATGCTTACATGATCAAACAAAGGAGAAGATTGGTTTTATGGGGGAATTATGCCAAAAGAAGTAATACTGGAAACATTGTCAACAGCTAAATCAGATGTAGCCCCGATTAAAAAAAAAATCCATGCATCTCAACTAAATCTTGTACAATGCTGTGTGTCTAGGACTTCTATTTTTGTACACATCCTAATACCAATAAAGTGAGGAAACTGTAAAATCTAAATAACAGAATAGGGAGTTAACATATGGCCTTTGTTTTGCATGGTTGAGTTATAACTTGCACTTGTAGATGTACTGACAAACTGTGTTAACTGACAGTAGTTCTCAAAAGTGTTCATGAGCACATGTGGTAATATCCTTTACAGAATGATGCTGGTTTTTAATTCAGTGTCGCCTGAACGACACAGGCATTCAGTGTTGGTTTTTGGCTGTGCAGCTTCCTTACAGAGATTTCTCTTGATTCTTTGAATCCTTTGATTATAATACTGTTGATTAAGAAATCATTAAATCTAAAGTAATTGTATATTGAGAGATAGTCTTAAACTGTTGAACTTTTGCCCACACAGTTGTTCACAAAGTGGTGAAACTGACCCCATCCCTGCTTGTGAACAACTGAGACTTTTGCAGATGCTCTTTATAGATCCAATAATGACACTCTCCTGTTTTCAGTAAATAAGTTTACCTGTGGACTATTCCAAACATGCATTTGCTAATCATTCCTCAACTAAAACTATCTTTTGTTCACACTGCCCCAGCTTTTTTGAAACATTTTTCCAGCAACAAATTCAAAATTACAGAATCTTAACAAAAGTTTATCAGTTTGAACATTAAACATCTTGTATTTGTGTTTAATTGAAAACTGGTTGAAAAGAATTTGAGGTCTGTTTTTATTTATGATAAATAAGAAATATTAATAACAGAAATGACGCTTATCTAAGGTAGTTTCGCATTTACAGCTCTGTTGCTTTTTGTACAGTTAACCACTTTCATTCCTTTTCTTTTCTCCATTTTCCTTGACCTCTTATTTTCATTTATGCTATTTAAAACCTCAACTTTGAATTGGGGGTTTTATATTGAAAAATTGAGATTTCCGTTTCATCATTCAGCCAAAATATGAAGACATGTTCTCTTTTGTCCAAACTGCTCTGTCCCATTTTCCAGCAACAAGTCTTTGGGGACCAGATCTCAATTGTTTTTGTTCTGATTACTGAAACTCTCACATTGGGCGACATCGAAAAACACATGACAGTAATTATCCTAACCAAAAACATAATTAACATATAATGACAAAATAAATGTGAAGTGAATATACCTGTCAGACTTTTTCAGCCTCAATGGGACGGTTTTTGGTCTTTTCTCTCCTTGTAGATCTTCATATTCAGTTGCTTCTTGTAGTTTCACCTTAAAAAGTAACAGAAAACATGCACCCGTCTGTCACAGGTAAACATCCATATTCATGAAAATGTTACAAAAGCTACAACACATCAAACCTTTTTGACTGGAGGCTGAAAGAAGTCTGAATCTCTTGAGTTTCCATCTGTGCTACTTGTTTCACTTGCTTGGTCGGTTGGTGTTTCCCTTTAAAAAAAATATTCAGTCAGCAAAAAGTTTAACAGACTAAATATGTGTCCCTACTTTTGGAAGTCATTTTTACCCCTTCCGCGTGCCTGCTGCTAGCACCATGGCACTGTGATGGTTGAAGCGTTTGATAATCGCTGCATTGCTGCTCTCCTTCACCGTCCTGTTGGCAGTGGCAGCTGTGGCTGGAGCCGTGGCAATGCCATAACCCTGTGATGCATGAATTTTAATTTCAAACCACAATGAGGATACATAAAGCCATAGAAAGAAGTACTGGTGGTATGAGTTTTCGTAAGACTGATTCTTCCGATCAAGCTCACCTCATCCAGTGTTTTATCTTCTAAGGATAGGAGGTCTACCAAAGGATTCTTTACCCCTTGAACCACCATCGACTTTAAACCTGCAAGAGACAAATGTCAAGCTTTGGCACTGATGCTGATTTAGTCTGACATATAGTGCATCTGCAGCACCAGAAAAACTTGTCTGTACTCCACTTGGCTTTGGCAATGAGAACTATGCCATCTTTAAAGTGTTTCAGTTGATAGTGCTAGCACGCGATACAGCGGTGATGTCTGGTTCAAACACAACAACACTTCACAATGCTGCTTCAGTAGCTTTTGTCAAAAGGACAGATATTTTTTACAGGGATGGTTTCAAGTAATGAGACAAAATATGAGTGAAGTGCAGGAGCTTTTGGATAATCATACTGAAGTGTGATATCGACAAAGAGAAGAGTTTGACTCTCAAGTCAGTGCGAAAACTATCACCATTTAGTGGTGAGTAGTGTCTCAGCTTCACATTTTAAGATCAGCTTGGCTTACTTAAAACCTCAGTAGTTTAAAAGAAATTATTCTGCATTCATATTGCATAGATCAACACAAGATTTTAAATAAAACTGTGTTTTCAGACATGTTTTCAAAAGGACTTTCTAAAACCCTGCTAGACTACCATGAACTGTGCTAGCATTCAGCATTGGTAATGTTAAGCAGTCTCTGACATACTACTGTCATGCCTTCACTGTCTTTCACGCTGCTGTCTACACAGGTATTTAATCCTATTTTCATTAAAGATGAGCACTTGGTGGCACTGTTTGAAACTACATAGCCCCAAATAAGAACAGTGGCACAATGTAAAGACTATGTCCTAAATGAAAGTGAATGCATCAGCTCACATTTTAAGCAAATGCCACCATCTGCAGTTAAAGGGATAGTTCAGTATTTTTGAAGCGGGGTTGTATGATGTCCATATGGTCACTAAGTACATTAGATACAGTAGAAAGTTCTCTCTTCTCCATCAGTAAGCCACAGTCTGTAACCGTCGGAGACGAAGAAAAAGACGCTAACCGGAAAGTACCGTACCAAATACAAAGGCTACTTCCTCCGCCTACAAGAACTCAAATCAAAAAATAATACCACAGTTTAAGAGTACGCTACATATGACTATTTTTAAGTGCATAAACATTTCGGAAATATAAAGTTTATCTGGACCTAGCTAACCCGTGTCATGTATCCCTCCGCTAAATCATTCCGCCCACCGTCTCTCTCTCAGCTGATCTAAACATTCAAGCCAGACGCCGGTTGTAGCTTTGTATAACTTTTATCGAGTATCGTAACTCTTTTGTTTTGACTCTAAGCGGTGTGAGGACGAGACAATGCAGGAATGGAGGAGAGAGAGAGAGAGAGAGAGAGAGAGAGAGAGAGAGAGAGAGAGAGAGAGAGAGAGAGAGAGAGAGAGAGAGAGAGAGAGAGAGAGATGTATAGATCTGTACACACAACCTGTCAGGTAACAGGTAATGAGAGATGCATTCACTATACGATGTAACTGCATGCCCGTGTTACGCAGAGGAATACGGTGAAAGCTGAGTTCTCCATGATGCACATCTGTTTCTGCATCAAGGGAAGCATCACAAATACCCATCTCAGCAATATTTGTCATATAGTGTGCTTTCAATTGGTCTACAACAGTCTATGAGGCCGCTAGCTTACTACTGTGGAGTGATTTAGCAGAGGGACACACGACGTGAGTTGGCTTGGATCCAGATAAACTTTAGATTTATGAAATGTTAATGGACTTAAAAACACTCATATATAGCGTGCTCTTAAACTGTGGTATTATTTTTTGATTTGTAGGCGGAGAAAATGGGGTTTCAATTGTAATTGATACTTAATTAAAAAAACAAAAACAAAACATTGCCACAAAGATTTTGAGCCAAGTTTATAGAACCAGGATAAAAAAATCTAGATGTATTAAGCAGGGCACACATTCCAGCAACTGTTTGATCATCTGCTGGTCCTTAAGACAATCCTATCTAAATATCCTGTGAGGTGAGGTGCTATCAGAGTAAGCGATCCTGAAGAATCATCCTTGCGGAACATTGTGGACGCCCCAGTTGTAAATATTAAACATTTCAGTTTTTACAAGCAGCTGAGCATGTGTCTGTGTTTTGTCACATTATACACACAAGGCCAATCGGGGAGCAAGCTTTGTAGCAAGAAGCAAGTATAGACATGGCAACAAGAATAAAGGCAAAGCATAAAAACAGACGTTGTTTTCTGACACAATCTGTTATGTTTGTTTACTCAGAAGTTGTGTTTGATCAAGATTACAATCCGTGAGAGACCCTGGTTGTTGGTCAGTGAGTTGGCTTGTCCGTGGTGTGCTACGTATCTCTTTAAGTCACACCCCACACAACAACTGTTAAATATGTCATTAGTTGTCCTCATGAGGGAGTCACAGGTTCAAAACTGGTTTTCAAAACTGGTTTTGAAGCTGTTTTAAGTTTTTTTTTAATCTTTGTGCAAATGCCAGGCCTTAGAAGATTTACACCTTTACTAGTTGCCATCCCTATTGAGGAATACTTTAACTGAATAAACTACAACTACTAATAATAATGATAAATGATAGACCAAATAGAGGCAGTTTATGTAAAGCAGATACCAGATGTTGGAAAGAAATCATTTATGATAAACATGATAGTCTTCTCCAAAAGAATAATGAAACATTACCTTTTTCATCCTGCTTGGCACACTCTGCGAAGATATCCTGTGTTCCTGTGTTAATACGATCTCTGTGAAAATAGTGGGACTGGAAAAAGCGCGTCCAGAACTCCTTCTCTGTCAGATTATGAGGCACGTTTTCACTATACTTCTGTTTCACTGCAAGTAAAATAAAAGTTGAGTAATGTACACAAAGTGAACACTTTTCGGGAAATGAAGAACATCAACACACTTTGGTATCATACATTGAAAGGGAAAGCAGTTCACAACTTTGAGCGGATTACCTGCGGGGTATGTCCTGAAAATGGATTCAATGATGTCAGCTGTCAGATTGTATCTTAAACCATTACAGCCATCTGTCTGAGGTCTAATATCAGCCTGTAAAGTAGTAGGAAAAAGTCTGTCAACTTAGAACGGAGGCTGACATCGTTCAAGTTTTCAGCTTTTAATGTTGCTTGATTTGTGCACTCACCAGAAAGGCTCCAGATATACCGACTTCCTGTTTGTTGTTGTTGTACGGTGCAGGGTCTGAGTTGTTCACATCCCCTAAACGATTGGCCCAGAATTCATCAGCACTTATAATTTGGCTCACTACAAGATCTTTGTATAACTGGAAAAGCACCGGATCTTCTTGAAGCATCCTACAGAAAGAGATTAAAAAACAGTGCAAAGAAAATGGCCTTGTTGATAGGTTGTCATGTATCTCCAAAAAAACAGAACGCTATTTCTGGGATAATGTGTTTTAATAGCTTTGGGCACAAAGTTAATCTGTGAAAATAACGTTACAAGTATGAACAAACAGATAAGGTGAAATTATTGATGTACAAGACTGGTCACATATTATAAACCAGTCACACAGTTTAAGAAAAATCTTGCTAGACTCACCTGTTTTTCTCCTCTAGCTCCTTGTTGGCTTTTTTCTTGAACTTGGGCAGTAGCTGCTGCAGCAGCTCTTTTACAGCCTCTCTGTCTTTGAGTGCTGTGCTCTCGTAGGCAAAGTGGAATGTAGTGCTCTCGCCAGTGTGAAGGACCAGCTGGAGCTGAATTTTGGCTTTTCCATCTGGACTTATCTTTTGACCTGTAAATGAGACACAACCAAGAGTAAGGATGTAAAAGGTTGGATACTTTTCAGTAAAATGTGTATTTCTTAATGCTAATACAAACAAAAAGTACAGATTAAAATAAGTTCTCATATTTTTACAAAGAAGGTACTCAAAGAGGACAAAGCAAACTGACCTTTTGTCAAGCTCCACCATTTGCAGGAAGAACGAAGTTTTTAGTTAAAAGCAAGCTCTGCTCTCCTTTTTTACTGTTACTCAGTCAGACAAAACCTGTTTTTGCTGGCCTTGCTCCCACTTGAAACAACTGAAAATAATTCACCTTTTAATAAACCTTTATTCAGATTTTGTTCATCTC
The DNA here is from genome assembly GCA_036419115.1 of Scarus forsteni. Lineage (NCBI taxonomy): Eukaryota > Metazoa > Chordata > Actinopteri > Labriformes > Labridae > Scarus > Scarus forsteni. The sequence continues at coordinate 4,020,033 of JAZDUH010000245.1, read as the reverse complement.
AATTAATTTCAAATTTGGCTCAAGTCAATGACTAAGGGTTAAACTACAGTAGGGGTGTATGAAGAGAACTCAAAATCTTTTGTGAATCTCTCAAACCTAATTAAAAATGGTACTAGCGTTTGACATTAGTGATGTCGTCTAACACTGACTTTTCACCTTAACAAAACGCTGTATTATTTCAACTAAATATACCTAGAACACCAAATATCATCAGTAGTGCATGTTGTCTTACCTTTTACTGTTGCTAAGTTTTCTTTGTGATTACCATTGCTAAAGTAACAAATTAAGAAACAACGCTCTCACCACAATGCATTAAGATAGACTCCGCCAACACATACAAAATCTGACTGTGACCCAACACACATGTAAATGATGCCCACTAACGTCATGTACTCATCCTGAGAAGTGTTCTAGATTGTCACAGAGCTCTGCTGATGCTGTTCCTTTCAAATGAGGAAACGTGTAGCTTCTTTAGACGCTACCGCTCTGCTCGATCGACAAAATAACTAAGCTACTAAAAAGCTACTCGACTCAGAAAACAATGGCACTACCACAAAGCTACTGAAAAATGTAATTAAGCTACTAACGGCACCAATAGTAGTGATGTAACTGCCCGTCACTGGATTTTGTATCATATGATCTAACATAATATTTGTAATTATGACTGTTGCCTCAATTAAACAGTCCTTGTACCGAGAAACTCTATTTTTGTGGCAGTGTTGTCCAAACTAAAATGCTTTGTTGTCTAGGATTTCTAGGATTGCAGTGTAAAATCTAGCATTGTGACAATCTGTGGTGATTTTGTGACTGGACTTCCCCACAAGTGTTAGACCCTCATAAATATTTCATCCCTTTTTTATTACACATCTTATTTCTTACCCTTTTTTTTTTTTTTTTTTTAGAATTTCTTGAACAATGGCTCACAGTAACTTATCTTTGCTTTACACCACACAGTGGCATGTTTTGTAGGAAACTGAAGAATGGAATATGCCCTTTGTGCAAAACTGTCCAGCTCAACAGTTTTTAATCATTAAAGTATTTCTTGTATATGTTTAATATCCATTCAGTGAAAAATAGCAGACCAACAAAATGTTGAGCTATATTTTAAAGTAAACATACTACTGACAAAGTTTTAAGAGCAGAACTTTGATAAAGTACAAAAACCTGTTACTGTTTTTGAGAGGCTGAGGTTAAAGATAAGGATGCTTCAGTGCATTTAAAATGGGTCTTAAACCATCTATACACATAAATTCTTAACAAGACTGACACACAATTATTTTTCAACTGCTTGTTACTTGATTGCACCGATTACTCACAGCGAATATCTGCATACAGGTGGCTGACTGTGAAGCGGTCTTTGCCCTCGGGGCTCCAGGCTATACGTTCAGCCATCAGATACAGAGTGCCATCCTGCTTCTTCTGGCGAACCTTTTTCACCACCAGCAGCACCTCCTCTGAGAGTGATGCCATGGCTCAAAGAAAGAACTAGAAGGAACACAAACAGTCACTGGCTGTGAAGGATGTTGGTAGAACAGTGTAGCAGAAATGTATATTTAGATTTTTGACAAGTAATACCAATGTCTTCTGATGAATGTTGTACAAAAAAAGGAGTGCACCTCTACTTAATTCAATGTGTTCTTTCCATTGTGACAGGACAAGTCCATGTTATACAGGTGTAAAATAAGAAAAACATCTCAACCCTCATAATGGAAAACTACTGCTGAATTTTAAATGCAGACACCCAGTGAAGATTAAGTGAAGCATTAAGGTTCATTAGTTCATTCCTCCAATATTAAAGCCATCATATGGGATATAAACAACCAATGTGTATTACTGATATAATGGCTGTGAATATCTACAGAAATTTTCAAAACTGCTAGAACACATGATCAAGTTTTTCTCATGCATCCCTACAAAGAAACACCAGACTTCCACATTTTGTCAACCTTTTAAAAAGAAATGCAAATCTATGCTGACATAAATGAGCAGTTAACTCTGAATGGGGTTGACGACATTACTCTTCCTCCCCTGTCTTTTCCTCTATCAGATATTTTAAACAAGTTTAGAAATGAGGTTAAAAAAGAAGACACTCATGTAGTGACTGATTTGAGTAAAACTGTAGAAATGTGGGAGTGAGAACATAAACCTCAAGCAGTCGTCTTTAAACTATTTCTTCCAACAGAGCTGGTCAAAATCTCAAGTCACACTATGATTTATATCTGTTATTGTCTGTCTTAGAAATGTATGTTACATTTAATCAATATATACCTTTACAAAATATCACATCAACTTAACTGCTCATGATTCTTTTTCTTTCACAACCGGCTTCATGAATGTTTCTCACTAAAATGGCATTTTTCCTTTTATGAACCAAACAAATCACATGGACTGCCATTTTTGAGGGTACCTTGAACATATCACGACGTTACTGTGCAGTATGTCAGATCATTAAGGAGGACAATGTGCATTTATTTAGCAGGTTACAAAACTGGATGGGGTTTTTTCTGCTAACATGGCCTGTGGTTCCGTTTTTGATGCAACTAGTTAAGAGGCATTTTAATGTGAATTAGCTCATTTGGATTTTTGTGTCCTCCAACAAACACAGATGAATGTTGCCCATCAATGGTGTGATAAATGATGCTAGTGTCAAAGACCAACTCAATGTCAGTACTGATGAGCTCAAACATCTCTGATTTTTAGGGATGCAGGATGTTGGATTTTTGCTGATATCCATTAAATTTTAAAATAAATAAATAAATAAATTTTAAGGGATGCACAATATTATCGGTTTGATATCAGCCGATATCAACCTAAAAAGTTAAGTATCATATCGGCCAATATTGACATTTTTGCAGATATTTACAACCGATCGATCGGCCACACATATTATACAAATGTTAAAAAATTGATGCACCTTCTCATCACTGCATGGGTACATCTAAATATCGAAGATTTCATTTTTGCAAGAGTTAAAAGCTGTTTTTCTTGTTTTACATCTGTTCATGCAATAATATGCTGCAGCACTGAAAGAAATTAGTCAATTTTATGAAGCAAAGAGCATGGGGTGACCTTGACCTGCAACATTGGTATCGTCATTAATAGGGGTGTCCCAATACAACTATTTCCCCTCCGATACGATACTGATATTGCAGCCTTGAGTATTGGCCGATACCGATATCAATCCGATACGATATCAGCAGGAATCATACGGACTTTTATTACCTATTTTGTAGTATGGACTGTAAGAAAAGGCTTGATCAGGTCAGATTACTCAAACAGAGAACAGTAGTCAGCAATAGTAGGTATGAGAAAAAGTGACCCATTTGTTATAAACCAATAGGTTAAATAAACTTTAACCTTAAATATAAGAATATACTGCAATTGAAACAACATGAATAAAAAATATTAGAAGACCCTGAAAAGTGACCTCAATAAATCAAACAAAAACATATTTCACCAATTGCAAAATAACCACTGTGTTGAACTTAAACATAAGCATATTCTACAACTGAATAAAATAAAAAATAAATATATTAGAATGGACTGCTTGTATCGGAGTGCTGATATCGGAGATTTAGGATGCAGGCCGATATAATCCGATATTTGTTTTTTTGACCGATATCCGATATCAATATCAGATCGGGACATCCCTAGTCATTAATGACTCAAAAAACTACCAGCATGTCAAATATCGGCAAAAATCCAATACTGTGCATCCCTACAGATTTTTGTAACTTACAATGGCCAATACCAGCACAGATATTCTGGTCAAGAGCAAAAGCTCTTCACTTTACAAAAACTGACTTTTCTCTTTCAGTTTTACCGTCTATTTGTGAGAGAACATTTTATAACACGAAAAAACTCTTCAAATTCTTAAAAAATTAACCTCCTGACTTTTAAATGTGCCTCTGCTGTGATGATAAGGTGAAACGATATGGTATATTTCCAATATTCCAGCTGATATGTGTGGCTGAGATATGGTGTTAAATATCAGCTGACATTGATATTTAAATGTTTAAGCTGATAATGACATCTCACAGATAATAGCGTACATCCCTACAGATTTTTGGGGTTTTAAAACTTAAAAATGGTGTCTGTTTGGATCTCCATCAATGTATCTTGGGGATGACGATATCTTTCAGAGTTTTAAGATGTAGATTGAAATTACACCAAATCCAGTATTGATCGAGGACATTTGTAAGCTGCCGAGAGCTTTCCAAGGCACACAATTCAAGAGCCACTGACCTGGAGGGCCGTGAAGAGCAGCAGCAGAAAAATATAGCTGAGTCTACTTTAAAAATATCAAAATGTGGACATCTGGGATGTATCAAGAACAACATACAAACAAAAACACACTTTTGTCAATATATTTCTGAAGACATTACTGAACAAATAGTGCTCCCTCTACAACACTCACACAGGCAACACAACTTAAAGGCTGCTGCAAATAAATGATCTGATAGTTATATTTAAATATGCCACTACAGTGAGTACTATTTTCCTCCTTTTGCTGCTGAAGAATAAACTTCAACGCCACGAACAGACGCAGAAACAACAACACAGGGATCTTAAGATAAGCTGCAATGAGAAACTCGCAAGATGATCCAAATATTACCGTATTCTCTGGGTCATTACGGCCTGAATAATTGTTAGAAATCCTTCACATGTCGTTATTAATAATTAAATCACACGGCCTTACAGAAAAGCCCTTGTTATGTTGACGCACTGATTTTATTAACTTAGCTAACCTGCGTTTCGTTAGCTAACGAGAACAGAGAGGAGGAAGTCTGTCCCAAACTTTAGACTCGAAATAACTTCAGAAAAATTCATACTGGTACCTCGATAATCGTCAGAACATTATCAAAAACTGCCTTTGCTCGAAGAACAAAAATAAAGAGTTAGTAATTCCGACAAATATTTGATTATCCTAACGGTGAGCGGTCCGACTTCAGCGCCGACATGACTGCCATACTGTGTTACACTGAAAACTGACCGGGTAGAGACTGAGAAGAATACTATGGTTCCTGCCTTCTTTTTCTTTTCCGTTTTACCTAGCGTCACTTGCTGAGCGCCACCATAGTTGCCAGGTCTGCTTATTATAAGCAGCTTGGGGCTTCTTTTGAAATCCAAAATTCTGCGGTTCTGGAAATTCTGGAAATTCTGGAAGGGTTCTGAAGCACAATCTACTACCAAATATAATCTCAATTCAGAGTTATACAAACAATTTTGTCCTACTTCACACACACACACAAATGTAAATTTTAATGTAAAAAGAAGGGCCCCAATGATGTTTCCACTTAAATTAAATCCTTAAAACCAGAATTTAATTAATCTCTAATTTAGCCATTACTACATTACTGTTTTCCCCATATTAAGGCTATAGAGGATCAACATTAAACTTAGATAAAAGCCTGACTATGTCTGCTTGGTTGAAAAATCATGGTTCCTCAGACTGTTTAGTGATAATAGAGTTATAAATAACAACAGTCTCTCCCTTAACGTCTGAATAAAGAAAAGGATGTTCCATATCCAAATGAAAAGATGTTGAATAAGTGAATTAGGATCCAATAAGAAAAAAAGTCACTGTGGAATTGATATTTAATGTAAATGAAAACCAAAACACACTTTAGGTAGATTTTCCTTTTTAAAAAAAAAAGAAGAAGAAAAAGTAATATATCAGGAGAAAAAAAAAGAGTAGTTATTGGTTGCTTGTTTTGGGCTTGTTTAATCGATCTGGTTGCTTATTTCAGCAGAAAAATCTGGCAACATTGATCACGACCCACAATGCTGGAGTGTGGACCAAAGTCAACGAACCCTTTATGAATTAGAAAAAATAATTGAACTAACAAGTACACTTAATTCATTTAAATTCTTGTAATCAGCTTTGTTTCTGTTAAATACTGAAATTGACTCCCAACTCCAGCAAACACATTGTTATGATTGAGTTTTTCCATTCAGATTTACCAAAGGGAATGTTTATAATCTGATGGACCACTTACAGGCCGACCTGTCTTGTTGTACTCCTACCTTTTTTTTTGTTTATTAAGCTTATTAACAACAATAATACAGACTTGTGTTGGAATCAGAAAGTGCATTCTCAGCAAATAACACCAGAACCATACACCTACTAATAAAAGAAACGGAAAACAGCAAGGCATACTTAGAAATAAAATACATAAAAAGACACGTCAAATTCTTTTAAATAAAGTAAATAAATACCCTTCAGGTGCACATAGGCTGTTTAAAAAGCATGACTGCAATAAAGGCTTTATGTATTACTGTCCCTAAGATAATTCTTTGTCAATTTGCTCCTTAACCTTTTTTCTGACTCGCAGTAAGTAAACTGTTGTTGCCTCAACCCATGGAAGTCCATTAGGCTGTTAATACAGTGATACAGTTAAAACATGCATCCATACACTTCCTTCACAAAATACCCAAAATGTTAACATTTTTTCACAGCTTACACCCGTGACTGTGTATTTGACTTGACTTCTAAAGATGTATGATTACAGTAATAATTTTTTTAGATAAACATTGTCTAATTCTGCTGGAGACTTGATTGGTGGAGTCCGTCCTAGATTAGTTGAAGCATAGCTAACAATGTCTCTATAAAACATTTTCTTAACCCAAATATTTCTGATGTTAGAGTTAAGTATTGATGTTCAGTAGAATCACATGCTTTATTTGAAATCTATAAAGAAAACAAGACTTTCTATTTCTATCATAGGGATGATAATCTTTTATGTCTAGAATAATTAAGGTTCACCTTTCTGTTTTTTTGTTAAAATTTGAACTCCATTTCCTGAAAATTTGGTTTCCTGTCCATATAAATCAGTGTTTTTGTATCCTCCACCGTCTTCCTTGTTGCTGAGTGATCTGTTCTGTAAAACAAATTTACCGTCTGGTACAAATAAAGACACCTTGATCCTGTTTTTGGTCTCTTCAACTGACACAATAATTGACTGATTTCCTTCTTAAAGTTATTTCACCAACCAAAATTCCTCATATTTGAGTAGGTGGGTAATGATATGAGTCAGTATTTGAGAGCTGGCCTAACTGATACAGAGCTGATCTGTGTCAATGTGGCTTATGTTCAGGCAAATGCCATGTACTCTGTACAACTCCACATCAAAAATCCTGAACTATTCCTTTGATATAAGTCACAGACATAATATTGGAGGTTTTGTGTGTAGGAAAGCATTTGCATAAAAAATGAGAGTTTTCTGTTGGATGCAAAGGAAATTTTATTTCATGTAAAGTACAGACTCCTCTCACCACAGAACAGACAGTGCATTCAAAACCACTGAAAAGAAACAGAAAAACTGGTCTAATGACATGAAGACATTCAGAATTTCAGAAGTTTTTTGAACTAGATCTTAAACAAAATACTTTGATTATTTGAATAGCTTTCTTTTATACGTAAAACTCTTTATATTAACCTTCTCTGAGATATTTCATACCTGTCACTAAAACTGCTACATTGTGCTTTAATTCTGAAATCACACTTGTGTCTTTAAACTCATAAGTCATAAAAAGTAAAAGGAAGAACTCCCCCCAAACTGAAAACACATCATAAAGTTTAAATAAAGGACAGTCTCTTCAAAACATTACAGAAAAGCATGTCACAAATATGTGATCTAATTGGCTCAGTGTATTATGACCCACTTGACAATGAACAGAGTGTGTGAGAGTGACCAGAGTGACCTGGTTTGTCAGGGCGCAAAGAGCCAACAATGAAGGATATTTTAGGTTTGAACATCCCAGCATTGTCTCATAATTCTCCATAAGTGTTTTGTGAGAGGAAATCAAAGTTTAAGGTAAAGAACTGTCAAATAATCTCTTGAATCAGATTAGCCTTTCAGTGTATTTGGTTCAAAATATCAAGTTAGCCTTTAGTGTTTTCAGGACACTGTGCGACTTCACAGCCACACTTGTCAACAGAAATGTAGGTGTGCATCTTCCTGCTGCCGTCAGAGCAGGTCATTTCCACTTCCTTCTTGCTGGTGGCCTGTTCTTGACAGCACGAGCATTCATGCATCATGCTGTTTTTCTCCGCAGAGTACCTGTACAGAGTGATATATCAAATCAGAATCGTTTCACCTTTAATAAAAATGCATCATGTGGCAGCTGTAGGATTTGAGTTGTGCATGATTTGGCAAAGTTAACTGCAAGCTGTCTGGAAGGTCACGGCATGCATTAGCTTATCTCTTTGCCTGTTGCCAGGCTTACCAACGCTTAACTTAAGACAACATCCTCAGTAAAGTGGCTGCTGTGAACTGGTTTGTAATGGCTCCATCCGCCGAGGGCAGGGGTGTCCAAACTTTTATCACAGAGAGCCAAATCCAAAAATATAAGGATGATGGGGCCACACAGAAGTACCTTAAGTGTATTTCAACTTGGCAATCCAATCTAGTACAGTGGTGCAGAACGAGTCGTGCTTGTAGGTAGGTCAACAAAACAAAGCCTCAAAATCCTGTGGTTCAGTTTTATATGTATTTCTTTGGAAAATTATATTCAATGCTAATCTTTGTCTAAAAATAGATAACATAACAGTAAAAAAAAGAGTCAAAACAAGCACACAGAACCATTTAGAGTTGCTGAAGAGTTTATCTGATGACTGTAGGCAGAGGCAGTACTTTACACTGCAGCAGTAGTGCCTCCCTACTACAACACCTGATTGGCTCATAATGGATGTAACTGAGTGAATGATTGTGCAATAAGCAGCCAGATATGCTTTTAAAAGGATCTGCCCCAAACACTTTCAGTGGGCTGTTGCTCAGATGGACTAGTGGAGCATTAGTCGGTATAATATATGTTGAACAGTACAAGTGTCAGGTCACTTTAATGGCCAATCAACCAACACCTTAAATGTAAATGGGGTGGAGCTTATATGGTGCTTTATAGTCTGTACCACTCAAAGTGCTTTACAAAGCAGGTCACATCCACCCATTCACTCTCACATTCCTTTACTGATGGTTCAGAGTTTCTATGTAAGTGGTCCATCAGTATTCGCAAACACATCCGCACCCCTTTATACTCATTTACCCATTTCTGAAGCAGCAGTGGGAGCAACTTGGGGTCAAGTGTCTTGCCCAATGACACAATGACATGTGCCAGCCAGGGCATTAATGATTAAGTATGTTTTACTTTTTCACCCTTAAACACTCACATTGATGAGGACACCCCACAGGATCCGGCACAGGATGTGATTTCCACTGGATTAATGGACATGCAGTTCTTGATATGTAGATAGTTGAAGTTCTTGATCATTTTACACTTTTTACGAGGAGTACCTGTTAAAAAAAAGCATAGACAGATTTTAAGACACACCATCTATGTGTTGCGTGAGAAATTTTAGCCTAGGGACTGAATCAATTGTGTTCTGTTCAGACTTTTAGACTTCACTGAGAATAAACATTTTTAAAATGGGAAGAAATGGAGATGATAAACTAAGTAACTTTTTAGTTAATGTCAAATTAGGCAGTGGAGGATGCCTAATTGCAGACATGTGTGTTTTGAGGATTTTCATGGTTGAAGGTAAAGAAGTAACAAAATGCTCACTCTAGAAAATTGCCTACCATGAAACTTCTCATTAATATAATGAACTCCAATGGCAGTTTGGAGAAAACTACTTTCAAACCATGGACTCAAGCAGAGAAGCAGAAAAATAATGGGGAAAAGGGACTGCCAGAAACACTAAGACATCTATGCAATAAGTCCAAATGTGTATGTAAGTATTGTGTATTTAACCTCTGTCAGTGCATTTGCTATTTGATGAAAACACTATAGTATCAAAGCTCTCACTTGTTCTTAGTTTACATATAACAAAATTAAAAATAAAGAAAAAAAATATGACCGAATAGGCTTTGTGCCAGGTTCATTCCTACATGAAGATATCCAATTGAGCATGGTTTAGAGGCCTCAGTCTGCCTAAGTATTGTTGCTGACAATGTCCATGTCCAGCAGGACAACATAATATGTCACAAAGCTCAAATCATCTCAAACTGTTTTCTGAACATGACAATGAGCTTCCCTGCACTTTAGTGGCCTCCAGAGTCACCAGAACCTAATACAAAAGAGCATCTTTGGGATATGACGGAAAAGGAAATGTGTATAATGAATGTGCAGCTGAAAAATCTGCAGCTACTGTGTGATGCTGTCAGGCCATTATGGACCAGAATCACTAAGGAAAGTTTCCAGCACCCTGTTGAATCTATGCGACAAAGGATCAAATCAGCTCTGAGGACAAAAAGGGGCACAAGCAAGGTGTACGTGTTCAGTGGGTGTAGATTGTCAACTTATATCTTTTCCTTGTTCTTCTCGGTGGGGTTTAAACACAAATAAATAATGTGATCTGATCATTTATCTACAGAAAAATGAGGAGGGAGAACATGTTTTGGTGTTCATGTTGGGTGTTCTGCATTAGTGTTTTGTTCAATTGCCTCTTAAATAATAGACCTCTCTTAAACATGACTTCACAATATGACCTCATATTTTTTTGAGGTCCAAAAGGCCCCATTTGAGTGGTGCGGTAACAGAAAACTTATAAGTGATATTTTCCACTTCATAATTCAGTTCAAAGAGTGAAACTTCAACTGTGTCTAGCTTCCTGAATGTAAGGATCTGTTTATTTTGTATGCTTGTTTACCCTGTATGCAGAGTACTTTTGGATTTAACTGTATCAATAAAATAATTGTAAAAAACATCATTGGAATTATGAAGAAAAATATATCAATGCATAAATAAAAAAATAAAAGAAAAAAGCAATTCCATTCAGAAGTTGTTTTCATCTCTGACAATAAGCAGCAGAAAACAGATGACGGAAGAGAAACAATAGCGGCATAAACACCTATGACATGTAAATAATTTTTCCAAATCATACTTACAAGTTTTGCAACAGCCGCCCTTGACACTTTGTTCACTTCCCTGTAATATAGACAGTATGGGTCATAACATATATAGACAGAAACAAGAAATCTTCTGCTCACGAGAGTGAGTTTAAAGAGTCTGTAATGAGTTTTATCCAGGTGTTTTAATATCCTGTATGTTTCTGTTGATTGATTTTACACAATGTAATTACATTATAAATCCAGTTTTTACTTATTACAAAGGCATTTATATCTTAAATAGCCCCATATTCTTTCAACTTATGGGGACAATTTAAAATGTACCTTTAGGTATAATATTTTGGATGAAAAGAGGAGTTTAAAGGGATATTTCAGTATATTTTGAAATGAGGTTGTTTGAGGTACGTGTAAAGGTAAATACATTAGCCACAATGATTCTGTTCTGCTCTGGCCCAGTAAAGAGATAAGACACAGAAACAAAGCTATGCATTACAGAAAGAGGGAGCAAAGAGCCACAAGTAATTTAATTGATTTAACGTGAAACCAAACCAAAAAAAAAGCCTGTCATTGTGATTATGCAATGTACTGGACACATTTATGATGCCATACTTTTTCACTGGCAAACACTTTGCTTTGGAACTACTTCACTCCGAGTGGAAGGAGATGTAGGGGATGCACAAAAGCTGTACAAAGATAAAGAGGTTTGAGGAAAAGAATATAGTTGCACAAATGTTTGTCTTTGACCTAAAATCCATTAAATAACTTAAATCTCTTGCATCTGTTCTCTTTGGACAGAGGCAAAGCTGACCAAAATCACAGTGTTTTACTGTCAACAGGTATCACAAACAAACATACTTTAAACTTTGAACTAGCCCTTTAAGATCGAGGTTTCCTAAGTTTTTCTGCCGGGCCTCCTTTGGCAGATGAAAAAGTTTTCAGCCCCCCAGCTGTCACCAAACACTTGTAAAAATATATATATTGACAAACAGAAAAACAACTATGTCAATCAAGCAGTTTTGTTCTGAGCCCTTTCTTTTTAATCTATCTAAAACGTCTTCAGTGAAAGATAAAAAAAACAGCTTCCTGAATTGTTTCAGAAATAAAAAAATATTCTTAGATAACAGCAGCCATTGTGACAGCTGTACGGGTGAAGGGGAGGGTGACAAAGTGTATCTCTATTTTCTTTGATTTTGTAGTTTTAGTTAGAGATTAATCTAAGGGTAAAATGGATAATCTCTGACAGAATTTTCAAGCCCTTTGCTAGTATACAGCACCGCATGCTTTATTCATCTAGTCTTACTGCAGCCCCTTGACATACATGTGAACCACCCACCTCCACTGTGAGAATCACTGCTTTAAAATAACTCCACGTTAACTCTGAGCTACATAAAAGTTCTGAGCCGCTAAAAAACAATGAGGATTTTGTGCCCACTTCATGACTGAGTTTTACTTACAGGTTCGCAGTCCTCAGGATCAAACTCTGGGCATGAGATTTCCCATTTGGAGGTCACAAAGTCATCCCCCACTTTTTTGCAGTCATACCTTGTACAGTTATCATTTGGTGATGTCCAAGACTTAGAGGGCTGTCAGGAGCATAAAAAGGTCGAAAATTAATCATATTTTGTCAATTTATCTAGAGTACAAAAATATTAGACATGATAGAAATAAATATTTTTTGCTTAAACTTAACTCACGTAAAGGTAAATGTAGCAGTGCTTCATTTAAATGTGATGAAATTACTGACTGTTTTGAGTTTTAGATGTGTTCACTGCATAGAAGCAATTAGTCTTGATTCATTCATTCATTCATTCATTTTCTATACCCGGCTATCCCTTTCGGGGTTGCGGGGGGCCGGAGCCCCAGCTATCATTGAGCGAGAGGCGGGGTACACTGAACTGGTCACCAGTCAACCGCAGGGCAACATAGAGAGACAGACAACCATTCACGCTCACGCCTAAGGGTAATTTGGAGTCACTAATTAACCTAATGAGCATTTTGGTCTGTGGGAGAAAGCCGGAGTGCCCGGAGAGAACCCACACATGCACAGGAGGAAAGGCCCCTGACCAACCCGGGGATCGAACCGGGAACCTTCTAGCTGTTAGGCACACGTGCTCTACCAGCTGCGCCACCTTGCCATCCATCTTGATACATATAATCAGATAATATAATATCTGTGAAAATGTCTTCATCACCCTGAGAGTGACAGGTTTACATAAGTTCACTGCTCCAACCAAATCAATATATAACACTTGAGGGTATTCCTTATATGTAAATATACATCAACAGCTTGCCCTAATAAAAGACTCAATCACATAAAGTAGTTGACAAATATATTTTGTACAATTCATGTTGATTAACTGTCAGTACCAAAACTTGACAAACCACCAAGTGCATTGTTTTAATTCATTAGGTACTGCGTATTATATAAATGGCATTTTTATCTTGTGTTTTGTAACACTAAACTTACCGAGTTCATATTTTCATTTTGTTACAACACAAGCGGAGGCAAAGCTTCAATCAGCTTATCTTTTCATTTGTTATTTTATGTACTCAGTAATTTTTTGCAATAAAAAATGAAGTGAAATACATTATTACCTGAACAGTTTACTCGAGTTTATTCAAGCAGATGTAATAGTACTGATTAAAAAGAGGGACTCAAAAAAGAGCAAGTACACAAAATGACTACTTAGTTACAATGATGTACATAAATGGCATGAGCTAAATTCCACCAGGGCCAATAACAAATCGTTACTGATCGCAAATAATTATTTTTCTGCAATACTGTACTTACTTCGATAACAATTGGAGCAGGGAACTCTTCAAGCACCAAAATACAGCTCACTTTTTTACATGATGGACAACATTCATCAGGCTTGTTTTCCATCTCATAGCCCTAAAACAAAACCAAACAAAAACAACACAAGTCAACATTCAGCAGTACCAGACCACAAACCTTGAAAATAATGTATAATTGAAATATGAATTGCATGATACTTTCACCTTGAAACAGAATTTAATCATATTAAAATGTTTTCTTTCACTCAAAGTACTGGAAATCTACCTCTAAGATTTCTGCTGTCACACAACTTTTTAAAACTGTTATGTTCTGAAAATATGCTGTTATAATGCCTCAATGGCAAAAATGGTGCATTGGGATGTTTTCCTGTTTTGTTGAGTTTCTGTCATAGAAAAAAAGGCAGCCACTATTTTTTCAAGCAAAAGAGCTGTTAAGTAAAAAAAAAAAACACCTCATCAGTGCTTGAATTGAGGCATAAATCCTACAGGCAGATTTTTCAAACCTGGGCAAATAAAATCAAAGTATTTGCAAGAAAGATATAACAGCAGAAACAAAATAAATGATAGGTGACCAATAATCTGGCTTTTTTGCGCCTTTTTTCAATTTTAAGGGATAATTTCATGAGGTAACACCTTAATTTATGACTGTGAACCTGGCTGATACTTGTCAAATGTATTATCATTTACACCTAAAAATGTCTGTGCAACAGTACCTGGGGACAGTGGACGAAACATGCTTTCATGAAACACTCTGCAATGTTCAAATTGGTGCTTGGGTCCTTCCTCTCCGTACAAGTGCAAGACTCACATGGGCTTTTGGAGTAATGCTTACCAATCTGAAAATGAAGAGGAGAGGAGACATTTAAAAAAAAGGAAAATAAAATTTGAAGTCCTCATATACAACCTAGAGTGGACTGGACTGGAATCTTGGCTTTGTTAATTTTGTGTGCTAACTATAGTGAAAAGCAGATTAGATTAGATTACATGGAGTTTTTAAGACCAGAATACGTAAACAACATGTTTGATCTTCAGAAACCTTAACTGATAGACTTTCAGCAACTTCATAATCAGTACTACAGATCCTCCACCCTGGTGAGTTTAATTCACAAACAGCATGGACCCTAATCAATCATCAGCTTTTATTTGCATAGCGTCACTTCATAACAAGTGTTATTTTATGACACTTTACAGCAGAGCAGTCTGAAGACACACTCTTCAATTTATGGATACACAAACATTCTTATATACATGTAAACTGTATAGATATAAATAACACATAGGGTTTCACATACATACAAAATACTCTGTCACTGGAGCAAGAAATATGAAAAAACTGTTAAACCAAATGAGATATTGCTGTTTCAGACAACAGACTAATGTATGGTAGTCAAGATAACTACCGGTATTATCAAAATACACACAATGCACATTTTATTTAATTCATTTATTAAAAAGAAAGTGTTACCTCCTATCAAATAAAGCCAAAATGGATGGAACTGTTTTTGGACATACACATTCATGAGATCAAACTTCTTAAGAAAGTAGATATCCATCACAAAGTGATGTCAATTCCTGACTGTGGGATTATGGGGAGTGTTTTGTTCTTGCTTTTGAAAAAAAAAAACATAAGTTAGTATCCTAAGAAACACAGTTTTTAATTAAGAAAAAAAAAATGTAAATATTCATAATAACAGAGATTTTTTGTTCCATGAAATAGGTATTGAGAATTTATATGAAATTTTAATGTCGTGTTTATTTGAACCGGAAAAAAAGGAAGTGAGGACATCATGTTAAAAAGGTAATGTGCAATGAAAGGAGGTAAAATGTTTTGATTTAAACCTTAAGAGAAACTTTTGCAGGATATATTTTTGTCACCAAAAGTCATCAGAAAAGAACTCCAACAATTGTATTCTTGTTTGAACTCATTCAAAACATTTAAAGTGCATTGTTCCTACCTTGTACTCAGTTTCATCGAAAACACAGACATCTTTAGGAACTAGGAAACAAAAAAGATGAAACAGTATTTAAGGCTCATTACTGGTTTAGTTTAAAACCCTTTCATGCTGTGATATGATGCATTAAACAAAATATTACATAATTAATATATATACAAAATACAAGCTTACCACACTTATAAGATGGGCAGCAGCTTTCATCTGAAGTTGTGATCTCAAACTCATATCCCACTGCGCACCCAATTTCCGGACGCACACAGAGATTCTTATGACATTCTGTTGAATTTAATTTAATATGATTCAATCGTTTGTGAGAAACATGATGAATCAATTAATAGAGAAACATTCACAAGAAGAGCATTTTATGAAATATCTCAGCAGTAAGCTCTAAAGGAAAGAAGCTTTAACCCTCTGTAATGCAGATTCTTTCAGGTTTTAACTCTAGAGAGCTGACAGCTCTGGTCTCAACTTGAGCTGACAGTGTCTGATGAGTTCAGAGCTTATTGTGACTCACTGAATCTCTTTTAGATTGTTGACAGCCCACACAACCTAAAACTGAAAACCATCAAAAATCATCCCTAACAGACGTAATATTCGCCAATGTTTGTTCCTGATATATATCACTTTGATTAGGAGTGAATCCATCTTATAAATGATGTAGAAGATGCTTGTTTTTTTCTTTTTATAAAGGTTTTATTACTGTTGTCAATAATTTTTAATGAAGCATAGATTAAAAGGCGGTCGCAACCCCTGGTTCCCATAAACATATCAAATCATCCTAAAGAGTGCAAGCTGGTATGGACACTAGGATAGGCTTTGATACCCCCCCCCCATCAGGGATAAGTGGTAAAATGAATGGTGAGTAGTCATACCTGCATGTTTAACACAGTGTACTCACCACATATCTGTCTCTCACAGCAGTCCACAGTGCGGGTCTCCAGCACCTCACCCTCTCCAGAGCAGGTCACTAGTTCTTGAGCAGGACATGCGAGTGGCTCACACTCAACCTCTGAAGAGTCAGGATCGCAGACACACTGAGAACAGCCGCTCCTCCAGGTATCACCGAGCTATTTGAAGGACAGAAAGGTATGAGTTTCTGAACAAAATTGAATACAGTATGCATTGTAAAATTAAATGTATTTACCTCTTTAGGTTCTCCATTAGGTCCAGTGCAACCTTCAAATAACAGAAACAGCCAGTTTATCTGTATGTTATTCATATGAAATGAATATAAACAAATAACTGTTATGTGTCTTCAGAGCAGAAAAGGCACTTACAGGTGGTCACACAGATTTCAGATTTTGAGCTGAACAAAGTTGTCCCCTCGGGGCAGAAACATCCCTCGAGAAATCCATTACAAGCAAGACTTTCTTTGTCATTTTCGCTCTGGCATTGTTGTGCAGACTTCTCATTTGATCTAAGCACAAAGACAATTGATTAAAAAGCTGATGTGCTGGTCAACAATTTTGTCTCAGATGATATGGGTCAACAGTATCCAATAAACTTCAAGAAAATGTTGGTGAGACGTTCTTTGTTCTTAATAAATATAGTCAGATTCAGTGGGAACACCCACAAAACCAAACATACGGCTCAGGACAGTGATTCCAGATCAGCGAGTGCCTATTCTGTGCTAAAATTTATATATTCATATCAAGTCATATTTCAAAAATATTCTTTCCATTTGAAGCACAGACTGCAGTGGTACAACATACAGACTTCTAACTATCCACAAAATTTGAATCTGAGGTCCAATCATCTGTATACTTATTAATAATGATCAGACATTGATATTGCACTTTAATGTCTATGCAATTTTGCTCATAATTATTCAACTATTTATTTTTTTATTTTTTTATTGTTTTGAACTGTGTAAAAACAAAATAAACTATTTAAAAACCAGTGTAAAACGCAATTTGTGCTCCAACAAGACCATTGTTCATTTGTGAAATATGTCACAGTGCTCTGCAAAGTCAAAACAAAACATTTTAGCATTATAAAAATTTAAAGATGTAAAAATGTCATTACATAGAAAGCATACTGATGCATACAATGTTACATTCAGCTGTTTAAACACTGTCAAATGACTTTTGGGTCACACTTACAGACAATGTTGTCTCTTTAGTAACATCTAAACCAGAAATCTGCAGTCTTACTTCCCAATGAGACATTTTTACCCATCCCAAACCCCAAAAATCTGCCTTAAGCTGCAAGAGTATTTGAATCTTTCAGTGAAGGTTTTGCTTTACGTTAATGAGCCATTTAAAAATGCTGCAATGAACACAATTTGTTTTTAATTAAAGTGTATTTGCCCGGCACAGACTGAAAGTTTCTGTTTCTCTTTTGCAGAATAACCCAGTAATGCATATGATCAGAGTTTTGTAAAACAGTCAAAAGAAGTCTTAAAGCCTGAGATCCCTTGATGGCACTTGCAGCAGGAGTAAACACATTTTTTCATATTCTAATTGTCTGATGATGAATTCAGTTTTCTAGGCTCCACTTCATCTGCTGTCTATGTTTTGTATTTTTTGCCATAGTTATAATTGTTACCTCCGCAAAGGAGGTTATGTTTTTGGGAGAGTTTGTTTGCCTGTCTGTCTGTCTGTAAACAAAATAACTCAAAAAGTTATGGATGGATTTGGAGGAAATTTTCAGGAAATGTTCAGCATGGGAAAAGGAAGAATTGATTCAATTTTGTTGTTGATCCGGATCAGAGTCTGGCCGCCATGACGAAAAATGTGATTTTTGTGAATAACTACTGAACTAAAATAGATATCATTATGAATCCAATTGCTAATGGTATGTTTTCATGGTCAAGGAATCTAAATATTTTGATGAAATAAAGGTAGGACTAATATTTATGGTGAAAATCACAATATGGGTGAGGACTGTGGCGCTGGCGGAGGTCTGCGCTCTCCTAGTGCTTTTCTAGTTTTGTTTTATTATTATTTTTACCCATTTGTTCATGTGTCCTACTGTTATTTTATCTTGGTCTCATTTTGCAATGTTGGGTTTTCTTATTGCCTAGACTCATATGCTGTTCTGCCAGGATCCTTTTCATGCATGGGTGATTGATGTTGGGTGGATTTGTTCTATTGTTCAGGTTCTTATAATTTGTTCTTATTCATGCTTCAGTGGGTTTGTGAAAGCACTTTGTAAACCTCTGTTTACAGAAAAGTTAATATTAATATGATCATTATCAGTGCATTTGGTCATTATTCTTGGTGTCACACCAAAAACTCCTGTCTTAATGTTTCAATGTTACTATAAGAAACTGACTGGCAAGCCACAATTAGGGTGGTAGGTGGCTGCACATGGGCCAGGGCTGCCACCCTGCCTCGAATAATAATCCCTGGAAAAAGCCACAAGCTTATGAAATGAGACTTTAAAATCAGTCAATAATACCTTGCATTGCAGGTTTGTACAACAGCTGGTCCACAGGGCTTGTAAACCTGGCCTGCAGGACATTCGTACTCTACAGAAAAGGAAAGTAGATTTCAGCTTTAAAATGCTTCAGTGACATAGAAATGCTTTGTGAATACTTATATGTAATATTGGCATCTTCCTGCAAAAATAAGGAAGTCCTCCTACCACACAGTCCTTTTGTAGCGTTCCTCCAGGATGTGCAGATTGATGCATCAGCACATGCTGTGGCGTACACCTCAATACTTGAACAGCCCACACTGGATTCGGGCATATGGCAGACATCAAATTGACAGGCCAGATAATAGGGCTCTGGGTTTATTTCTTTCTGGCATTCCTCAAACACCCTGGTGTGCAAAAAAACAGATAAAGCATGTTACTCTCATTGATAGTATAGGTTTGGTTTGCAGATGTGCCTGTTTTTAACTCTTACTTGCTGATCAATATTTCACAAATCTCTGCTCTGCAGGGTTGTTGTGTGGGAGGTGGTGTTGGTGGTGGTTGATAAGGCTTCTCGCAGTATGGCTTATTCCTATCGAGTTCATGCCAGTGATGTGCCATCTCAGAGCATGATGGATGAATCTCGCCATTTGGTAATCTGCAGTCATTTTTTCTGTTATTGTCACAGTAACCTTGAGAGAGAAAGATGAACATAAAAGACATTGAGATCCATGTCTTACCAGTTTGGTACATTCATTTGCACTATTGTATTAAGCACAGAGTGCACATATGCAGAATTTAATCTATTAACTTAACATTTAGTCTCACTTTTATCAACCATGCAATTCATTGCCATTCTGATAAATAGCTTACCACACTGTCCCTCAGTGTTGTCATGGAAAAGAGAAAATGGCAAGTCAATGCTGTACAACAGCCCTTTGAACACTATAACAGCGTGAATTTCAGGGATTCTTAAAAGCAGCTCAATTGCTGTGCTTTTTATGGTGAAGTCGCGACCTGAGTAAGGTGGGAAAACCCGTTTGCCATTGATATGAACCTAAAAAATGTCAAAATTGAAAGGGAGAGAAAAATTGGAATCATATTTTGTCTTACACATCATTATAAAACATACATATCGAGGCAACAACAAAAAAGAAGATAATCTGATGTGGCAATATTCACCGTGTTCACTGTCCTTGGCGTTCTTTCCTGCATTAGAACAATTTCATAGTCTTTGTAGTACACAATCAAGGACCTGGGACAAGTCACGCCTTTGGCACAGCTTTCATTGTCAATAAGAATTTTTAGATTGTATCGAGGAGTGATTTCCTTAACCAGTACATATGTGCAGTTTTCCTGAAAGCTGTAATACTGGCCATCGAATGTCAAATAATGAGGATCTCCCCAGCCACCGCACATACCTGCAAATATGACATTGAGATCATATTCAGTCTTGTACCACAAAAACTGTATACATTTAAGCAAGACTTTAAGAAAAGCAGTTTTAGGGTTTCCCTTTAATATTTCTCAGACATTTTATACTTGGACTTACATTTGCATTCATAATGGAAACAGCAGCCTTTTTCATCATAAATCCTTACTGGTGGCAACCCATTTACACAAACAGGCTTGATGGCTGGTTTACACTTCACATAATCTGTAACTACTCTCCCATTTTCACATGTTGATGTGGCGCAGTTGCCTGAAGGCCAGGAATCCCCATTCTGTAAGGGACACAGATATACTGTTAGCACTCTATTGTGAGACGGGTTAAGTATCGAAGATTTCAAGTGTGACACTGAACAAAGTGCTTATCTAAATGTGAAAACATTATTGCAATCTTACATTTGTATGTATTGTGATAGAAAAAAAGTCTGAATTGAAGCTTGAAAAACTTCACATATCTTGAGTTTAAATGTAAATTTTACATTTATATATTAACATTCCTCTATCAGTTCAGTTAGTTAGGGTCCTAATTTATGAACAGTGCAGGTGTCATTTATAGGCCAGGTAAAGTGGCAAGTATTAATTGGGTGTGTTTGTCTGAAAATGTTAGTCTCCTTATTTTCTCATGGAATAATATTTCAATTAGGTGTGTTCTTTTAAAAGACAAAGTTATATTGAATGGAAAACAGACCTTTCTTGGTGTCTTGAGATATGAGCAGTCAGTAGGAGGCTGCACTGTGGTTTCTACACCAGCTGATGTTGAGCTGGCTTGGGTTGTACGGCCAAAGCTTGTGGTGGCAGGTGGTGTGGTTGTTGGAGCATGATCACTGCATGGTCCAAGTTTCTTTTCAGTCACGCACGTCAAAGTGCAGTATGCAGTGAAACACATCTCTGCATCATCAGTGCGGTTATATATGAGGCTGCCTGTATGCAGGACAGTCAGATCCAAAATGATTAGTGATGTGACAAATTGACAAGCTAGAATAAAACAGGTTAACTAACATCATTACACATTTTCTTTAATAAAACAGCTTTTGGGGAAATGTTTCAGATTACTCTGAGCATACATCTTCATTTGATTTCTTTACATATGTATGTATACATATCTGGAAAACAAACCAGCAGAAGGATAACAGAAAAAAAACGAAAACATGGCAAGAAGCAGCATGAGTTTCGGGAGGCAAAATTTTTGAGTTGAGTTTAAATTAGTTTTGCGCTAAAAAAAAAGATATTAATTTTATTTATCTAACAGTTGCAAAACACTTGAATATCTATGAAGAAGTGGAGTTTGGAGGAATAATATTAATATTAATATTAATATTCTGAGTGTTCTCTCCTGTGTATCACTTGTGACATTCAGTGACACTGCCATGAACATTGTGGTTGGTGCTATTAGTTAGCAGCTAGATGTAAAATAAATGAACAACTGTCTCCAAGCCCCTTAAAAAAACATGTCATTTTATATCTGCTTTTTCCTCTATTGCCAAAACTTCTTTGTTGCACAAATATGTTGATATTTCTTCAAATTTTGGTGACGGTACATAATTAAGTAAAGTATATATCACCTTGAAAAGCAAGCTTGCTGAACTGTATTTAGATGTGAAAAGTTTGGCACGGCAGAAGTTCATTTTACTGCAAAAGACTATTAAAGGAGCGGGAAAATTGGCTTACTAAGACCCAATAAGATACTTAGAGGATGACATAATAAAACAATGGTCATTTATATAAAAAAGGTTTACAAAAAACTAGAAGGTCAATCCAGATATTCTTAAGCCCATTCATTAATACAATTCTGTATCCGCCTCTGGATTTGGCACACCTCATAACACTGCCCTATGAACAAAACACCATCCAAAGAAATAAGCAAATTAATAACCCCCCCCCCCAACTGAAACAGAATAACTGTGCTGTGGGTATGAAAAATATAATGGACTCATTTCCCAAAAAGTAAAACAGAAGACCAACCATAAAGTAAAAATCCAGGGATATTTTTTGTTTCTTATCATGTGAAAAGAAATCAAGCAATTGGCTTAATCTTATAAAATGGACTTTCATACAGACTGAAAAAGTAAAGTGGATGTAAACATGTAAGATCAAATGATAACTATTACCTAAAGATTTGACATAAATCTGTTCAAGTAAACACACTTGTTGAAGATTTTATCATGAAAAAAGTGAAAGAATGGTGTTGTGATTACTTAGCTCATTAACTAATAAATTGCCTACCTGGAGAGAAAGTTTGATCCATGTACTTGCAACTGCACAAAGTTGTTTGTGGTTGAATTGGGAATTCAGTGGTTTTAGTTGCGATAGGCCCTGTTGATGTGGTTGCTGTGCTGGGAATCTCTTTAGCAGTAGTTGTGCTCTGTTCCTTTGTGATTGTGGTAGATATGACTGCTTGCTCTGTCTCTGGAGTCTCCTTCGAAGTCACTGTTGTGGCAGTGGAGGGAGGACCAGTCTGGACTGCTGTGGATACTGTAGTTAAGGTGGTTGAAGTTACAGGTCCCTGTGATGTTGAGGCTGTCTTTGTAGTGGATTGGGTACATGTGTTTATGCAACATCTGATTCTTATTTCATAGTCTTTGCACAAAGCAGTTGGATTTTGTTCATTGTTTTTACATCTGAGTCCTGTTGAGGGATCACATGAATAAATTTGAGCAGGTTGGCTCAAAGGGACTTCACTCTTGTTTATTTCTCTGCACTCAATTTCCAGAGGTGTACTGCAAACACTGACATCAAGATCCTTTATACCTCCCACAGGTTCGTAGTCACCACCATTTTCCTCAGAAGGAGCACGATTGCTGGTCCAATTTGACCACTTACATTGATTACAGTCTTCTGATGTTGCTGGGGATGTCTCAGGGCTTGTGGAGCCTGGCTTTTCTGTGGCTATTGTTGTTGTTGCAGATGGTGTTGTTGTGGTGGTGCTGGCTTTCTCTGTCGCAGCTGATGTACTGGACTGTCCACTTTGAGTTGTGCTGCTTTTCTCTGTGACAGCTGATGTTGTTTTGCTGGATTCCTCTGTCCTGCCAGTAGTTGTTTCTGTCACCTTAGATGTTTCAATTATTGGGACAGTGGTAGAGCCTGGCTTCACTGTGACCCTTGTGGTTGAAGATCCGAGGACAGTTATTGTGGTGGTGGATTTTTGAGTGACTGTGGTTGATTTCTCTGTTGAAGTGGGTTTTTTGGTTGTGGATACACCGGTACTGGGGATCTCTGTTTCTTTAGTAGTGGTCTTTTTTGTGACAGCAGTGGTTTTAGTTCCAACAGGTCCAGTTGATTGAACAGTTACAGCCACTGAAGGTGTAATAACTTCAGACGTAGTTGTGGTGCGTTCTTTAGTTGTCCCAGCAGCACTTGTACTGGGTTTTCCAGTGCTAGTGGTTGCTGTGCTGGGAATCTCTTTAGCAGTAGTTGTGCTCTGTTCCTTTGTGATTGTGGTAGATATGACTGCTTGCTCTGTCTCTGGAGTCTCCTTCGAAGTCACTGTTGTGGCAGTGGAGGGAGGACCAGTCTGGACTGCTGTGGATATTGTAGTTGAGGTGGTTGAAGTTACAGGTCCCTGTGATGTTGAGGCTGTCTTTGTAGTGGATTGGGTACATGTGTTTATGCAACATCTGACTCTTATTTCATAGTCTTTGCACAAAGCAGTTGGATTTTGTTCATTGTTTTTACATGTGAGTCCTGTTGAGGGATCACATGAATAAATTTGAGCAGGTTGGCTCAAAGGGACTTCATTCTTGTTTATTTCTCTGCACTCAATTTCCAGAGGTGTACTGCAAACACTGACATCAAGATCCTTTATACCTCCCACAGGTTCGTAGTCACCACCATTTTCCTCAGAAGGAGCACGATTGCTGGTCCAATTTGACCACTTACATTGATTACAGTCTTCTGATGTTGTTGAAGCTGTCTCAGGGGTTGTGGTTGCTGCAGTTGTTGGTTGCTCTGTGGTTGTCGTTGCAGTTGATGGGGGACATTTATCCAAACAATATTTGACTCTTATTTCATAATTCAGGCAAATTGGAGGAATCCTTTTGCTCATTGTTGTTACATATGAGTCCTTGTTTTAGATCACAAATAAAATTTTGCTTTAGTTCACTCAAAGGGAGATCTGTATAACCACTTGCTTTGCACTCGATTTCAACAGGAACAGAGCCATCAGGCTTGTCTTCCACAGGTTCGTAGTCACCACCATTTCCATAGTCTGGATAATTCTTGCTGGTCCAATCTGACCACTTACATTGATTACAGTCTTCTGATGTTGCTGGGGATGTCTCAGGGCTTGTGGAGCCTGGCTTTTCTGTGGCTATTGTTGTTGTTGCAGATGGTGTTGTTGTTGTGGTGGTGCTGGCTTTCTCTGTCGCAGCTGATGTACTGTACTGTCCACTTTGAGTTGTGCTGCTTTTCTCTGAGACAGCTGATGTTGTTTTGCTGGATTCCTCTGTCCTGCCAGTAGTTGTTTCTGTCACCTTAGATGTTTCAATTATTGGGACAGTGGTAGAGCCTGGCTTCACTGTGGCCCTTGTGGTTGAAGATCCGAGGACAGTTATTGTGGTGGTGGATTTTTGAGTGACTGTGGTTGATTTCTCTGTTGAAGTGGGTTTTTTGGTTGTGGATACACCGGTGCTGGGGATCTCTGTTTCTTTAGTAGTGGTCTTTTTTGTGACAGCAGTGGTTTTAGTTCCAACAGGTCCAGTTGATTGAACAGTTCCAACCACTGAAGGTGTAATAACTTCAGACGTAGTTGTGGTGCGTTCTTTGGTTGTCCCAGCAGCACTCGTACTGGGCTTTCCAGTGCTAGTGGTTGCTGTGCTGGGAATCTCTTTAACAGTAGTTGTGCTCTGTTCCTTTGTGATTGTGGTAGATATGACTGCTTGCTCTGTCTCTGGAGTCTCCTTCGAAGTCACTGTTGTGGCAGTGGAGGGAGGACCAGTCTGGACTGCTGTGGATATTGTAGTTGAGGTGGTTGAAGTTACAGGTCCCTGTGATGTTGAGGCTGTCTTTGTCGTGGATTGGGTACATGTGTTTATGCAACATCTGACTCTTATTTCATAGTCGTGGCACAAAGCAGTTGGATTTTGTTCATTGTTTTTACATGTGAGTCCTGTTGAGGGATCACATGAATAAATTTGAGCAGGTTGGCTCAAAGGGACTTCATTCTTGTTTATTTCTCTGCACTCAATTTCCAGAGGTGTACTGCAAACACTGACATCAAGATCCTTTATACCTCCCACAGGTTCGTAGTCACCACCATTTTCCTCAGAAGGAGCACGATTGCTGGTCCAATTTGACCACTTACATTGATTACAGTCTTCTGATGTTGCTTGGGATGTCTCAGGGCTTGTGGAGCCTGGCTTTTCTGTGGCTATTGTTGTTGCAGATGGTGTTGTTGTTGTGGTGGTGCTGGCTTTCTCTGTCTCAGCTGATGTACTGGACTGTCCACTTTGAGTTGTGCTGCTTTTCTCTGTGACAGCTGATGTTGTTTTGCTGGATTCCTCTGTCCTGCCAGTAGTTGTTTCTGTCACCTTAGATGTTTCAATTATTGGGACAGTGGTAGAGCCTGGCTTCACTGTGGCCCTTGTGGTTGAAGATCCGAGGACAGTTATTGTGGTGGTGGATTTTTGAGTGACTGTGGTTGATTTCTCTGTTGAAGTGGGTTTTTTGGTTGTGGATACACCGGTACTGGGGATCTCTGTTTCTTTAGTAGTGGTCTTTTTTGTGACAGCAGTGGTTTTAGTTCCAACAGGTCCAGTTGATTGAACAGTTCCAACCACTGAAGGTGTAATAACTTCAGATGTAGTTGTGGTGCGTTCTTTAGTTGTCCCAGCAGCACTTGTACTGGGCTTTCCAGTGCTAGTGGTTGCTGTGCTGGGAATCTCTTTAGCAGTAGTTGTGCTCTGTTCCTTTGTGATTGTGGTAGATATGACTGCTTGCTCTGTCTCTGGAGTCTCCTTCGAAGTCACTGTTGTGGCAGTGGAGGGAGGACCAGTCTGGACTGCTGTGGATACAGTAGTTGAGGTTGTTGAAGTTACAGGTCCCAGTGATGTGGAGGCTGTCTTTGTAGTGGATTGGGTACATGTGTTTATGCAACATCTGATTCTTATTTCATAGTCTTTGCACAAAGCAGTTGGATTTTGTTCATTGTTTTTACATGTGAGTCCTGTTGAGGGATCACATGAATAAATTTGAGCAGGTTGGCTCAAAGGGACTTCATTCTTGTTTATTTCTCTGCACTCAATTTCCAGAGGTGTACTGCAAACACTGACATCAAGATCCTTTATACCTCCCACAGGTTCGTAGTCACCACCATTTTCCTCAGAAGGAGCACGATTGCTGGTCCAATTTGACCACTTACATTGATTACAGTCTTCTGATGTTGTTGAAGCTGTCTCAGGGGTTGTGGTTGCTGCAGTTGTTGGTTGCTCTGTGGTTGTCGTTGCAGTTGATGGGGGACATTTATCCAAACAATATTTGACTCTTATTTCATAATTCAGGCAAATTGGAGGGAATCCTTTTGCTCATTGTTGTTACATATGAGTCCTTGTTTTAGATCACAAATAAAATTTTGCTTTAGTTCACTCAAAGAGAGATCTGTATAACCACTTGCTTTGCACTCGATTTCAACAGGAACAGAGCCATCAGGCTTGTCTTCCACAGGTTCGTAGTCACCACCATTTCCATAGTCTGGATAATTCTTGCTGGTCCAATCTGACCACTTACATTGATTACAGTCTTCTGATGTTGCTGGGGATGTCTCAGGGCTTGTGGAGCCTGGCTTTTCTGTGGCTATTGTTGTTGTTGCAGATGGTGTTGTTGTTGTGGTGGTGCTGGCTTTCTCTGTCGCAGCTGATGTACTGTACTGTCCACTTTGAGTTGTGCTGCTTTTCTCTGTGACAGCTGATGTTGTTTTGCTGGATTCCTCTGTCCTGCCAGTAGTTGTTTCTGTCACCTTAGATGTTTCAATTATTGGGACAGTGGTAGAGCCTGGCTTCACTGTGGCCCTTGTGGTTGAAGATCCGAGGACAGTTATTGTGGTGGTGGATTTTTGAGTGACTGTGGTTGATTTCTCTGTTGAAGTGGGTTTTTTGGTTGTGGATACACCGGTACTGGGGATCTCTGTTTCTTTAGTAGTGGTCTTTTTTGTGACAGCAGTGGTTTTAGTTCCAACAGGTCCAGTTGATTGAACAGTTCCAACCACTGAAGGTGTAATAACTTCAGATGTAGTTGTGGTGCGTTCTTTAGTTGTCCCAGCAGCACTTGTACTGGGCTTTCCAGTGCTAGTGGTTGCTGTGCTGGGAATCTCTTTAGCAGTAGTTGTGCTCTGTTCCTTTGT
The DNA here is from genome assembly GCA_036419115.1 of Scarus forsteni. Lineage (NCBI taxonomy): Eukaryota > Metazoa > Chordata > Actinopteri > Labriformes > Labridae > Scarus > Scarus forsteni. The sequence goes on along the minus strand of JAZDUH010000245.1, from coordinate 3,992,293 downwards.
GATTGTGGTAGATATGACTGCTTGCTCTGTCTCTGGAGTCTCCTTCGAAGTCACTGTTGTGGCAGTGGAGGGAGGACCAGTCTGGACTGCTGTGGATACAGTAGTTGAGGTTGTTGAAGTTACAGGTCCCAGTGATGTGGAGGCTGTCTTTGTAGTGGATTGGGTACATGTGTTTATGCAACATCTGACTCTTATTTCATAGTCTTTGCACAAAGCAGTTGGATTTTGTTCATTGTTTTTACATGTGAGTCCTGTTGAGGGATCACATGAATAAATTTGAGCAGGTTGGCTCAAAGGGACTTCATTCTTGTTTATTTCTCTGCACTCAATTTCCAGAGGTGTACTGCAAACACTGACATCAAGATCCTTTATACCTCCCACAGGTTCGTAGTCACCACCATTTCAGAAGGAGCACGATTGCTGGTCCAATTTGACCACTTACATTGATTACAGTCTTCTGATGTTGCTTGGGATGTCTCAGGGCTTGTGGAGCCTGGCTTTTCTGTGGCTATTGTTGTTGCAGATGGTGTTGTTGTTGTGGTGGTGCTGGCTTTCTCTGTCTCAGCTGATGTACTGGACTGTCCACTTTGAGTTGTGCTGCTTTTCTCTGTGACAGCTGATGTTGTTTTGCTGGATTCCTCTGTCCTGCCAGTAGTTGTTTCTGTCACCTTAGATGTTTCAATTATTGGGACAGTGGTAGAGCCTGGCTTCACTGTGGCCCTTGTGGTTGAAGATCCGAGGACAGTTATTGTGGTGGTGGATTTTTGAGTGACTGTGGTTGATTTCTCTGTTGAAGTGGGTTTTTTGGTTGTGGATACACCGGTACTGGGGATCTCTGTTTCTTTAGTAGTGGTCTTTTTTGTGACAGCAGTGGTTTTAGTTCCAACAGGTCCAGTTGATTGAACAGTTCCAACCACTGAAGGTGTAATAACTTCAGATGTAGTTGTGGTGCGTTCTTTAGTTGTCCCAGCAGCACTTGTACTGGGCTTTCCAGTGCTAGTGGTTGCTGTGCTGGGAATCTCTTTAGTAGTTGTGCTCTGTTCCTTTGTGATTGTGGTAGATATGACTGCTTGCTCTGTCTCTGGAGTCTCCTTCGAAGTCACTGTTGTGGCAGTGGAGGGAGGACCAGTCTGGACTGCTGTGGATACAGTAGTTGAGGTTGTTGAAGTTACAGGTCCCAGTGATGTGGAGGCTGTCTTTGTAGTGGATTGGGTACATGTGTTTATGCAACATCTGATTCTTATTTCATAGTCTTTGCACAAAGCAGTTGGATTTTGTTCATTGTTTTTACATCTGAGTCCTGTTGAGGGATCACATGAATAAATTTGAGCAGGTTGGCTCAAAGGGACTTCATTCTTGTTTATTTCTCTGCACTCAATTTCCAGAGGTGTACTGCAAACACTGACATCAAGATCCTTTATACCTCCCACAGGTTCGTAGTCACCACCATTTTCCTCAGAAGGAGCACGATTGCTGGTCCAATTTGACCACTTACATTGATTACAGTCTTCTGATGTTGCTTGGGATGTCTCAGGGCTTGTGGAGCCTGGCTTTTCTGTGGCTATTGTTGTTGCAGATGGTGTTGTTGTTGTGGTGGACATTTATCCAAACAATATTTGACTCTTATTTCATAATTCAGGCAAATTGGAGGGAATCCTTTTTGTGCTCATTGTTGTTACATATGAGTCCTTGTTTTAGATCACAAATAAAATTTTGCTTTAGTTCACTCAAAGGGAGATCTGTATAACCACACTTGCTTTGCACTCGATTTCGACAGGAACAGAGCCATCAGGCTTGTCTTCCACAGGTTCGTAGTCACCACCATTTCCATAGTCTGGATAATTCTTGCTGGTCCAATCTGACCACTTACATTGATTACAGTCTTCTGATGTTGCTGGGGATGTCACAGGGCTTGTGGAGCCTGGCTTTTCTGTGGCTATTGTTGTTGTTGCAGATGGTGTTGTTGTTGTGGTGGTGCTGGCTTTCTCTGTCCAGCTGATGTACTGTACTGTCCACTTTGAGTTGTGCTGCTTTTCTCTGAGACAGCTGATGTTGTTTTGCTGGATTCCTCTGTCCTGCCAGTAGTTGTTTCTGTCACCTTAGATGTTTCAATTATTGGGACAGTGGTAGAGCCTGGCTTCACTGTGGCCCTTGTGGTTGAAGATCCGAGGACAGTTATTGTGGTGGTGGATTTTGAGTGACTGTGGTTGATTTCTCTGTTGAAGTGGGTTTTTTGGTTGTGGATACACTAGTGCTGGGGATCTCTGCTTCTGTGGTAGTGGTCTTTTTTGTGACAGCAGTGGTTTTAGTTCCAACAGGTCCAGTTGATTGAACAGTTCCAACCACTGAAGGTGTAATAACTTCAGACGAGTTGTGGTCTTTGGTTGTCCCAGCAGCACTGTACTGGGCTTTCCAGTGCTAGTGGTTGCTGTGCTGGGAATCTCTTTAACAGTAGTTGTGCTCTGTTCCTTTGTGATTGTGGTAGATATGACTGCTTGTTCTGTCTCTGGAGTCTCCTTCGAAGTCACTGTTGTGGCAGTGGAGGGAGGACCAGTCTGGACTGCTGTGGATATTGTAGTTGAGGTGGTTGAAGTTACAGGTCCCTGTGATGTTGAGGCTGTCTTTGTCGTGGATTGGGTACATGTGTTTATGCAACATCTGACTCTTATTTCATAATTCAGGCACAAAGCAGTTGGAATCCTTTTGTTCATTGTTTTTACATGTGAGTCCTTGTTGAGATCACATGAATAAATTTTGAGCTTTAGGTTGGCTCAAAGGGACTTCATTCTTGTTTATTTCTCTGCACTCAATTTCCAGAGGTGTACTGCAAACACTGACATCAAGATCCTTTATCTCCCACAGGTTCGTAGTCACCACCATTTCCATAGTCTGGATAATTCTTGCTGGTCCAATCTGACCACTTACATTGATTACAGTCTTCTGATGTTGCTGGGGATGTCTCAGGGCTTGTGGAGCCTGGCTTTTCTGTGGCTATTGTTGTTGCAGATGGTGTTGTTGTTGTGGTGGTGCTGGCTTTCTCTGTCTCAGCTGATGTACTGGACTGTCCACTTTGAGTTGTGCTGCTTTTCTCTGTGACAGCTGATGTTGTTTTGCTGGATTCCTCTGTCCTGCCAGTAGTTGTTTCTGTCACCTTAGATGTTTCAATTATTGGGACAGTGGTAGAGCCTGGCTTCACTGTGGCCCTTGTGGTTGAAGATCCGAGGACAGTTATTGTGGTGGTGGATTTTTGAGTGACTGTGGTTGATTTCTCTGTTGAAGTGGGTTTTTTGGTTGTGGATACACTAGTGCTGGGGATCTCTGCTTCTGTGGTAGTGGTCTTTTTTGTGACAGCAGTGGTTTTAGTTCCAACAGGTCCAGTTGATTGAACAGTTCCAACCACTGAAGGTGTAATAACTTCAGACGTAGTTGTGGTGCGTTCTTTGGTTGTCCCAGCAGCACTCGTACTGGGCTTTCCAGTGCTAGTGGTTGCTGTGCTGGGAATCTCTTTAACAGTAGTTGTGCTCTGTTCCTTTGTGATTGTGGTAGATATGACTGCTTGTTCTGTCTCTGGAGTCTCCTTCGAAGTCACTGTTGTGGCAGTGGAGGGAGGACCAGTCTGGACTGCTGTGGATACAGTAGTTGAGGTTGTTGAAGTTACAGGTCCCTGTGATGTTGAGGCTGTCTTTGTAGTGGATTGGGTACATGTGTTTATGCAACATCTGATTCTTATTTCATAGTCTTTGCACAAAGCAGTTGGATTTTGTTCATTGTTTTTACATGTGAGTCCTGTTGAGGATCACATGAATAAATTTGAGCAGGTTGGCTCAAAGGGACTTCATTCTTGTTTATTTCTCTGCACTCAATTTCCAGAGGTGTACTGCAAACACTGACATCAAGATCCTTTATACCTCCCACAGGTTCGTAGTCACCACCATTTTCTTCAGAAGGAGCACGATTGCTGGTCCAATTTGACCACTTACATTGATTACAGTCTTCTGATGTTGCTTGGGATGTCTCAGGGCTTGTGGAGCCTGGCTTTTCTGTGGCTATTGTTGTTGCAGATGGTGTTGTTGTTGTGGTGGTGCTGGCTTTCTCTGTCTCAGCTGATGTACTGGACTGTCCACTTTGAGTTGTGCTGCTTTTCTCTGTGACAGCTGATGTTGTTTTGCTGGATTCCTCTGTCCTGCCAGTAGTTGTTTCTGTCACCTTAGATGTTTCAATTATTGGGACAGTGGTAGAGCCTGGCTTCACTGTGGCCCTTGTGGTTGAAGATCCGAGGACAGTTATTGTGGTGGTTGATTTTTGAGTGACTGTGGTTGATTTCTCTGTTGAAGTGGGTTTTTTGGTTGTGGATACACCGGTGCTGGGGATCTCTGTTAATTTAGTAGTGGTCTTTTTTGTGACAGCAGTGGTTTTAGTTCCAACAGGTCCAGTTGATTGAACAGTTCCAACCACTGAAGGTGTAATAACTTCAGACGTAGTTGTGGTGCGTTCTTTGGTTGTCCCAGCAGCACTTGTACTGGGTTTTCCAGTGCTAGTGGTTGCTGTGCTGGGAATCTCTTTAACAGTAGTTGTGCTCTGTTCCTTTGTGATTGTGGTAGATATGACTGCTTGTTCTGTCTCTGGAGTCTCCTTCGAAGTCACTGTTGTGGCAGTGGAGGGAGGACCAGTCTGGACTGCTGTGGATATTGTAGTTGAGGTGGTTGAAGTTACAGGTCCCTGTGATGTTGAGGCTGTCTTTGTCGTGGATTGGGTACATGTGTTTATGCAACATCTGATTCTTATTTCATAGTCTTTGCACAAAGCAGTTGGATTTTGTTCATTGTTTTTACATGTGAGTCCTGTTGAGGGATCACATGAATAAATTTGAGCAGGTTGGCTCAAAGGGACTTCATTCTTGTTTATTTCTCTGCACTCAATTTCCAGAGGTGTACTGCAAACACTGACATCAAGATCCTTTATACCTCCCACAGGTTCGTAGTCACCACCATTTTCTTCAGAAGGAGCACGATTGCTGGTCCAATTTGACCACTTACATTGATTACAGTCTTCTGATGTTGCTTGGGATGTCTCAGGGCTTGTGGAGCCTGGCTTTTCTGTGGCTATTGTTGTTGCAGATGGTGTTGTTGTTGTGGTGGTGCTGGCTTTCTCTGTCTCAGCTGATGTACTGGACTGTCCACTTTGAGTTGTGCTGCTTTTCTCTGTGACAGCTGATGTTGTTTTGCTGGATTCCTCTGTCCTGCCAGTAGTTGTTTCTGTCACCTTAGATGTTTCAATTATTGGGACAGTGGTAGAGCCTGGCTTCACTGTGGCCCTTGTGGTTGAAGATCCGAGGACAGTTATTGTGGTGGTGGATTTTTGAGTGACTGTGGTTGATTTCTCTGTTGAAGTGGGTTTTTTGGTTGTGGATACACCGGTACTGGGGATCTCTGTTTCTTTAGTAGTGGTCTTTTTTGTGACAGCAGTGGTTTTAGTTCCAACAGGTCCAGTTGATTGAACAGTTACAGCCACTGAAGGTGTAATAACTTCAGATGTAGTTGTGGTGCGTTCTTTAGTTGTCCCAGCAGCACTTGTACTGGGCTTTCCAGTGCTAGTGGTTGCTGTGCTGGGAATCTCTTTAACAGTAGTTGTGCTCTGTTCCTTTGTGATTGTGGTAGATATGACTGCTTGCTCTGTCTCTGGAGTCTCCTTCGAAGTCACTGATGTGGCAGTGGAGGGAGGACCAGTCTGGACTGCTGTGGATACAGTAGTTGAGGTTGTTGAAGTTACAGGTCCCTGTGATGTTGAGGCTGTCTTTGTAGTGGATTGGGTACATGTGTTTATGCAACATCTGATTCTTATTTCATAGTCTTTGCACAAAGCAGTTGGATTTTGTTCATTGTTTTTACATCTGAGTCCTGTTGAGGGATCACATGAATAAATTTGAGCAGGTTGGCTCAAAGGGACTTCATTCTTGTTTATTTCTCTGCACTCAATTTCCAGAGGTGTACTGCAAACACTGACATCAAGATCCTTTATACCTCCCACAGGTTCGTAGTCACCACCATTTTCCTCAGAAGGAGCACGATTGCTGGTCCAATTTGACCACTTACATTGATTACAGTCTTCTGATGTTGTTGAAGCTGTCTCAGGGGTTGTGGTTGCTGCAGTTGTTGGTTGCTCTGTGGTTGTCGTTGCAGTTGATGGGGGACATTTATCCAAACAATATTTGACTCTTATTTCATAATTCAGGCAAATTGGAGGGAATCCTTTTTGCTCATTGTTGTTACATATGAGTCCTTGTTTTAGATCACAAATAAAATTTTGCTTTAGTTCACTCAAAGGGAGATCTGTATAACCACTTGCTTTGCACTCGATTTCAACAGGAACAGAGCCATCAGGCTTGTCTTCCACAGGTTCGTAGTCACCACCATTTCCATAGTCTGGATAATTCTTGCTGGTCCAATCTGACCACTCACATTGATTACAGTCTTCTGATGTTGCTGGGGATGTCTCAGGGCTTGTGGAGCCTGGCTTTTCTGTGGCTATTGTTGTTGTTGCAGATGGTGTTGTTGTTGTGGTGGTGCTGGCTTTCTCTGTCGCAGCTGATGTACTGGACTGTCCACTTTGAGTTGTGCTGCTTTTCTCTGTGACAGCTGATGTTGTTTTGCTGGATTCCTCTGTCCTGCCAGTAGTTGTTTCTGTCACCTTAGATGTTTCAATTATTGGGACAGTGGTAGAGCCTGGCTTCACTGTGGCCCTTGTGGTTGAAGATCCGAGGACAGTTATTGTGGTGGTGGATTTTTGAGTGACTGTGGTTGATTTCTCTGTTGAAGTGGGTTTTTTGGTTGTGGATACACTAGTGCTGGGGATCTCTGCTTCTGTGGTAGTGGTCTTTTTTGTGACAGCAGTGGTTTTAGTTCCAACAGGTCCAGTTGATTGAACAGTTACAACCACTGAAGGTGTAATAACTTCAGATGTAGTTGTGGTGCGTTCTTTAGTTGTCCCAGCAGCACTTGTACTGGGCTTTCCAGTGCTAGTGGTTGCTGTGCTTGGAATCTCTTTAACAGTAGTTGTGCTCTGTTCCTTTGTGATTGTGGTAGATATGACTGCTTGCTCTGTCTCTGGAGTCTCCTTCGAAGTCACTGTTGTGGCAGTGGAGGGAGGACCAGTCTGGACTGCTGTGGATACAGTAGTTGAGGTTGTTGAAGTTACAGGTCCCAGTGATGTGGAGGCTGTCTTTGTAGTGGATTGGGTACATGTGTTTATGCAACATCTGATTCTTATTTCATAGTCTTTGCACAAAAGCAGTTGGATTTTTGTTCATTGTTTTTACATGTGAGTCCTGTTGAGGATCACATGAATAAATTTGAGCAGGTTGGCTCAAAGGGACTTCATTCTTGTTTATTTCTCTGCACTCAATTTCCAGAGGTGTACTGCAAACACTGACATCAAGATCCTTTATACCTCCCACAGGTTCGTAGTCACCACCATTTTCTTCAGAAGGAGCACGATTGCTGGTCCAATTTGACCACTTACATTGATTACAGTCTTCTGATGTTGCTTGGGATGTCTCAGGGCTTGTGGAGCCTGGCTTTTCTGTGGCTATTGTTGTTGCAGATGGTGTTGTTGTTGTGGTGGTGCTGGCTTTCTCTGTCTCAGCTGATGTACTGGACTGTCCACTTTGAGTTGTGCTGCTTTTCTCTGTGACAGCTGATGTTGTTTTGCTGGATTCCTCTGTCCTGCCAGTAGTTGTTTCTGTCACCTTAGATGTTTCAATTATTGGGACAGTGGTAGAGCCTGGCTTCACTGTGGCCCTTGTGGTTGAAGATCCGAGGACAGTTATTGTGGTGGTGGATTTTTGAGTGACTGTGGTTGATTTCTCTGTTGAAGTGGGTTTTTTGGTTGTGGATACACTAGTGCTGGGGATCTCTGCTTCTGTGGTAGTGGTCTTTTTTGTGACAGCAGTGGTTTTAGTTCCAACAGGTCCAGTTGATTGAACAGTTACAGCCACTGAAGGTGTAATAACTTCAGATGTAGTTGTGGTGCGTTCTTTAGTTGTCCCAGCAGCACTTGTACTGGGCTTTCCAGTGCTAGTGGTTGCTGTGCTTGGAATCTCTTTAACAGTAGTTGTGCTCTGTTCCTTTGTGATTGTGGTAGATATGACTGCTTGCTCTGTCTCTGGAGTCTCCTTCGAAGTCACTGTTGTGGCAGTGGAGGGAGGACCAGTCTGGACTGCTGTGGATACAGTAGTTGAGGTGGTTGATGTTACAGGTCCCAGTGATGTGGAGGCTGTCTTTGTAGTGGATTGGGTACATGTGTTTATGCAACATCTGATTCTTATTTCATAGTCTTTGCACAAAGCAGTTGGATTTTGTTCATTGTTTTTACATCTGAGTCCTGTTGAGGGATCACATGAATAAATTTGAGCAGGTTGGCTCAAAGGGACTTCATTCTTGTTTATTTCTCTGCACTCAATTTCCAGAGGTGTACTGCAAACACTGACATCAAGATCCTTTATACCTCCCACAGGTTCGTAGTCACCACCATTTTCCTCAGAAGGAGCACGATTGCTGGTCCAATTTGACCACTTACATTGATTACAGTCTTCTGACGTTGTTGAAGCTGTCTCAGGGGTTGTGGTTGCTGCAGTTGTTGGTTGCTCTGTGGTTGTCGTTGCAGTTGATGGGGGACATTTATCCAAACAATATTTGACTCTTATTTCATAATTCAGGCAAATTGGAGGGAATCCTTTTTGCTCATTGTTGTTACATATGAGTCCTTGTTTTAGATCACAAATAAAATTTTGCTTTAGTTCACTCAAAGGGAGATCTGTATAACCACTTGCTTTGCACTCGATTTCAACAGGAACAGAGCCATCAGGCTTGTCTTCCACAGGTTCGTAGTCACCACCATTTCCATAGTCTGGATAATTCTTGCTGGTCCAATCTGACCACTTACATTGATTACAGTCTTCTGATGTTGCTGGGGATGTCTCAGGGCTTGTGGAGCCTGGCTTTTCTGTGGCTATTGTTGTTGTTGCAGATGGTGTTGTTGTTGTGGTGGTGCTGGCTTTCTCTGTCGCAGCTGATGTACTGGACTGTCCACTTTGAGTTGTGCTGCTTTTCTCTGAGACAGCTGATGTTGTTTTGCTGGATTCCTCTGTCCTGCCAGTAGTTGTTTCTGTCACCTTAGATGTTTCAATTATTGGGACAGTGGTAGAGCCTGGCTTCACTGTGGCCCTTGTGGTTGAAGATCCGAGGACAGTTATTGTGGTGGTGGATTTTTGAGTGACTGTGGTTGATTTCTCTGTTGAAGTGGGTTTTTTGGTTGTGGATACATCGGTACTGGGGATCTCTGTTTCTTTGGTAGTGGTCTTTTTTGTGACAGCAGTGGTTTTAGTTCCAACAGGTCCAGTTGATTGAACAGTTACAACCACTGAAGGTGTAATAACTTCAGACGTAGTTGTGGTGCGTTCTTTAGTTGTCCCAGCAGCACTTGTACTGGGTTTTCCAGTGCTAGTGGTTGCTGTGCTGGGAATCTCTTTAGCAGTAGTTGTTCTCTGTTCCTTTGTGATTGTGGTAGATATGACTGCTTGCTCTGTCTCTGGAGTCTTCTTCGAAGTCACTGTTGTGGCAGTGGAGGGAGGACCAGTCTGGACTGCTGTGGATACAGTAGTTGAGGTGGTTGAAGTTACAGGTCCCAGTGATGTGGAGGCTGTCTTTGTAGTGGATTGGGTACATGTGTTTATGCAACATCTGATTCTTATTTCATAGTCTTTGCACAAAGCAGTTGGATTTTGTTCATTGTTTTTACATGTGAGTCCTGTTGAGGGATCACATGAATAAATTTGAGCAGGTTGGCTCAAAGAGACTTCATTCTTGTTTATTTCTCTGCACTCAATTTCCAGAGGTGTACTGCAAACACTGACATCAAGATCCTTTATACCTTCCACAGGTTCGTAGTCACCACCATTTTCTTCAGAAGGAGCACGATTGCTGGTCCAATTTGACCACTTACATTGATTACAGTCTTCTGATGTTGCTTGGGATGTCTCAGGGGTTGTGGAGCCTGGCTTTTCTGTGGCTGTTGTTGCAATGGCGGTAGATTTTCCTGTGACTGTAGATGACTTTGCTGTTCCAGTTGGGGAAAAAAGGACTGATGTTGTTTGAGGTGATGAGGATGGTTGTGGTTTTGTTAAATGCTTTGTTGTCGAGAAGTTCTGAATTGTTGTTACTGCCTCTGTAGATATAATAGGAGGTGGAGATGTTTGACTTGTTGTTGAACTTGCTGTGTTTGTTGAAAATACAGGGGTACACGTTATTAAGGGTTTTAAAGATAATAGAAGAAAAACGTTCAAACTGAGACAGTTCTAAATTCTGTATTCTTTTTAACTCACCGCTTGTGTCAAAAATGAAAGGGGTTGTTGGTCTTTGCGTGGATATGGGTGACGTTGTTGAGCAAGGTGCAATGGATACGCTAATTTTTTCATTTTCTCCACACACACCTGTAAAGCAGGTGTCATCCCCATCATGTGTGAAGTAGACTGTTTCTCCAAATCTTTTTGATTTTCCTTTATATGTGCAAGTGCAAGCTGAAAAGAAGAGAGAAATAAAAAGTATAAGGACATCATGAATGTTGCCATGCAGTATTGTTTTTTGAAGGGTGATTTAAATATATACTTACATTAATAAAAGTCTTACTTGTTAATGTCGGTTATGTACAACAATAATTGATTTGCAAATTATTTTTAAAAGACAAGGGGTCAAATTTAATCATAAAAAAGTCCCTATTTTCAGTGAGGCTGGTGCAATATTGTTATTTTTTTATGTCACTTCATTAAATTTTACAAAAGCAGATTATTTTACCTGACTGTAATTATACTCAATGTACAGTAATACATTTTTAAGAGTTTATCCTTTCATTTAATGTTATATTTACACCATCATAACATTCTTACATCCCACTTTACTTGGTGATTGGATGGGTCAAATCCTGGTAAGTCTGTTTCAATAAATCCCAGTATCATAGGACCTTGAGTCTGTTTTTCCCCATATGAAAGAGAAAATATGTCGATTTGTCTGTGTACTGTATCTGAAATTGTCAAGCAAAGCCAGTTGTCTTTCTACTAAAGTGAAGTAAGTTTAGATGATGAAGACATTCTCTTTCCTATAAAAATCTTCAGTATAAATTTGTCATATCCTAACTTGTCAGGGGCATTTTAAGATGAAACACCCAGACAGAATCCAGGGGCATTTAGAGTGGCCAAATGCAGCCTGCTGCCCATTTAAAACCGGTCCCTGAAGCAGTTGAATGAATAAATAAATTCCAATCAATCAATCATGCACATTTTATGTAGTATATACTTTTTCACAACATATCATTTACAAAGTAAATTGCAATATTCATCTTCAAGAACCAACATTCTTGCAGTTTACTTTTGTTCTGTGCCTGACAGTGAAGATAAGCCATCAATGTCCCCATCCCTGCTGTTCAGCAGGTCATTCTTGCATTGACTAGGTGTGAATCCAGTGATAGTCCTTGACAGAAGATAACCCGCCCCATATATCCTAAACTTAAAACACCATTAAAGTGAGGTGCAGCAAGTGGCAGAGCCATCCATGTATTCCTCTCTATGTGGCCCTTGAAGTAAAAAGTTTGGACACCCCTGCTCTAGTATAAAAAGATTGTCATTATCAGCATTAATCAGAGATCCCAGCATACACTTCTCAATCACCTTGTCACCTACTCTGTTCAATTGTTTCACATCTCACCAAAACTCTTGTTCTGCTCTTCAATATTTTTTTTCTTCTCATCCTGACCTGTTTCTGCTCCCTTTATCACATCTTACAGGTTTGTAATAAATGCTATGTTTTAATTATTGAAAATCTTGTGAATTGTTTTCCTTTACTTGTTCTCTGTTACATTTTTCAATGGGGTCTCTGCCTGAATCTTACCATTTAAACAAATCTGTTTATATGAAGTGTTCTTAGCCCTTATTCACACATGCAAAAAAAAAAAAAAAAAAAAAATCAGACACTTTTCTGAATTCATCAATGTGACCTGTATACATGGGAATGAATGTTTTGGATTTTTTTCCCAGACTTTACTCTAAAATTTATCATGTTAGCCCCTTAGTACCAGCCCCCACCCACCCTACCACCACCATAACCTTTGTGTGAGATATGATGAGATGAAAAATTCTAGGTGATACTAGTTTAGGTTTTATTTAAAGCTCAATTACCCAAAATCTTTTTAGTTTCGGGTTGCATGTGTCAAAAGACTTCAGTTATAAATACAAGAGGAAAAGATGTGCATTGATGCTCACCTTGGACATCATAACTGCAATTCATCTTTGTTGAAGAACAAACACTGAAAAGGAAATAAAATAGATTAGAGGCTGTTTAGTTAGAGAGCAGGGTTTTTTTGGTAATTTGCCCTGTGTCACACCAGTGGAGGGGAGGCAGTGATTGTGTGACTTCTTGAAAGCTTACAAATATTAAAAAAAAATTCTGATTTTATGTTACCTATCATTAGCCTTTTGTGCAACATGGCTAACAGCAAGATGACAAATATGTGTGGCCATTATATGCTGAGAATGTGCTAATGATGATTACACTACTCGGTTCACAATCACAATGAGTGTTATACATTAAAGGTTAGGTATTCATGCACATCTGCTGTAAATTTCCAATAAGTGATGTCTTTAGTTCAGTGAAAGCTGCTGATTGAAGTGCACGTGTTTAGGCTAAGACATCAGAAAATTATCACGCTGACTGTTGCATTAACATCCTGGGTGCCTATCCACATTGGAAACTTCTGAAAATATTCTGAAAATATTGAATAAATCATTTATCAATGATTCACTATATCAATAACAGCAGGAATGGTCTCTATCAATATAGAGACAGATTGGTACATTTTTTTATTTAAGTTTGAACATGACACCAAAGTGTGTGGAAAGTGGAAGACACCATGATGAAGAGCATGACAAAGTAAGTCCAGAATTCAAGGCCATGATGATTGTTTTCATTGACATAAGGGATCTCATTTTGGAGGAGTAGGTTTCCCAAAGCTTAATCATTATTCCTGTTTACCTGATCTAGTACCGTGAACCTTTTTTCGTTTCCTATGAGCAGGTCTTAGAACATGTTTTAGGTCTCTTCCAGAAGTTTCTGCGACAACTGTCTGAAGAAGACCTGCTGCACCAATTTCATTAGTAGACGACCTGAAGTCTGCAGTGTGCTGATGCAAAGCATGTCTTTTCAATGGAGAAATACATTGAACAAATGTCTGTGCTCAAAACAATTGCATTTGAGCATAAGTCTAACCTTTTATAGCCACACCTTGTAAAGTGAGTCAGTCCCTGCATAGTGGGCATGACTCACTTTACAGCAACATGTCCAAATCTAATTAAAACAAAGCCCCAAATACTGTCTGTTTCATGTATTCTTTATGAAAAAATACATGTACTATAATGTGCTCATTATTTCATAAAGACTGCAATAGAGCAATAGGATGGTTTTCACCTTGTAACACAGCTTAGCAATACTGCAGTGAATGAAACCTTAATATGGTCACTATTAACTCCACATCACAATACAAGGGCAGTGTCTCACCATGTGTAACAGTTTTCTGTTGAAGGCATGACCTCCCCCTCTTTGTAATGTTTTTCATCATTATCATAGCAGCCACATTCCTCTTTGGGCACACACTTCATGGTAACTTCTTCCAAATAGGATCGCTCAGGTGGGCAATTTGGATAGCAGCCTTTAAAAAACAACATAACATGTTATGGGGTAAAGCAGTTAAAGAGAACAAAAAAGACTTACAGGCAAATTAGATCATCTGTCTTCACTTGAATAGTTTTGCTGATAAAGAGTGAGCACTGAGCCCCCATATTTGGATAATAAAGAGCTCCAAGTGTGTATACGGTTAATTTCAAGCCATTTGTACCTTCTAATGCTGGAATTTTATTGTAACACGTTCCTGAGGGATTCCTGCAAGTCCTCATGCATGGCTTTCCACATGGTTCATAATGCCATTCACACTCTCCATCAGAGTTGTAAAAATCACAGAAAAGAGCTACAGAAACAAAAGACTGCACGTTAAAAGAATCAGTGGCTTAATCACAAGCTAAATGATGTAAATGGTAGAGTGGATTCGGACAGATGATAATGGCCAATAAGACACTGAAATACCACACTCACGGCAGATTGTGGGAGTTCTCCATCTCACACATGTACCAGCCTTATTACAGGCTGCTGCGTAGGCTGCAACAGCTGAGCAGAAACACTCACAATCTCCTCCTGTATTGCAGGCACACGTGTCTTTCTCACAAGATTCAAAATAGGTGGTTGGGCTCACCTTTTGGGAGGAAATCTCTGTAAATGCAATGTTCTGCCTGCTAACTTTACAAACAGTTTTTGTTGTCACATTAAAATGGGGGTTAAACCACAAAGCAAGATCAGAGAGTAAGCTGTGTCTGTTGAGCAAAGAGTCAGAGTTTACAGAGTCGTGAAGCTGTCTAAGCTGACTCATTCATCTACTCTACTCTGATAGTGTTCAAATCTAGGCTCAAAACAGCTCTGTTGTGGGCTGTAGTGTGTGAAGTTTTTAGATTTTTTTTGAATATATTCAGGTCATTATCATCAAAAATTATATCTAAGTGGTGACTGGACTAGTTAAGGTTCTTTAATTTGTTTTGCCCACAGAGCGGGGAGTAGAATTTAACTTTTGTAATGCAGCAACACTAAGCACTGGTCAGGAGTAAAAAAAAAAAAAGAAAAAAGAAACAGAAAAAGCAAGAAACTGCAGCAATGGACACATGCACTTAAGCTCTGTCAAGCCAGCGTACACAAAGAAATCCTTGGTATGCTTTGTAGTAAATCCCTGGTTACAGTAAGTTAACTGTAATATTTCGACGTATGTTCTGTTGTTACCTTTGAATGGCAAGCAGCAAATACGTCACTGATGATGATGCTGCAGTGCCTGGATGCCCATGCCTGTCTGTGTTTGTGTTTAAGGCAAGGATCTTTTGGTTCCTCTGTATTTGGACAACTGGATTTCTCTTTCCAGCTATTTCCAAACACAAGAGGATTAACCACAACTTCTTTATTCCTGGTGGTGAATTCATTCTTAACATTTTCATCAAAATTTCCACACAGACCACAGAGTTTTCCCTGCAAATAAAGGTAGATTTAGTTTGTGGTTAAAATGACAATCTCAGTCACTTATTTGAAAACTTGTATATCTCCTTACTAACCTTAAATGCCGAACTGACTTTGACCATGAGTGATGTCTTTCTATCCCAGATGAGAACAAGACCATTTTCTGCTTCAATTACAAGATTCATACCAGTTGTGTGGACCTTGTAGGGTATGTCCACTCCATTGTCTTGTTTGGAAACTTTGATATCTTCCTCTGAAAAAACCATTTCATTTTCCTGAAAGATACAACACATTTGTTAACCTTCCAGGCAATCTAATAAATTATTATATAATGAGAAATGCATATTAGTGCAATATACCCCTAAATAGAGCTTGATTGTGGTTGAGCAAACGCTTTCCTTATTTGCACATGGTATGCTCTCAATTAGAACCCTAAAGGTGCCATCCACTTTGTCGTCACAGTAGTCCTGTCAAACGTAAATATGTTTAACAAGTCTGACCTTTTACAAATTTCAAATACTCAATATGTTTTTTTTTTCTCTCTACCTGGGAGAAAACATATCCACAGTCACCGCTGAAAGTGAACTTCTTTTCATCAAAAGTGGTGTAGTGTCCTGCTCCAAAGACAGTGCAGGTTCCATCACATGGATAATCTGTGCAGTCCCATTTCCGAGCTTTGCAGGTGCTATGGTTAAAACAGACATCAGTATATCAAATAGGCAAATAAATCTTGTACATTTGCAATAAGTGTGCTGGTAAAATATTAGAGACCTCACCAGGTATTACAGTCTACAGTGATATTTTCTCCAGTTTTATATGGTTCTCCATTATATGTGCAGGGACAGCTCTCTTCTTTAACACAGCCTCCTTTATCATCTGACACCAGACCAGCAGGGCATACACAACCTGAGATGCACTGTATGCTAATCTGTACAGTTAAAAGAAATAAAGTATTTAGGATGTTTACATACATATGAAGCACTAACTGCTAGAACAAGATTTCATATATATCCATCTGCAAAATCACAGAATTGAATATTAATCTAAAAGAATCTCCAGACATCATACGATAGATAGATAGATAGATAGATAGATAGATAGATAGATAGATAGATAGATAGATAGATAGATAGATAGATAGATAGATAGATAGATAGATAGATAGATAGATAGATAGATAGATAAGGGGACAGATGTATAGATTTGGTGCATATTAACAAATGAGTATTTTTTTAAACAAGTATGTGTGAGTATGAGAACAAATGTATAACAAGATTATTTATATGTGTATATGTATGAATGTGCATTAGTGTACATTAAATGAGAAGCTATGAAGTTGGAACAGGGGAGGAGCAATTACTTCTTCTTCTTCTTCTATTCTTCTACACCTTTTCAAGCATAAAATTTGACTGTACAAAAGCATATTAGGATTAGAGGTGTACATATATATTCCAACATGTATGTGCGTACATGTGTATACATACACATGTATATGTGTTTAGATATATAGACATATGTACTTGTAGGCATGACGTGTATCTATACTATTTATACTGTGAATGTTTTATTATTATTTTTGTTATTGTTGTTGATTAACTTGAACTTCTGATTTCATTCATGTTTGTTTGGTACTGCTGCTGTACAGAAGCATGAAATATTGACCCAGTGTGCATCTTACACATTCTGAGTCAAGTGTCTTGCAGCTTCTTTGGCACTCAGATCCTTTTGAACCAAGCGGTGCCTTTGAACAGTCGAAATAAACCATTGGGCTGGTGCATGCTGTGAATAATCAAAATGTTATAAGCAAAATCAGTGTTTTATATTGCTCATATACTATTTTAGTGAACAGAATACAAATCACGCTGAGAGACTTACTCCTGCTGTCACGTTTGGGGCCTGCGCAGACAAGTTTGCCACTATGGCAGGAGCTGAAGAACAGAAAAAGGAGGAGATGAAACAAAGAGGCAAATACACTTTCTTGTTATTTTTGCACCACACAATCTGCTTATTGCCATAGGAAAAACATGGTTGCCCCCAAACAGGGACAAGCAAGATTTTCTGGTCTTCCATTTTATGTAAAAAAAAAGCTGGGGTTTGTCAATACTTTTCCTTTTTAAAATTAGTGCACTGACTTATGCAGGTCC